>JANAVB010014356.1:0-80604 GCA_029216955.1 Iris pallida
ATTTGGTGTCCAAGTCTAGCATGGGTTTTTGGGCTCCAATGTGTTTTCACACATTCAAGATCTGTACAAGTCATATTGGACTTGATTCATGGCCTTGGGTCCTGTATTTGAACTCTGGTTCAAATTATGTACATGGACAAAATACGCAGATAATTAATTATTTAATTTTAGATTGTGTACCATGCTATTTTTGAATTTCTAAAAATACTTTAATTACTGTTAAAATTCTGGAAAAATAGTATTTAGATACTATGTTAAATTTGCTAATTTATCATAATTTTTACAGTATTTAATTTACAGTTTTGCCACTGTTTGGACATATGAAACCAGAACTCACTTTCTGTGTACCTATGAAACTGATTTTTGTAAAATACATGTACTGGTTAATAATTCCATAAAATTATAATAAATTTCTATAATTAACAAGGATCATTTTGGTACTTTATTTTATGTAAAATTGAAATTTTTGTCTATCTCAAAAATTGTTGGAACACAATGTACAGTTGATTTATTTATTAAATAGTTATAACTTTTTAATGTTTTGTGTAAATTTGAGTTTTAGTCGTATCGAACCCCACCCCGCACTAGTGTAAAGGCTCTAGAAAGTTAGTTATAGTATTGAGTCACCCCACATTGGTCTCCTATGCTAAAGTCAACATTTTGGCTAGGTGCCCAGTCACAAGTCGTGTTGCACCACCTAGTGTCTTAGTGTTTAACTTAGTATAAAAAACTAAGTTATGTATTTATTTCTACAGTGACGAGTTACCAGGCATCTACAGTATTTTATCGCTGTTTTGCTTTACTAGAGGCAAGTACTTTCTACAAACTTTACATACTGCTATAACAATAAACTGTGATTTACCAACCATGTTAAATGCTGATCCTTGGGGTAGCAAGTTAAAACTTTTGCATGTTGTATTACTTTCAGTCTCTGCCATGTTTAGGATAGTTTTTCATATCTCTCACATGTTTAAATAACGGGTTAAGGGAAAACTGCTAGTCGTGTACGTGATCATGACCCCCTTCTCCGTATGTATTTACTGAGCACCGTTACATTCTATATGTATCTGTGTCGTATGTATGGTCCCGCGTTTGTGTATGGATGTACACCGATGCCGTTAAGTGTACGTATGTACACTTCAGAAAATTGATATGTACCGCTATACATCCTGATTACCTATTGACTGATCACTCACCTACTACAGTTTTAAACTTTAAAAATAATAAATTATTGCCATGATAAAATGTAACTAAAATCGGATAAACATGATATGTCATTTCTTTTCATCACAGGATCAGTATTATATTTTGTTAGATTCAGTACTTGCTCCCGTCCTGACAGAATAACGTTGTAGGTATTCTTACTGAGGAGGAGTTGCTCTGTGATTTGTATTATGGAGTTACTGCCGAGGACCAGGCTCTGGCTTACAAGGATGTACCTGCGGGGAACCTCGTCTAGTTGTCTCTTTGCTTTAGACTTTTGAGAGTAGTCATGTATTAGACTATGTATTTTGTAACTGGACCTGTATCCAGTTTTACATTTCAGACTTGTACTTGGACTCACTATTCTATGAGACGACTTTTGTGTTTGGAGCATTTATGACTTTTATTTACTTATAGAACTGTTAGCACATTTACTCTTATCTTGTTATCTCTAGAACAGCTTACTGCGCTTTATCTCAAGCGCAGGTTGGACATGACTCGGCCCGGCCCAACAATTTGGGTAGCGGGTCGTGACATATATATATATATATATATATATATATATATATATATATATATATATATATAGCAGATGACCTCTAGCCTAGTGGTTAAGAGAGATGCATGCGGCCCGAGTGTTCAGGTTCAGTCCTAGTCCCATCCATCTGATCCATAAGACGAGTTCGTTACACAGGGGATGAGGAAAGTGACTCACGATCGAATCCCAGTGTAAGCGATTCCAGAAATAATTTACCTGGTTCCATATATATATATATATATATATATATATATATATATATATATATATATATATATATATATATATATATAATTTATTTTATTTTATTTTTCTTGAAGCAATGGGCAATTGTGTGAACTCGCCTCCATTGGGGCTCGAACTCCGACCACTTGGGCCGCATGCATCTCTCTTAACCACTAGGCTAGAGGTCATATATATATATATATATATATATATATATATATATATATATATATATATATATATATATATGGGAGGGATATTGCACCAAACTTATTGCATCAATTATTGTACCAAACAATCTCAACCACACATTTATTTCAATCATGTGGTTATAAAGCATGCTGACGTGGCAACAACTTTATGGAATATTTTATAACCACATTATAGAAATAAATGTGTGGTTGAGATTGTTTGGTGCAACAATTGATGCAATAAGTTTGGTACAATATCCCTTCCCATATATATATATATATATATATATATATATATATATATATATATATATATATATATATATATATATATATTGGTGTCCATTTCTTGAGGCCGCCAGCTGGAGACCGTGGCCGCCCCGCGACCACCCAGCCATCCCATGCCCACGGGGGGGCTCGAACTTGGGACCTCCCCCAAGTGAGCCCCCCTCCCTAACCACTTGGGCTAGGGATATATATATATATATATATATATATATATATATATATATATATATATATATATATATATATATTGGAAAATTTTATGAAAATTTTCTTTTCGATTTTTGGAAATGTCAAGAAATTTGGAAAGAAAAACGATTACTTTAATATGGAAAAGTGATTTCTTTCTTGGATGGATGGAATCACTTCTCTCCTAATTTTTCTTAATCACTTTTCTTTCCTCCTCAATTCCTATGAATAGAAAAATAATCTCTTTCTTTTTTCCAATTCGGAGATTCTGCAAACCAAACGAGGTCTTAAGTCTGAAAAGTATCAGTCCCTGAAACATAATTAAATGTCAACTTCTCCTATAGAAGGTGAGATTTCAATTCTCGCACGTAGGGAACCTGTCTTCAAAGTCCAATCATGCCTATTATTAAATTGATAATTAATTAAAACTAATCAACTAATAGACGCTAGTTAATCGAACATTGGATTAGTGCCCAGATGATTGGCCTTTTTCTTCAGAAAACATTATTGTTTATGCATGTCATATTTGACAGTCAAACAAATAAAGGAGTATTTAATACTTCAGGAACATTATTGTTTTTTCATGTGATTTCCTAATCATCTGTGCATGTCATATTCGATAGTCCCATGAAGCTTAGAACATCTCCAAAGCTTTGGTCTTTGGAAATAAACAACAATTTTTTCCAATATAATTGTCAAGTAATTTGTAAAGTTTATATAGAAAGAGTTATAAAAAATATTATAAAGTTGGTTGTCTAGTCATAGACAATAAATTTGACAATGTCTTCACTTCATATCAGCAATTATGATAAAAAAAATATTTAGAAAAAAAAGAAGAAGACTTATCCTGAAAGTTAAGAAAAAAAGTATCTCATTATTTTACCTTGAAAGTTGAAAAAAAAGTAAACATTTCAATACATTTTTTTAATGAATAATGCTATTTATTTTTCCAAACCATCTCTTCTTATGTGGCAACTGACGTGACATATTGACGTGGCAACTGACATAACAAATTTTAAAATTAAAATTAAATTTAACACTAAAATTAACATTAAAATTAAAATTAAAATTAATATTAACATTAATGTTAACATTAACATTAATATTAATATTAACATGAAAAAATTTGGTAATTTACTTTTTGGATTGAAATTTGTCATGTCATATGCTATGTCAGATGATACATAATACTATTTAACATGTCATGTCAACTGCCATAAAAAGAGGGATGGTTTGGAAAGACAATTTGGAGGTACGAATAGCATTATTTTATTTTTTTATTGATTTTTTCCTACTTCATTATTTTTTGTAAATATAGTCTTATTACCTAGAAAAAAAATATTGTTTCGTGACTAATGTCACATAAAAATCACAATACATTACAAGATGATAGGGATGGAAATATTCTTATACCAACTATTGTTCTCATCAAAATTTGTTTGTATTAGCAAACGCAGATGTCTAGTTGGAGACAATATTAAAAATAACCCCTTCAATGTAGAAGATTACATAGAATAAAAGAAAAGAAAAGAACAAGGGAATCATGGAGAAGATTACATGGAAGAAATTAGGCCAATGAGATTCCTCAAATTAGGATCTCTCTTTCTAAAATAGGCCCTTCAAATCTACTTGTTTATTAATTGATAGTTTACCATAGGGGGAGAACCATCCACACACCAACCCATCCCCTTCAATATACTTTGCTGAGTGGTTCACAGCTGGAATTAGGTGATGGATCAATTCTTCATGGGGGCAAAACCATTTATTTCAGCACTCTTAGTATTTTTTTAGATATTGGTCACACAATTCTTGTCCATTTCTACGTGAACTTTTCGAATTGTGTTATTTGAAAAAAAAAATCTCAAATATTTGTACATTTCAGCAGAAGCCCTCTTATTAACTTCCATCCATGATATAATTATCTAACCTTATTGTAAGTAGGGTTGCATTATTAGATTTTGGGCGGAGAACCGAATGGTATAACAGATTGGATTTGATTTTAAAAAAAAAATCGGTTCGATTTCAGATTTGAAAATACTAAAAAAAAAATTGGTTTTGACTTTTGGTTTCGGTCCATATAAACTAAAATTTTCCAAATTTAAATAATTATTCAAATAGACACTATTTTTTTCTAATACATACATGTAATTATCCATAGTAATTCTACATGTAATTAACCATGCATATTTTCTTTAGAAACTTACTCATTATATAATAAGAGAAAAAATGATATATAAATAAGTGTTGTTACGTCTCAGTTTCAAAACACACGGGACTAGCACGACTTGACCAGTTGGCACAAGTCGAAGGGTACTCCAAGTCTAAGGAATTTCAACGACTCGTACTTGTGTTGTCTATGGAGAACTCCAATTTAACTTAATAATCTAGCTTCTAAGTCAACGCAATATCTAAATCTCATCCACAACAACAACAATATGAGAACTAAATAACAAATGACATAAAGGCTGGAATATCAAATGTCTGCAAGAGAGAATATCAAGTAGGGTGGGGACAAATCCAATCGAAACAATGAAAGTAAAGCAACATAAAGATAAAAGATAAGAAGTTCGAGCTCACATAAAATTTGGTAGATCGACCTCTGAATCCTCTACTGAAACTACATCTACGCATGATCATGATCCGTTCTACTCTATTGATCCGGGAAGAAACCAGGTTCTTAGAGAACGTAGCTTAATATACAAGCTAACTAATAGTATAATCAAGCAGAAATAGAAACATAAAGTAAGGTATAATACTACTAACCAGTCTACATGTACATGCAATCAATGATAACTTTCAACGCTAGGGCATACTGATCCTGGGTACACGAGTAGCTCAAACGAACCACAATCAAACATACACGAGTACTGCTCAAACAAGACACTAGCAAAAACAAACACGGCACAACAACATTGTCCAAGTGCCTAGTGACTGTCATCCCCACCCAATTAACTACATGATATCGAGACCATGCTATGAGTTATCACATACTACCGACTATCTACGAGTCAAAAGATCATAACAGTAACAAATAAAAGAAGGAATGTTAGGCCTCTATGCATGCAACTCTCTGTATCAAAATATGTGTCTTCATGGTTATAGTGAGCATGCAATCTAACAATATTTCTAATATTGGAACAACTATGGCCAGATATGTAACTAAGAATGTCTAGTTATTGCTATGAAGTAAATAAATAAATACATGAAATAAAATAACATGAAAATACTGTAGTAGGGACAAGGTATATTTGTCTGTGACTAGTACCCAAACTTTATTGCAAACGCAGACACCAAGTTTATGTTCTTAATCTAAAAGCCTAAACAAAACCGTATATATGTATATGTATATGTATATGTGTGTGTGTGTGTGTGTGTGTGTGTGTGTGTGTGTGTGTGTGTGTGTGTGTTACTATACCTTAATTAGTCTGTACCCATATAGTTTACTAATCCATTTATGCTACAATTTTATATGCATAATTTGGATTCATCTGAATACATTATAACTATGTAATTAAATAATTAGTAATCTATATAGATAATTGGCGGGTCCATAGATAATGTCTTGTGTGCTAGATGTTGGACAATCTACTATGATTCCTATAACCAAAATAATAAAAGGTTAGAGTTACCGGCCTTTGGAAAGGTCGCACAATACGCACTGTCCTAAAAGATTATTCGTGATCTATGTGAGACTTGTTCTCGAATCCTTGTAGAGATAAAATTTTCGTGCTACCTGCTTTCTGTAACTGCACACAATTTCAAGAAAGTGAACCGAACTTAGTTATTGCCTAGAAGAAGATTGAAATGAAGAATTTGGAGAAGAATAAGTTTTTGTAGGTGGAACAAACAAAGAATTTTTAGAGTGAGAACTTCTTTTTTCTTATCTCTCCCACTACACAAAGGAGGCATGTATATATATGAGCCATGTTACAGACCAATATATCAATGGTCCTTCATTCTGATTTAATAGGAATAAAAGTGTGAATAAAGGGTAATAATGTGACCGTTTAGGGAGTTAAAAAAATTGTTTTATTTGGACGATTGAGATCACTTGATGGAGGCATGGATTGGTGATATGGCACTATAAACTTCCTAAATTTTTGCAGTATTTTTATTTATTTATTTAGTTAGAATAACTATGGTATATACTACGTATATATACAGTTTATGTATATATGAATTACCTTATGAAGTTTTATTCGAATATATATATATATATATATATATATATATATATATATATATATATATATATATATATATATATATATATATATATAATTTCGTATCCCCTATTTTTTTCAAACTTTCAAAATAGTATTTTTTTTTTAACTTTGTTTTTGTTCTTCGAAAATAAATTTTCTTTGAAACTTTGTAAAGAATATTATTTTATTTTCTACATTTCAATACTAGTTAAAAGTTAACGGTTTGAAAATACTAATTAAATTTAATAAAAATAATTCTTCTTTAAAATTTTATTATTTGACATTATAAAGATATTATCTTATTATTTTAAAAAGATTGGTTTTAAAATTGAATTTGAAGATCTTAAATATATTTAAATGATAAAAAGATTTGCCAAAGTATTTTTGAATAATATTTTGTTTTATACAAATATACGTTAAATTACTATGATAAGTATTGAATATGCTTTAAATTATTTTGGTGATATGAAATATTATTTTCAATTGTTATGGTGAACAATTATTTGATTAAGATTTGATTATATAGTTTTAAATTTTATTTGATTTAAAGTAAGGGATAGAATTGTCCATTTGAAATTCTAATCATATCTATAATTATTTAAATTATTTTTTATTTGAACTAATCTTAATCCTAATCCTAATCCTACCCAAATTAGATAATTTTAATCATATCCATATTGATTGAATTCTACTCATACCCTAATTAACTAATTGCTACCAATTATATATGTTTATTGAACCTATGAAATAAAAATATCTCTCATATTTTTCTTCTCCAAATCTTCTATCTTTTTCGTCTAAAACAGTTCAAAAAAATTTCATAAAATTCAGCCTCGTTTTTCAGAAGCTGTAGCAACTTCGCGAAGCCGTTGTGACCAACTCAGGACTCCGTTTCACCTCCTTTTTTTGGACTCCATTTCACCTCCTTTTTTGGTTTGAACCTTTATGATGTTAGCATGGATAATCTGTAATTTATTTTAGCAAATTTATAATATATTTTTCTACAAAATTATTTTAGTGGCAGTTGTCTGAAAATCGATGCGTCGTACTGTTTTCAAGATTTTGGGAGATCTCGAACTCGGTTTCATGATTCATTTGATATTTCGGAAAGCTGACACGAAGATCTATAACATACAAAATTTTCAAAAAGTAATTTTAAATTTTATTTTGGGCCCATATAAATATTAGTTACTACCTAGTAATGGTGTGTATATATATATATTTTTTAATATATATATATATATATATATATATATATATATATATATATATATATATATATATATATATATATATATATATATATATATATATTATTGGGACTTGGATCCTATATCCACTTTCAAACTGGGTTTATAAATCCGAAATAAATTATTAGGATTTTTTTATCTATTTTAAAATATGCTTTAGCCTAAAATTATAGTTTGAAAAAATTGAATTTTATCCCTAAAATATTTTTCTAGATTCTCAAACATTTATCTAGAATATTTTGTCTATTTTTTTTGTTATTTTTTTCAAAATATGTTATACATATTTATTATGCAAATTTCCTTCGATTATCAATCATGACCGTGACTAATTGTATATTCCTTTTTTCTAGCGAAATCGGACTTCTTCATTTCTACTATGGTTATTGGTCTCTTCTGGACGTTGTTAGATCATTGCACCACCCTGAGGCAAGATACCTTGCCATTTACTGTTTGTTTACTTAGCTCATCATATTGCATTCATTTATTTATTATTTATTTTATGCAATATAAAATTGTTCTTCCTGGCCGTATTTAGATGTAAATTATTGTTTAGTCTTTTTATTATTATTTATTTCTTTGCATATTGACCTAGAGTTAAGAGACTGTCCTTTGTTTGTGTCACATTCATTGGCCTTGACAGTTGTGTGCCATAAAGTCGCAACTAGTATATAGATTTGGACTTGCGTATCGACTGTCCATCTGTACGTATAGGTCGTACGATAGGTTATGACTGCTGTTAGAATTTGCATGACTAGAAGATTTAGTAGTTATTAGTATAACATGTTGTAGATACAACATGGATAGGAGCATTGGGCAGGGAGGACGTATACTATACGCTTGGGCAATTTCGTGTCGAGTCGTGTTGGGTCGTGTCGATCTTGCTAGTGACTCATTTGAACACTACTCGTGTATTTGCTAGTGACTCTCTGGAGCACTACCCGTGTACTGTGCTAGCGTCTCGCTTGACCGCTACTCGTGTAGTCATGGTCAGTCGGTCTGCACTTGCGTTGAGTGTTGTTATAAAATGTATTTACACATCGAATGGTTAGGTGTCCATTATCCGTTTTAATATATTTGCTTTTTTGTATGATTCATGTACTTATGCCTGATCATGACATGGGACAGTATTTTATCGCCAACTAGTGTGTCACATCTTGTCCTTGTAGGCCTCAAAAATGACAGTCACGCTGAGTTGATCAGGACAGAGTCAAAAGTCACGCTCAGTTGATCAGGAGAATATTCACAAATCACGCTGAGGAGACAGCTCATCATTTGTCAGAGTGTAATTATGACTGACAGCATGACAGTCGAAGAACGTCTTCTCGTATGCCACGTATGCACAGAACTCGAGAGATCACAGCCGACTATTGCGTGACTTTCGAAATCTTCTTCAGCAAGACTCAACCTTCGTCAAGTTGGCGTACCAAAAGAGTTTCTTGTCATTTAATGCGACTGACAAAAGCAATCACTGTCAGAGATTTTGTGTCAGTCGAGGCACGCCAAATCAAGACAGCTGGCAGTTCTATCTCAAGTCTGCGTGTATTTTGAGCTTTCCCTCAAGTCTGCGTGGATTCTGAAGTTTTCTTCACCAAATCTGCGTGGATTCTGAAGCTTCCTGCCCTAAGTTTGCGTAGATTTTGAAGCTTTCTGCTCCGAGTCTGCGTAGATTTTGTCTTCAACAAGTCTGCGTGGATTTCATCAAATTGGAGTACGTGGCAGCCATGCCACTGATCTCTCGCTTGCGTGTCCTGTAACTTGCACACGACTCATGCATGATTGCCATGTGTCCAACAGTTACAGGCCACGTCCAGTAACTGCTCACAACCTTACGTATGTTAAATCCTGCGTGATTTTCAACTAGGCACAGGCTGTGAAGACAGTTATCTTTTCAGTTATTATTTTTGACTCTATAAATAGAGTTCTTTTTCTCATTCATTGTACAGATACATAGTTATCTACTGTCAAAATTTTGAGAGCTTTTCTTCTTCGCATAGTCCAAGGGATAAAGTGATCGTCTTCTAGATCAGATTCCTACAGTTGTAATTTTCCCAGATACACAATAAATAAAGTGAATTTATTTATAGAAAACAAATTGGCGACTCTGCTGGGGAAAACCATCTCCTCTTCTGAGATGGCAACAACTCAATGCGACACTTCGTCAATCGGCTCGACGAAGAAGGTGATGACGATCCAATTCGATCAACTCGCCTATGAAGAAATACAGCGGGCTAAGAGTGGCAAGTCTACTACAGCCTCCATCATCACTGCCAAGTCGAAGGGACACTCTGTCTATGTCCCTAAGAATCAGTTGGCAGCCAATGGTGAAGTCTCTGCCACAGTGTCTACTCCTAACACTGGCAAGGATTCTACTGCAAGCACACATACTCTTGTGCGCTCGAAGATGACAGCAATCAAAGGTCACGCTGACAGTACTGGCTCCTTAGCCAAATCTGTTCCAGCGTGCAAATTCAATCCTAAAAGTCACGCTGACAGTACTGGCTCCTTAGCCAAATCTGTTTCAGCGTGCAATCTCTCATTCAAAAGTCACGCTGACAGTACTGGCTCCTTAGCCAAATCTATTCCAGCGTGCAATCTCTCATTCAAAGGTCACACTGACAGTACTGGCTCCTTAGCCAAATCTGTTCCAACGTGTATTTCTAAAATCAAAAATCACGCTGACGGTACTGGTTCTTTAACCAAATCTGTTCCAGCGTGTATTTCCAAAATTAAAAATCACGCTGACGGTACTGGTTCTTTAACCAAATCTGTTCCAGCGTGTAATTCTAAATCCAAAAGCCACGCTGACAGCACTGGTTCTTTAACCAAATCTGTTTCAGCGTGTATTTCATCTAAGAAGAATAGCTCTTTAGCTATCTCTTCTTCTATGCCAAGTTCTACTAGAACTGGGGGTGGTCTTCCACACAAAGTCCCTTCGAAAAGGAATAATTCTTTAGTTGTTTCTTCTGCTCCTGTAGTTTTTACTTCAGGAACAGCTTTGACTGACAATTTTGTTAGTCAAAGAAAAGGAGATGGTCTTTTGACTACTCTTCCTTCTGGACATTCTATGTCTCAAAACTTGAATGAGTCTAAGAAGAAACATTCCTTAATGTCTTCTTCTATGACTTCTTCAAATTGGACACAGAATTTGTCCATTAGAGAGGGTTTGTTACCAACTCCTAATCAAGGGGATGGTACTATTCTTCCTTCTCTGCAAATATCCAGATCAATGGAAGAAAAACTCCAAGTTTCCAAAACCAATGTGTCACCTCCAACTGATCTAAGAGCAAAACTTAATCAAATCTGTTTGGGAAATACTTCTGATGTTAAGAAACCACATCAATCGGAAACAAGGTTAAAAGATCCAGATGCAGAGTATGCAAGAAACTATGTGGCTCATATTAATCACTCTCTGTATAATCAAGAGCCATCAAGACCCAAGAACAGAAATATACTCCTAGCAATACACAAAGAGTGTTCTCTGATCTACCTCAATCTTCACAGATAGATCTACGGGAACACCTTCAATAGAAGAGAAGGAATAATTCTATGACAATGGACCATGCTGAATGTGACTTCCAGCCAAGAGTCATAATTCAATGCAAATGTCAATCAATGGTTCAGGACTATGTTGATCATGAATGTGATTTCCAGCCGAGAGTCACAATGCAATGCAGATGTCAAACAAAACGACAATCTGTCTTCAATCGGATTCAGTGTGAACATATGCCTGATGAAGATGAGCCTTTGTTTGCTTCTGTCAACATAACCTCTCGGGATACTGGGGGTAGAGCTGATAGTCCAGATGGAGTATATAGAAACACCAGAGCAAGAGTCCTAGCTACTAGTCAGAGAACTTTGATTTCTGAAGACAATTCTGAATTCCTTGGAGAATCTAACTTCCCGCCTCTTCCTACTGGGGGTAGTTCTCCTATAATTGACTTTGATGCACAAAGCAATGATTCAGAACAAACAACATCCACCAGTTCATCAATAATTCCTCGTACAGTCACGACTTATATGGTTGATGGGAATACTGATGAACCTTCTTCTTTCTTGACTCCTCAAAAATAAAGGATTGCTTCTTTGGAACAGCAAATGAAGTCTATGGCTGATACTATGAAGTCGATGTATGAACTCATGGCAACACAGATGCAAAATCGACAGACTGTACCAGATGCCATACCAATTGACACTGCTATAAGTCCAGTACAAGTTCCTCCAGCAGTACAATCCAATACTCCTGGACCAGCTCAACCAAATCCTAGTCTCTCTGGAGCTGGGGGTAGTGCTTATAATGCTGTTCCTCCTCCCAACTATTCTCTACAAGCTATAACTCCACAATTCTCCGAAGTTGTTAATGAAGAATTGAGGAATCTCAAAACTCAATTCGAGGCATTTAAACAAAAAGATGGTTTACAAAGGTTAGGCATCAAGCAACCTTATCCGATAGAATGGAAGCAAGTATCATATCCTCCTAAATACAAGCCTCCTACTATCTCATTCTATGATGGAACCACTTCTCCAAGTCAGTTTATTAATCACTTTGAAGTGATAGCTGATCAATTGCAACCAAACGATGCCCTTCTTACTCGGGTATTTGTTGGATGTCTCAAAGGAACAGCTTATGAATGGTATAGAAGTCTCCCAGATGGGTGCATTACCTCATTTGCCGGTTTCAAACAGATGTTCCTTGAACGGTTCTATGAAGGGCTCAATGACATGACTATGTCTGCTCTTATTAGAATCAAGCAGAAAAATAATGAAACTATAGAAGAGTACATTGAACGGTTTCGAAGAGAAGCTCTGAAGATGCCTCTTGGAACTCCTGATGCTGTCACCATCGACACATGCAAATCAAATTTGTTGCCAATCATCAGCATGTGGACAGGATCCACCGAATTCCAAGACTGGCCTTCTTTCATAGTTAGTGCCAAGGCTGCAGAAATTAGTGCTGAAACTTTCAAAGGTTTAGGAGTGCAGATGACTCCCAAAGAAACAGGTCAAGGTGCTAACAATAATGCTAAAAACAATGCTCGCAAAGGAAAAGAAACTCTTGAAGTTAATCTTCAGAGCAAAGATGCATCAACTGTTCAAACTCCTACAACCCAACAAACAAGAGCACCTCGTCCCAAGGAAGAATACTCTTTCGATGATGATGATGTCCTTGGTATCTTTGAATGTCTGCTGAAAGGTAATAAGATACAATTACCTGAGATCAAGAAACCTGATGAAGCTGGTAAGACAGATCATCCCAAATACTGCCCATATCACAGAATGCTGGGTCACACAATTCGTACATGTTATGTACTGAAAGGAAAGATCCAAGAAATGATTAAATCTGGAGCTGTCTCTCTTACTCCAAAAGAGAAGACCGTCACCTCCAACGTCGTCTCTATGTAATTCGGAGATTTTCCTCCTCAACTCCTTCAAAGTGGGATCGTTCCTATTCCCAAGGCAACTCTTGAAATAGTGAATATTCCTCCTCTGAAATATGGAAGGACAAAATACGGATTGGGTTATACTGCTCCTATTCCTTTTATCAATATTGTTCATGAAGATCCCGAATCTGACGAAGATAAGAGATCTGATTCTTCCAGTACCACTTCTTGGGATTCCGATACGAGTATCGGTGATTTCTACTGCAACATTCTGTCTTCCAACATGGTCTCCATTGACCGTTCTGAAGAAAGTGATGAAGACGAAGATGAGTTTGAAATCTCACCTGAATCAGAACAATGGGCCCAAAGGTTAGATAATCAATGGGAGTTCCGTTTTGAGCAAAAAGAACCTCCGACTGAAGACAAACTTGTTCAAATAGATGTTGGTGAAGAGGGATCTCCCAAACCAATATTCATCAGTGAAAGTCTTTCAGAAACTGATAAGCAAGACATGATTAAACTCATTCGTGACTACATCGACGTCTTCGCTTGGAGTTATGAAGATATGCCAGGACTTGATCCACAAATCGCAACTCACAAGCTCAATATATTGCCGAATGCTAAACCGGTCAAACAACAACAACGACGATTTCGTCCAGATATTATGGATGCAATTGAAGCTAAAGTCAATAAACTCATGACCTCTGGGTTTATAAGAGAGGAACAACATCCCGATTGGGTGGCTAACATAGTTCCTGTCCTTAAAAAGACTGGCAAGATCAGAGTATGCATAGACTTCCGCGATCTCAATGCGGTATGTCCTAAAGACGAATTCCTTCTACCAATCACTGATGTCATGATCGATAATACCTATGGGTTTGAACGGATGTCATTCATGGACGGGTATTCTGGGTACAATCAGATTAAAATGTTTCCAGATGATGAGAAGCACACTTCTTTCAAAATGCCGATCGGTACATACTGTTATACAGTTATGCCATTCGGTCTCAAGAATGCAGGAGCAACTTATCAACGAGCTATGAGCACTATATTCCGTAAACATTTGCGAAAAATAGTTGAATGCTACGTTGATGATATTGCAGTCAAAAGTCGACAAAAGGAGGATCATATCCAAGATTTGAAGACTATATTTGATCTAATGCGTAAGCATCAATTAAAGATGAACCCTACTAAGTCCTTCTTAGGCGTCTCTAGTGGTAAATTTCTCGGCTTCGTCATTACCTCTAAAGGTATACACGTGGATCCCGAGAAGATCAAAGCCATCCAAGAGATGCGTCCTCCACGCACCTTAAAAGAGCTACGAGGATTTCAAGGAAGGATCGCTTATATCAGGAGATTCATCTCTAATTTATCAGGACGCTGCAGACCATTCAATAAACTCATGAAGAAAGGTGTTTCTTTTGTCTGGAATGATGAATGTCAGAAAGCATTCGATGATATAAAACAATATCTGATGAGCCCTCCAGTATTGGTACCTCCCGTCTCAGGAATTCCATTTCTCCTATATACCCGAGCAATGAGTCATTCATTGGGTGCATTGCTTGCTCAAAAGAATAAAAATGGTCATGAACAAGCCATCTACTATCTCAGTCGTACTATGACCGGAGCTGAACCTCGATATTCACCGGTCGAAAAAGAATGTCTAGCCTTGATGTTTGCTGTTCAAAAGACACGTCATTATATCATTGGTTAGACTATTCATGTCATCTCCAGAATCAATCCTATACGGGTCATGATGAAGAAACCTAGTGTTTTGAATTCTAGATTGGCTAACTGGGAAATCCTACTTGCTCAGTATGATATGCATTATATTCCTCAGAAATCAGTCAAAGGACAAGCTTTAGCTGATTTTCTGGCTGCTCATTCAATTCCAGAAGATTCAAAACTCTATGATGAAATCCCAGATGAAGTCTTAGATTCAAACCAAATTGCTGAAGAAGATCCTACTTGGCGTCTATTCTTTGATGGAGCTTCAAGGATAGGTCCTAATGGTGATATTGTCGCTGGAGTTGGAATCGTTCTTGTATCGCCAGAAGGTCTTGCTATCCAAAGAGCTTATTCTCTTGATCAGCCATGTTCAAACAACGTAGCTGAGTACAATACGTTACTCATTGGTCTTCAACTCGCTAAACATCTAAATATTCGACATTTGGAGGCGTACGGAGACTCTAAACTCATTGTCAATCAGATAAGGGGTACTTATGAAGTTTGCCATCAAGATCTGGTTCCTTATCATAGATCAGCTATATCAATGGCTTCTTCGTTTGAAGAGTTCTTCATTGAACATGTTAGGCGAGCATGTAACACAGAAGCTGATGCTCTAGCTAATCTTGCGGCGGTGTTGGCTATTCCAATTAGACGGCAACAAATGATTGTTGTTCGCAATCGAGAATTGTTTCATCTGGAAAATAACCTGACCCTAGAACTTCCAATTGACATTGAAGAATCAACATCTCATGACGTCAACACAACAAGAGGATTTGGATTTAGTCGTAAATCTTTCTCATCTTCATCTGATTCCAGCATGGAATTCATCTTCAGTAACTCAGCCGAGAATCAAAATACGGATAAAGATTGGAGACTTCCTTTCTTAGATTTCGTATTGTATGATATTCTTCCAGATAATCCGAGTGAGGCAGCATCTATCAGACGACGATCACTCAGATTCTATTATAATCATACTATAAAAACCTTATATCGTCGAGCTTATGATGGTTTACTTCTTCGATGTGTTGCCGGTGACAAGGCTCAACAAATTATTTGCGAAGCACATGATGGAATTTGTGGAGCACATCAGCCTGGATCAAAACTTCAAGACCGTATTCGACGTATGGGTTATTATTGGCCCACTATGGTATCAGACGCCATCGAGTATGCAAGGAAGTATAAAGCTTGTCAAATCCATGCGAATTTTATTCATCAACCCTCGGAATTTCTACATCCGACAGCAGCATCATGGCCCTTCGAAGCTTGGGGCATGGACATTATCGGCCCGATCAATCCGCCGTCATCCAAAGGTCATCGGTTTATTCTCGCAATAACCGATTACTTCTCCAAATGGGCCTAAGCCATTCCTTTATCTGAAGTTAAGACGTCCAATGTCATCAGCTTTATTAAGCATCATATCATCTACAGATTTGGTGTTCCTCGACGCATTATTCATGATAATGGACCATAATTCGTCAGCCAGAAATTTACTCGATTCTGTGACGATCACCGGATCAACAATGTGGCTTCTACCGCATATAATCCGGCAGCTAACTGATTAGCAGAAGCTTTCAACAAGACCATCATCAAACTCCTAAAGAAGTTTGTCTCTACTAACAAACGTAATTGGAGGGAGAAGCTCGGTGAATGTTTGTGGGCTTATCGCACTACAGTTCGTAATGCTACTAAATGTACACCCTTCTCTCTGGTGTATGGTTGCGAAGCTGTTCTTCCATTAGAGATTCAAATTCCTTCTTTAAGGATAGCAATCGCTAATGAACTCACTGCTGAAAATAATAATCGTCTTCGACTTCAGGAATTAGAAGCTCTGGATGAAAAGCGATTATCTGCTCAACAGAATATCGAATTCTATCAAGCTAGAATCTCAAAAGCTTTTAATAAGAAAGTAAGAGTTCGAGCGTATCAAAAAGGAGAACTTGTTCTAACAGTCAGACGTCCTATGACTATGACTCATATGAGCAAGGGCAAATTTGACGCAAAATGGGAATGACCCTATATCGTGAGCAGAGTTTTCTCAAATGGAGCTTATCAACTCTCAGGATTGGATAGTCGAAAAGTTTTGATGCCTATTAATGGCAAATTCCTTAAAAAGTATTATGCATAAATCTAAATACTTGTAAATCATCAGACAAGTTCATGTTTATAAATAAAAATTTTATTTTATTTTAATCATGAATGATGGTACATGATATTAAGGAAGATCACTATCATCCTTTTCTATATTTGGACGTGGGCCACTGCCGTCCTTCTCAAAGACGCGATCAGCAAAAGAACTGAGAACCTCTTTGCTGGAACCCACGAGGAACTTACAAGCAGCCATCCTCATGGCTTCTTCTTCTTCAGTCCTTCCTGGTTCGAGCAGGAAGTCCAGAATATCCCTTGGTGGCTTGGGTACAGACGAACCTTCGCCTGCTACCGCCTTCTTCAATTGAATTGGATCAGCAGGGCATTCTCCAGTGCCTTTCTGAATCTTCATGGCAATTCCAGCTTTCTTGGATGCTTCTTCAGACGACATTTTTATGTTTGAAAGAAGAAGTGTTCGTTCTTGTCAGATTTCTGCTATATTTATAGGCAAAAGTTCTACAAATAATGAAACGTCACGTTCATCCGACGGTTCATATATTCATTAATACTTGACGGTTCATCCGTTCATTTATTACGTTCGTCCGTTCATAATCTTCTATCAATTTATTAAGTGGAGATTCGTTATTTATCATGTTTTTATAACCTCTGGATCAATTCCGAATCTACCTACTCATTTGTCATTTTTGACCTTTGCATAGAAATCAATCTATTTTCTTTTGAGTTCCTACATATTATCACGTCCATATTACCTCTGATAATATCATATACTCTAAAACAGAAAAGAAGATTTTATTATCTATCATGTCCACAATTCAAATCATTGAGCATAGAAGAATTATCATTTCCACTCTCATTTCATCATAAAAAGTCTATTACATTTTCTTAGACTTTCTTACAAATCATAATGGAAATCTATTACAAATTTTGGATTTTCATTCTACGCCACAACAATAACCTAATAGAGATCTATCTTCTTCTTTGGATCTTCTCCGTCGGACCTTCTCCGTCAGGTTCGTTGTTGGTGGCAGTTTCTGACTGTCTGGGTCCCAGTCACGACCAGATCAGCAGGAATCAAACTCTGGTCTTCTCTCTCAGACGAGAGGAGAACCACAGAGTATGGCAGCCCGAAGTCGCGATGCTGCCAATACAACTGGTGGATTGGGAGTAACCTCTCAAGGAAGATAGGAGTGTATTCCATATTGGGATACAATTCCTGGTTCTGCCTTGAAAGGAACTCTACTATCCGATTTCTCGGGGTAGAGCTGACTCTACCATCCAACTCTCGTGTATAAAGGCTCTTCCTACCATCTGAGGAAGACCCTTTTATCCCACGAAGAGTTCTGAGTTGTCTGATTTACGCGTCAAAAGCGTATGAGCTCCCTGATGTAGGTGTCAGAGGAATATTCTCCACAGCATCCAAATCACCAATGCCAGTTCTGAAGAAAATTTTCAGCCGAGCTTCTGCAGAAAACAGCAAGGAAAAAGAGAATTAATCAACAGAAATGTCATTTGGCACGCACTGGCCAGTCAGACACATCCTATTCAGTCAGAGACAAAAAAAAATCATAGTACGCGTACTACATTGGACTTACCTTCAAGTTTGGTGCTAAGAATTGGCAAACCCATGTTTGATACAGTGCGCAGAAATCGAATATTAGAAAGCATTGCTTTCCTGTTTGAGAATGAAATCTCCCAAAAATTTCATTCTCAGAGAAAAAGAAGAAGAATGGGAGATGAGTATCTGTGAAACTCAGCTACCTATTTAAAGGACAAAGTACAAGCCTATTCTTGGAAAAGATCCGCATAAATAGCGCTCGTAAACCATGGAATGAGTGTCATGTGTGCTTTGGAAGACAGCGCAACACTGGAAACAATCAAAGAGTGCCATTTAATATTCTTCATTAAACGCACGCTGCTCAAACACAAAAGTTGTACTACATTTTTCAAGACAGGCACTGATGGCCATACAAAAGACAAAACAAAAAGAGTGCAACGTTTTCAAAAGAAGACAAAAGAAGCATAAAAGATACGCTCTATTTTGCAGAGCAGCTGAGCTTAGTGTCCAATTCTTCTACGCTCTTAACCCCCATGCGGTGTAACAGAACATTCAACATTTCACGCTATTCTGCAAGGCTGCGTCCATTGAAAGAAGACGAGCCATCCAGGCCAAAATAGCTCAAGAAATTCTTGGCCAATTATACGGGGTCATCTTTGAACTCGAAGACAAATGGCTCCGGTTCCTTACCCTCAAAAGTAGGGTCGCCATGGGAACAAAAACCCAACTTTCTTGCTTCTTCTTCAGCTTCTTCCTTCGGAGTCATATTGACGTGAGATGATCAAAGCTGAATTCTCTCCTTGTTTATATAACAGATCTTAACGGCGGTTCATATTCCACCATTAATTGGATGCAATCAGTCTCGGAAAATAAAGAGTCATCATGATATTTAATAAGTTCATTTGGATGTTTTCAAAGAACTTCGAAGTCTTTTCGACATCCGAAAAATTTGAAGTCATCTCAGCGTGACTGGTTTCATTTTATCATCTCGTTTTCAAAGTATTTTGAAATAATTTATCATTTTTTCGAAAACTTTGAAGGGGGTTTTGTAGGCCTCAAAAATGACAGTCACGCTGAGTTGATCAGGACAGAGTCAAAAGTCACGCTCAGTTGATCAGGACAATATTTACAAATCACGCTGAGGAGACAGCTCATCATTTGTCAGAGTGTAATTATGACTGACAGCACGACAGTCGAAGAACGTCTTCTCGTATGCCACGTATGCACAGAACTCGAGAGATCACAGCCGACTATTGCGTGACTTTCGAAATCTTCTTCAGCAAGACTCAACCTTCGTCAAGTTGGCGTACCAAAAGAGTTTCTTGTCATTTAATGTGACTGACAAAAGCAATCACTGTCAGAGATTTTGTGTCAGTCGAGGCATGCCAAATCAAGACAGCTGGCAGTTCTATCTCAAGTCTGCGTGTATTTTGAGCTTTCCCTCAAGTCTGCGTGGATTCTGAAGTTTTCTTCACCAAATCTGCGTGGATTCTGAAGCTTCCTGCCCTAAGTTTGCGTGGATTTTGAAGCTTTCTACCCCGAGTCTGCGTAGATTTTATCTTCAACAAGTCTGCATAGATTTTATCAAATTGGAGTACGTGGCAGCCATGCCACTGATCTCTCGCTTGCGTGTCCTGTAACTTGCACACGACTCATGCATGATTGCCATGTGTCCAACAGTTACAGGCCACGTCCAGTAACTGCTCACAACCTTGCGTATGTTAAATCCTGCGTGATTTTCAACTAGGCATAGGCTGTAAAGACAGTTATCTTTTCAGTTATTATTTTTGACTCTATAAATAGAGTTCTTTTTCTCATTCATTGTACAGATACATAGTTATCTACTGTCAAAATTTTGAGAGCTTTTCTTCTTCGCATAGTCCAAGGGATAAAGTGATCGTCTTCTAGATCAGATTCCTACAGTTGTAATTTTCCCAGATACACAATAAATAAAGTGAATTTATTTATGGAAAACAGTCCTTATTTTGTTGTAGGGGTAGTTCATTGATTTGAAGATGAAATACTTGACCGTGTTGTGATCCAAATTATTACTGAGCATTTATATTTAGTTTATATGACATATTCTTCTGTATATTGTTACGTCCTTTGAGGACCTGATGATATCTTCAGGTATTGGCAATCGACATATTCTGAGGAGTACGATTCTATGGTAGAGTCTTCCTTGCGGACTATATGACATTTTTCTAGATGGTGGACTTATTTAGTTATTCTTTATCTCATGTATTCCAATATATTCTTTACCTTCAGTTTGTAGTGGATTGATCTCCACCCAGCAACTTGATCGTTGACATTTTCATATTTAATTTAATGCTATATTTATTCCTTTATTTTCTTTAGATGGGATTTAGTGAGCCATGGCTATCTTTATACTGCGTGTACAGCTTACGCATATTTATTTTACGGCTGGCATGTTACGTTAACTAGTCCTACATATTTTGGGACTGGACATTTTTTTTAATGGTGGCCAATGCAGGTCAAAAAAATATTGTTTCGGTTACGTTACTATACCGAACAAGCTTGCATATAGGATTAGAGTTTAGGATCTCATCCACATGCTTGAACACCTTCCTTGATTTGCATCTTACTTGATCCCTTTTCCACGTAAATCTTGTATTCTTGTGCTTGATGGAGGTAGAGAAATGACTAACATTAAAATATGTCCCATAGGTCAATTACATTGTTAGACAGATTATCTTGTTGATTAAAGATATATTAGAGGAATGTTTAAGATATGAAGGTATAAAAATATTTCGAGTATTGATTAGCATTATCAAATGATTTGAGTAAATTCCTTAAAGATATAGTCGTGCATGGAAGATTAGTATATTTTAAGTTGGGTAGAAGTTATACTGTCATATTTAAATTATAGTTTGAATCTTATATTATGAAGGTGAGAGACTCTTATGTGGTGCTTAAGAAGGCAATTAAGTAAAATATGATTGAATTTAAATTCTTTAACTTTGAACTTATTAGAAGAATAATTATGATTTATCTGAGGAAAAAGAAAAGAAATAGAGAGTTGAGGATATTGATTTGACCTTGAGGAGGAATGTCTCGAGGATTGAGAAATTCTTTTTTTTCTTTTGAATTTTGATAAATTGGATTTAAAGTTTTACAATTTGAAAATTTGACTAAATGTTGAATTTTGAGGATTGAATCATCAATTTAAAAATTTTGTGAAAGAAAAATTAATTTAAAATTTTCAGGGCTACAATGTTTTAAAGATTTAAATTTGGAATAAGATATGTTTGAATAAATTTTATTTTTGTTTTTTGGAAGAAGATTATCATAAATTGATTAAGTTTTAGTTATTTGAATTTTGAGGATGTTATGATAGATTTGATTTAGATTTAAACTATGGATATTGAAATTTTAAGGAGTTCGAGGAGTGCAAATGAATAAAGTCATAAGTATGAAAGGTTTCTATAGTAGAAGGACACTCTTTTATACCATCAGACCGACAGAGCCTAAGATTTACTTATCTTATCCTCTCTCTTCATGTTGTGCTACTTAATTCCTTATGCATTCATTCTCAATCTTGATTCCATGCGCTGGTACATCATGTGCTGGAACGTACGCGTGCCACACTACCTTAATCGACCCTTAGAAACTTATTACAATTATTCTCATCTTATCTTTTCGAGTTCGTGGTACAATTTAGCCAACGCACCCAACTTCCCTTGGCCGACCCCCTTTTCCCTATAAGATGCTCGCCCCTCTCCATATTCCAAATACATTCGGGCACATATAAAATTTAAACCTAGAGATGGATCTACTTGTTTCCCATGGCAGACACCTATTCTTCCCCCCCCCCCCCCCCCACCCATACACCAAATTATGTGAACTCTAAAACATCCTCTCTCTTCATTTCATTCTTCTGTCACCAAGAAACCCATCTCCTTTCACAAAGTTCCATCCATCTTCACAACACATTTTTTTTCAGACACTAACACGATATACACTCCAAATTATACCACGACACTCGGAATAGATTTTGGAGTAACAACTTTTGTTGGCATCTATTATGCGTGTCATGGTATATCACTGTCTGCCACGATGTCACACAGTTTTCAAAGGGTCTATTTTTACAGTAAAAAATTCACACAAAAAATTTAACAATAGGAATATGAAAGTCACATGTTGGCATCTGTTTTTACTTTTAATTTTAATTTTAATTTTAATTTTAGTTTTACTTTTAGTTTTAATTTTAATTTTAAATTTTAAATTTTAAATTTTAAATTTTAAATTTTAAATTTTAAATTTTAAATTTTAAATTTTAAATTTTAAATTTTAAATTTTAAATTCTAAATTTTAAATTCTAAATTCTAAATTTTAAATTCTAAATTTTTAGATTTTAGATTTTAGATTTTAAATTTTAGATTTTAAATTTTAATTTTAGATTTTAAACTAAATTTTAAATTCTAAATTTTAGATTTTAAATTTTAGATTTTAGATTTTAGATTTTAGATTTTAGTACAATTTAAAATTTTAACTTTTTATTTTTTAACTTTTTAGTTTTTAATTTTTAATTTCTAGTTTCTAGTTTCTAGTTTCTAGTTTCTAGTTTTTAGTTTCTAATGTTAAATATTAAATATTAAATGTTAAATATTAAATATTAAATTTTAGATTTTAGATTTTAGAATTTAGATTTAAAATTTAAAATTTAAAATTTAAAATTTAAAATTTAAAATTTAAAATTTTAGTTTCTTAATTTTTTTATTTCTTATTTTTAATTACTATGGAAAACATGTACTTGTATTTTTTTTACTTCATTTTTTGTAGGGGATTACCTTTTAAAAATAAAACTATTTGAGAGAATTACCTTGCCAGTACTTGTGAAGTTACTCATTATTTGAATTTTGTTATTTCTTTCTTTCAAATCTTATTTTTGGGTGTTAATAATATTAATAAGATCTTTTTAATAATATTAATTTTAATATTAGTATCATTAATCTAAATTGGGAAATCTGAAATTAAATTACTATGTATAGTATGGAGAGTGACAAAATTTTAATTATCACTAATATTTGTACATGTAGTAATTTAAAATTGGGACATCGCACGGGTATTACCTAGTTTAAAAGAGATGGATCTACTTGCATATATATTAAATCTTTTAAACCATAATCCTAACTTTCTCCTTTTTACAAATTTCCATGTCCGACACCTATTCTTCCCCCCCCCCCCCCCCCCCCACACCAAATTACGTGAACTCTAAAACATCCCCTCGCTCTTCTTTTCATTCTTCTTTCACCAAGAAATCCATCTCCTTCACAAAGTTCCGTCCATCTTCACAACACATTCTTTTTCAATTTTTTCAAGAACCCACCATTAAAATCTTTTCATGATACCACACTATGCCCTTTACCCATATTTACATTTAGCTTATGCCTAAAACCTTAACAGCCTTAATACCCTATACCAAGGATACTAGGATACTCTATTAGAGGCACTTACCTAAGGTATAACCCAACATCAATGGACATACCCTCTTAATCCATACCATATATGCATACAGGATATGGTACACATGGTTGTCTATCCATGATGTTATACCTATGTAGTCCTATAATTATCTATTTACCATAAATGCATGCATTGCTATAGGCTATACCTATGGGGTGACCCTTACACCATTTTTATATCAATGACACTCATACTATAACTATATATGTTACATAGATGCATATTCCGATCATCACTATATATATAGCTATAGCTAATACTTATAGGAATACCTTACCTTTCCTATATAGGTAAACCAAGTGCCCATCTCAAAATTACCTAATATCACTCTCTCCTACACACCAATAATCCTGCACAAACCAAGCCTTGCCCTCCTTATAATGCTAATGCCACAGGCAGCCTACACACTTGCTGCATTCTTCATTCACTTTTACATACACAAGCCACACTCATACAATAACACTATTACACTCAGACTTGTTGCTTTCCCCTACTTGAACACACACCCATACAACATAATTAACTAATTATAACTGAAATTAAAGCAACAAAGTGTCCTGTGTCAACATAATTAACTAATTAACTGAAATTATAACTGAAATTTAAAGAAACTAAAGTGTCGTGCGTCAACAAAGTGTCATGTGTCCTGGTTAATTAACTAATTAACCAGTCGTGTCCTGTGTCAAAGTGTACTGAATCAAAGTGTCGTGTCCGAAAGAGGGTTAGGATTTACCTAGTCGGGGAGGAGCGGGTCGTCAAGGGGGGAAGGGGTCGCCGGTAGGGATTTGGAGACGGAGGGAGCTGGAGACGGAGGGGAGCAGGGTCGCCGAGCCGAGGGGGGAGGGTCGCCGAGGGGGAAGCAGACACTACCAAAATAAGTCATATCATCGACGTATTTAGCGACTCCAAGAAAGAACATCGCTAATTTTTGGGGGTTTAGCGACGTTTATCTAAGACGTCGCTGTTTGTCGCCAACAGCGACTAATAGCGACGTCTAGCGGCTACAATTTGTTAAATGGGAATCTGCATCGCAAGTTTGTCGGTACACGTCGCTGAGATAGCGACGTGTAGCGACGCATTTTAAGCAGCGTTGCCGTTTATTAAATATCAGCGACGTTTAGCGACGGCCGAGAAGGACGTCGCTAAATGTTTCATATAGGCGGCGAGGGTTTCCTTTTCGATCATTCACAAATTTTCCCCCCAATTTTTTGCGCGCTCCTCCTCCGCGATGCTCCTCCGGCGATTTCCCTCCTCCGGCCTCCTCCTCCGCGGCGCTCCTCCGGCGATCTCCCTCCTCCTTCTCCTCCTCCTCCTCCTTCCTCAGGTAGCTCCTCCTCAGGTAACTCTCCCCTGTCCCCGCTTCCCATTTTCTCCTCGTCTTCTAGCTCTCTTTCTCGCTTCTAGTTCGTGTCCACGAGAGCGTGGACTCACTGCGGGGGACACGAAACTCACAGTGGACTCGCTGCGGGGGACACGAGAGCGTGGACTCGCTTCTAGTTCGTGTGACATCTATTTTGTTGGTTTGGACACGTCGTGTCCCACTGTGTGGACACGTCGTGTCCCACTGTGTGGACACGAGACTCACAGTGTGACACCTATATACTGATACTGGGTGTTTTTTGGGCATATCAACTATCAATTTAATGTTTTGCTTGGATTCGAATTCTAATTTAGGGTTCGAGCCCTATTTACTGATACTGGGAGTTTTTTGGGCATTTTTAGGGTTTTGAAATGATGAATAAATTGACTAATAATTATTATCGAGCCCTATAAAATTTCAGCTATGTCACGAAGGATGGATACTAATCCTGTGAATGAGTTTTCTCCTAAGTATTCTCGACAGTTGAGTATGATTTAGCTCATTGACATTACTGAAATATGGAATGATTAGTGTAGGGTATGTTGGTAAGGTTTTGGCAGAGTTGGGATATGATAGTCTGTATGTTACAATTAACAAGGAATGCTATTGACACCAAATGTTGCACGACAGGTTACTTGTGTCACCTGGAATGTTTTACCTACTGAAATAAATGGTTTGGACAAGGGTGTGTATAGGTTTGTCATCAGATGGTATGGGATTTTGCTTGCCAAGTTCTGAACAGCAGTCCAGGCTGCCTGCTTAGTTGAAAGTCTTAATTAGACTTTCTGTTCAGTACCCTTTGACTGAATTAAGTTGACCTGAATACCATATTTTAAATCCTAAATCTAAGTCTGCCTATTGTTCAATTCATGACAGGTTATCTTGTTAACAGTAAATGCCTTCCTTTTTAATGTGTGAAACTCAGAGGTAGGATAAATCCAGTACAAATTAGGGACTGTCATGTTCAGACAGTTGGTACCAGTATTTAAGACTAGTTTGATTTGTATAATTATCTGCCATTCGACTGACGAGACAGAAATCTATGTATGACATTTGCTATAAAGAATTTGCATTAATCTACGGTACGACATCGTGATCAGGACATAGTCCCTGCAGCCATTCGACTGGCGAGACAGAAACTATGTAGCCGTAGATAAAGTTGACTGTCCTCCGACCCCCATCCCTCGGCAATGATGATACGACAACCTATCACTACATCTTTTAGTAGTAGATAATGTCTTAGTATTACATTATGTGGGTTCATCTTGATTCTGTTACATCCTTCAGATACTAGATTCGATAAGAACATATACTACACCATATGTACAGAACATAGATGATTCAAACTAATGTATGCTAGAATGAATTTTGGGTTGTGTTCTGAGCCATTCGTCCCCACACTTGGCAATTATGCATGTGAAATATATCGTTGAAGAACATAAAACTTGTGGTCGTACAATCGTCACTTTCGTGCATCAGTTCATGTCGGTCTTCACTTTTTACAGTAATTATCTTAAAATGGATATGAATTACTATCTGCAGAACCGTTTGTGGATATACAATCGTCATCCTGATGAATTATTATCTGTGTCAATCTTTGCAGAATTATCTTAAAATGGATATGAATTACTATCTGCGGAACCGTTTGTGGATGTACAATCGTCATCCTGATGATATGTGCGGTGTGCGGGATGAATTTATACAGGGTGTGCAACAGTTCCTGCAGTTTGCCAAGGCGTTCCCTCAGTACATGGACCGTACAAAAATTAAGTGTCTATGTATGAGATGTCACAACTTGAAATATCATTCGGAAGTGGATGTGACATATCATTTGTATTCGAGGGGTTTCATGCCAAATTATTATCAGTGGTGTCACGCCCAGACCCGAAAAATCGCTCGTCCTTTTTAGATTTTACCCGAATCATCGTCCTCGCTGGGGCGTGATACCGCACAAGCCTGGAGTTGCGCTCGTGCAAGGCAAGATAACAGGTTCACATAGTGATTATCTCAAATTCGTAACATAAGCAGCGAAAGAAAACAAAGTATAACACAAGAATCTCTTTTATTCATAATGAACTGAAGATTACAAAGGCTCTAAATAGCCCAACATACATGCCAATTGGCTACAACGCTCATGATCTCTCTAGCTCACAAAGGATTACATTGTTCCATACATTATGTCTCTTTATAGCCACCAAGTAGTCTTCGGCCGAACATCTCCATGTCTCAAGTCCGAACGCATATGCGGAAGCTCCTCTTGAACGCCAAGGACTCCATACCTCGGCACGTCCAAGCCAAGCTCCGTCCCGAGTCGATCATAACCTGACCTGCACATAAACTAGTGGGGGATTAGTGCTTTCGTCCTCGCTTCGCACTGATCAAGACCCGCTCGCACCCAAACCAAACACTTTGTATATTTAGTAGAACATACAACATTATTTGGTGATCTTGCTAATTAGCCTTAGGATCCGTTTCATGGCAATACTCAACATAGCAACTTATATGATTGTGTCCCATATCGTGTTCCTACAGCAGATACAGTTAGACATAATCTGAAACATAACATAGTGATTCGTGCTCATCCCGTTCCTCTTTGCCTAGCCTGCCATTGTTAGAACTTACATAAGCAATCATATGAGTCGTGCAACCGACCAATCATAAACGTAAACATACACCTAATAGGTGACAGTGTCACGCCCCAGAACCAGAATACTGGCAAGTAGGGACGGACCAGGCCAGCTACGTATACCAAAGTACTCCAGTACTCCGAAATGACGTATAAGCTGTATAGATGGGGGTTACTACTACAAGCCAACAGTCGATCCTAGGTCAAGCAATCCTAGGTATCTCAATCACAAGCAAATATGTAAAGTACAAGAAGTAAGATCAACTGGAATATAAAATAGTAAAGCGTCCCAAACTATCATATATCAATGATCATGAAGCTAGTAATACAGAGTGAAGACTAGCAAGAGTAATAGTCATACATGATAAGCTCTAGCTATAGTCTAGAATACGCAAATCATGTTCTGGCCCGTAGGCTAAATGTCAAGTCCAAAACACGAGCTAAACACGTGCTCGGAGGCTAAACGCCATAAAAGAATAATGTACATAACTAGTGGGAGAATGAAATAGAAAACCCACTAAGGTACTCTGGTGCTCCGGGTAATCACCAATGAGTGAAAGGTACGGAAGATCCTCCGGGCTCCTCTATCAGATCTGGTCAATGCAAAACCAGTGGGGTCAGACCCCCAATAGCAAGTACCACAAAGGAAGCCAAACTATGAACTAAAACCAGCATGCAAATCATAGCAATGGATAGAGAGAGATAAGTAAGTACTAATCGAGACTCGTGCACTACCAATGCACTTATCCCGAGAATAGAAGGACAATAAGTAAAGCAACATGTAGCATAAAGTAAAGGACATGTGTCGTAATGTAAACTGTGTACATGTGAAGAAAAGGAAGCATGTGAACATAAAAGATTAACTAGACATGTGAGCATGTTAAGTAACTGGAGCATGTGAGCATGTAAGATAACTGGGACATGTGAGCATGTAAGATAACTGGAGCATGTGAGCATGTAAGAACTGGAACATGTGAGCATATGGTGAAGCCGAGCATGTAGTAGGAAGAATAGCATGTAAGGAATGACATAAAATCTAAGTACTGCAATAAGATAAACAGGAGCAAGACTAGACTAGACAAGAATGGACTCCATCCATCAATCACGGCCAAGCAATGATTACGGCTTGATACTTTAGCTAACTAGGGTTGTCACAATCCTAATTACTAACAAATGCAAGTTTGAGAATTCCAAGTCCAGCTCCTGCCTGCTACTACCTGAATGGTCCAAGCCAAAAAGAAAAGAAGTATAGCAGACACACTGTAGTAAGATACATGTGTCCTAAGGAGATATAGCAGACACACTGTAGTAAGATACATGTGTCCTAAGGAGGTGCCCCACTCGACGGTGAGCTGGAAGTGTGCTCATCATGACAGATAGCTCCAAATTCCAATGTATATATATATAATGCCAAGACCAAAGGGGCAACAGGTTACTGGGAAATTCTCAATGATCTAAGTAATCAAGCTAGTTGTTTAGTCCTTAATATTTTCTTGTTGGATTCCGGGTGTGGCATTCCACAGAATCCATCCTAGACATGAGACATGCAAGACTGGACAAGACAAGCAAGATTGTGCACCATAACAAGCCACAACAAGACATGACAATATCAAGGCAAGAGTGCGCTACGACGAGCCACTATCAAGGAGCAAGACATGTACTGGAATCAATAGTGCGCCATGACAGGCCACTATCATGTAAGCAAGAAAAAGACATGTTCAAGATTGCACCACGACGGGTCACTATCAAGTAGGCAAGAAGGCATGGTAACAATTATCATAGCTTGTAAGAAAGAATCTATCAATAGACATATCATGGCATGTGGAGAAGAATAATCAAGGCTAAGTACATTTCATAAAATGGTTGAACATGTGCTAGTATCAAGTCTATATAGGGTGTACAATCATTATCTAACTGAGTAAGATCATCTTATCATGTTAAGAAATCATTACAATCGAAGAAAATATCAAAAACGGACAAAAACGGGCAGAAACAGACTAAAACAGCATAAAACGGCATACCGGCGGTATACTGCGGCATACCGGCGGTATACCGGACTAAAAACAGAAAGTTTCTGGTGCAAAAAAACGGCATACCGGCGGTATACTACGGTATACCTGCGGTATACCGGTTTTCCAAACAGCAACAAAATTCAGAATTTTGCTAAAACTTGTTTCGGCCATAAAAACTTCATTTTAAATCGAAATTCGGACTTTCAAAAGTCAAAATTGCATAGAATTGAATTTCCTACAACATGGAAGTATTAGTTATCACAAATCAAAACATTTGATAGATCAATACCTCAAAATACTCCCAAACAGAGGTTATCGGGACACTGAAACGGGTTCCGATTGCCACCAAACTCAAAATCCATGATATACAAACTATGTGAGAGCCTCATATATGTATATGTAACCAAGATCCATGATGGTAACACTAGTATCACTCTTGATACCAAATTTTCTACTAAGTCCATATTGGATTTTAACAGAAAATCAAAACCTTGCTTAAACAAATTTTGGAAACATGCATATAGATGAGAATCACAAGGAAAACATTCTTAACAAAATGAGTTTAGAACAATTCTAAGCATTTAATACCAAGGGAAACAAAAATGACAACAAAACAAAATGGTTCATGGATTTGGCAAGATGTACTTGCCTAGGTTAAGCTCCAAGCCTAATCTTCTACTCCTCCTCCTAGGGGGGTTAGACACCACACCCAAGGCCTCAAGGCCAAGCTCTTGGCAAGCTCCAAAGGGGAGAGAAGGGAAGAAGAAATAAAGAGAGTGAAAAGAATGAAAAGAGAGAGGAGAGAGAAAGTGAAATGATATATATAGAAGGAGGAATTAATCTTAGCCGTCGGATGGTGATCCATGTGAATATCTAAGTCAATCCTAACCATTGAAACAAAACCAAATATCCAATGGGTAATAGGGTGCATCTACACTATTCATGAAAATATCTAAACACTATTCATCAAAATATCCAAAATACTATTCATCAAAATATCGGAAACACTATTCATAAAAATATCTGAAATCGAAAATATCTCAAATGTGGAAAATCTGTCTAGACGGTATGCCGTCGATATACTCCGGTATACTGGCGGTATGCCGGCCAAGAAGAAAATCTAAAAGTTTAGGAAAATTTTAAAGCATTACGAAAATCAAGAAAATACGAAATACACTACAAAATACGTATCCGTATATAAATACCGATACTGTGAGACGAGTCTCACAACTCTCCACAACTTAAAAATAAATTTCGTCCTCGAAATTTCCTAAATCTAGTCAAGCATGAAAACCAAACCAAAGAGCTGAAAAATCATATCAATCAAAACAAAGCATGGCATGTTGGTAAGATAAAGACAACAGTAATATAAGTAAATGCGTAAGCAATAACACAACTACAATCAAGAAGGGATGGAGGCATATGAATAAATATGTCTCCTGAGTCAGTTGAGTAGGAGCAGGCCTACGCTGACTCCACAACTTAGATAAAAGTCAATTCTCAAAATAAGCCGGTACCAATGACTTAATCCAAGACATGACTCTATCCAGGACGTATCTTCGTAGTTGATACCAATGAAGTTATCACATGCCTCGACTACGAAGACAGAAGAGTAGGACGAGAAACTCGCCAAATATGCGTAACCCAAGAGATAAATAAGAGTGGAAGCAGAATAGGACAATACCTACCACATGACCACCCTCAACCAAAACCTGCTCTGACATACTAAACTCTGCCTGTCCACGTCTCGGAACTGCTGCTCTAACCTGCTGGTGCTGAACCGGTACATGAGCCATATACTACTGGACTGCTGGGGTAGCCGGTGAAGCTGGACTCTGGCAGGACTGACCCTGCTGGCTGATCAGGCTGAACTGACACCTCCACCCTCGGGTTATCTCTGAACTCTGCCCCTGAATGCTGAGACTGATCCTCCATAACTGGCCTAACAGAAGATTGCTAACTGCCATCGACAAAATCCAAACAAGATGGTCGGAAGGATTAAGAACAGTGCCCTTGAAAGTTAAAGGACACAAGGATTAAATCGAGAGAACAGGAAAGATCAACGATCAAGGCAGATATCAGGTCAAAGGATCAGAGATATAGAATAACACGAAGGATATCAATAAAGGAAGAATTGTGACTGAGATATCTAAACATCAGTAACCCCCACATATCTGATAAATCAGACCTTACATGGGCCACCACTAAAACCTATGTCACGCCCCAGAACCAGAATACTGGCAAGTAGGGACGGACCAGGCCAGCTACGTATACCAAAGTACTCCAGTACTCCGAAATGACGTATAAGCTGTATAGATGGGGGTTACTACTACAAGCCAACAGTCGATCCTAGGTCAAGCAATCCTAGGTATCTCAATCACAAGCAAATATGTAAAGTACAAGAAGTAAGATCAACTGGAATATAAAATAGTAAAGCGTCCCAAACTATCATATATCAATGATCATGAAGCTAGTAATACAGAGTGAAGACTAGCAAGAGTAATAGTCATACATGATAAGCTCTAGCTATAGTCTAGAATACGCAAATCATGTTCTGGCCCGTAGGCTAAATGTCAAGTCCAAAACACGAGCTAAACACGTGCTCGGAGGCTAAACGCCACAAAAGAATAATGTACATAACTAGTGGGAGAATGAAATAGAAAACCCACTAAGGTACTCTGGTGCTCCGGGTAATCACCAATGAGTGGAAGGTACGGAAGATCCTCCGGGCTCCTCTATCAGATCTGGTCAATGCAAAACCAGTGGGGTCAGACCCCCAATAGCAAGTACCACAAAGGAAGCCAAACTATGAACTAAAACCAGCATGCAAATCATAGCAATGGATAGAGAGAGAGATAAGTAAGTACTAATCGAGACTCGTGCACTACCAATGCACTTATCCCGAGAATAGAAGGACAATAAGTAAAGCAACATGTATCATAAAGTAAAGGACATGTGTCGTAATGTAAACTGTGTACATGTAAAGAAAAGGAAGCATGTGAACATGAAAGATAAACTAGACATGTGAGCATGTTAAGTAACTGGAGCATGTGAGCATGTAAGATAACTGGAACATGTGAGCATGTAAGATAACTGGAGCATGTGAGCATGTAAGAACTGGAACATGTGAGCATATGGTGAAGCCGAGCATGTAGTAGGAAGAATAGCATGTAAGGAATGACATAAAATCTAAGTACTGCAATAAGATAAACAGGAGCAAGACTAGACTAGACAAGAATGGACTCCATCCATCAATCACGGCCAAGCAATGATTACGGCTTGATACTTTAGCTAACTAGGGTTGTCACAATCCTAATTACTAACAAATACAAGTTTGAGAATTCCAAGTCCAGCTCCTGCCTGCTACTACCTGAATGGTCCAAGCCAAAAAGAAAAGAAGTATAGCAGACACACTGTAGTAAGATACATGTGTCCTAAGGAGATATAGCAGACACACTGTAGTAAGATACATGTGTCCTAAGGAGGTGCCCCACTCGACGGTGAGCTGGAAGTGTGCTCATCATGACAGATAGCTCCAAATTCCAATGTATATATATATATAATGCCAAGACCAAAGGGGCAACAGGTTACTGGGAAATTCTCAATGATCTAAGTAATCAAGCTAGTTGTTTAGTCCTTAACATTTTCTTGTTGGATTCCGGGTGTGGCATTCCACAGAATCCATCCTAGACATGAGACATGCAAGACTGGACAAGACAAGCAAGATTGTGCACCATAACAAGCCACAACAAGACATGACAATATCAAGGCAAGAGTGCGCTACGACGAGCCACTATCAAGGAGCAAGACATGTACTGGAATCAAGAGTGCGCCATGACAGGCCACTATCATGTAAGCAAGAAAAAGACATGTTCAAGAGTGCACCACGACGGGTCACTATCAAGTAGGCAAGAAGGCATTGCAACAATTATCATAGCTTGTAAGAAAGAATCTATCAATAGACATATCATGGCATGTGGAGAAGAATAATCAAGGCTAAGTACATTTCATAAAATGGTTGAACATGTGCTAGTATCAAGTCTATATAGGGTGTACAATCATTATCTAACTGAGCAAGATCATCTTATCATGTTAAGAAATCATTACAATCGAAGAAAATATCAAAAACGGACAAAAACGGGCAGAAACAGACTAAAACAACATAAAACGGCATACCGGCGGTATACTGCGGCATACCGACGGTATACCGGACTAAAAACAGAAAGTTTCTGGTGCAAAAAACGGCATACCGGCGGTATACTGCGGTATACCGGTTTTCCAAACAGCAACAAAATTCAGAATTTTGCTAAAACTTGTTTCGGCCATAAAAACTTCATTTTAAATCGAAATTCGGACTTTAAAAAGTCAAAATTGCATAGAATTGAATTTCCTACAACATGGAAGTATTAGTTATCACAAATCAAAACATTTGATAGATCAATACCTCAAAATACTCCCAAACAGAGGTTATCGGGACACCGAAACGGGTTCCGATTGCCACCAAACTCAAAATCCATGATATACAAACTATGTGAGAGCCTCATATATGTATATGTAACCAAGATCCATGATGGTAACACTAGTATCACTCTTGATACCAAATTTTCTACTAAGTCCATATTGGATTTTAACAGAAAATCAAAACCTTGCTTAAACAAATTTTGGAAACATGCATATAGATGAGAATCACAAGGAAAACATTCTTAACAAAATGAGTTTAGAACAATTCTAAGCATTTAATACCAAGGGAAACAAAAATGACAACAAAACAAAATGGTTCATGGATTTGGCAAGATGTACTTGCCTAGGTTAAGCTCCAAGCCTAATCTTCTACTCCTCCTCCTAGGGGGGTTAGACACCACACCCAAGGCCTCAAGGCCAAGCTCTTGGCAAGCTCCAAAGGGGAGAGAAGGGAAGAAGAAATGAAGAGAGAGTGAAAAGAATAAAAAGAGAGATGAGAGAGAAAGTGAAATAATATATATAGAAGGAGGAATTAATCTTAGCCGTCGGATGGTGATCCATGTGAATATCTAAGTCAATCCTAACCATTGAAACAAAACCAAATATCCAATGGGTAATAGGGTGCATCTACACTATTCATGAAAATATCTAAACACTATTCATCAAAATATCCAAAACACTATTCATCAAAATATCGGAAACACTATTCATGAAAATATCTGAAATCGAAAATATCTCAAATGTGGAAAATCTGTCTAGACGGTATGCCGTCGGTATACTCTGGTATACTGGCGGTATGCCGGCCAAAAAGAAAATCTAAAAGTTTAGGAAAATTTTAAAGCATTACGAAAATCAAGAAAATACGAAATACACTACAAAATACGTATCCGTATATAAATACCGATACTGTGAGACGAGTCTCACAGACAGGCCCTGCGCCTGCACCCAGCTCTCATTTTAGCCCACCGGCCCTATCTATATGAAGGTCACGGTGTTTTGTACCGTAATGGACTTGGCATCTCTTATGTGTAAGCCTACAATCGCTTCGATACAGGTTGCTAGCCCAATATCCGAAGGATCCCAAACTTACGGATATCATAGCTTATCACAGCACTGGACGGTCGTAATCCGTCCGAATGTTGTGCACCATAAATACCACACATAATTTCCTCCTAGGCCGAACGGTCCCGGCACCTCGGCGTAATCGTTCGAGGGAAGTCGTACCCGTGCACGGGCCATCCGAGTCCATTGACCATACAATACGCGCCATAGCAAACACACATAACAATCCAACCAAATCCTCCGTTGCATAAACATAGTCTCATTCCATAAACGGTTTCCCGTGCCATAAACGGTTACCCGTGCCATAAACATAATCCACCATTCATATAGGGAGCTCCGTCGGCGTTATGCCCCAACACATCCATATTGATGCACGACGCCCAACGGCTTAGTCATCTCATACTCGTATTCAATGCATACCATTCGTAAGTTATTCTCATAGCATAATTCCGTATTACTTAGTCTTTTCGTAACATAAGTGCCCGAGGGCACGCTCAGCGCCGTATTCAATGTTCTACGCCTAGTGTTCAATGTTCTCGGGGGCGTGCACGTGATGCACATCTCGATATCATCTTTCAATGTTCTACCATCATTGCCCTACCGCGACCCGTACACTTGATGCACGTCGCTTCAATATTTCGATTGTTCAATATTCTATCTTAGTGTTCGACACATACTTGGACCTTTCATCGTCGAGCCACGCTCGCTAACCCGATAACATCTACGCATACAATAATATATTTTATTAGACGTAAAGGAATAGGAAGAGAGAGTCAAGAACCCGCCCACCTTAAGCCGATACGCCTTGTCGTTTCGCCGATTGAAGCGTCTCGCTTCCATAATTCGATCGCATAGCTAACTCCCGGACTTAGCCATTCCTTTGAACTACTCGGTTGATTTGGCCTATCGTGCCCATGCCACAATCCGTTACAAGGCCACGATTTGGTTTTGCGAACACATCATTGCATAAGGCAAAATGCCGACCTCTTATCGTCCAGCGTAAAAGCATAGCCTGCACACCAGATCAACTAAAATCAGCACTTGCTCAAATGGGACTTATCCTTTGCATCGATTCGATTCATAGATTCCAACTGACTCAAAGCTTACCTTTGGCCAACGTAACTCTAGCATCGATTCGCATCGATACCTTATCGGGTCAACGCAACTCTTCGAGTCAACGACTCATCGTAATGTACCGAGCGGAGCGGGGCATTACATAATATACCACTCAAAATCAGGTTCGTCCTCGAACCGAAACCAACACTTAATCCAAGTGCCTCGCATAGATCGCTTCACGATCTCGTGCTACTATCGTTGAATTATACAACTTAGTTTGGATCATACACATATTTTAGGCGTCCCACCAATATATACATTTCAGCCAAGCTCAGTTGTAGGATATCGGGACAACTAACAAGCTCAACTTAATCCTCAAGCACCAATCAATCCGTACTCGACTTAGCCAAATCTTAGCGTCTATTCTCAAAATACATCTCGTATGCATTATCCCATAGCATGCGATCATCTTCCAACATCTTGCACATAACTTAATTCAACCATAACTTCGATCTCGTAAGTTTCTCGCCGGCCACTTAACACTCGTATTACATTGAGTCATTGCGCATCCGATCACAACAATTCTCTGCAACGCCTGTTCGCCTAACCGTTTGCCTATCTCTCACATAACTCAAGTCTTTCATCCAATCATTTATAACACTTGGCCTCTACGACATGGACTACGTCCACATGTCTCAATTCCTTTGCCTACAATCCGTACTAAGTTTCGCACACAACTATCCCAACACGATCCACATTTTCGAACCATATACGTATCGCATCTGGGGCTACCCCCGCTAGGTAACTTATCCAAACATCGTGCTTAATCTTTTTCGACACAAGAGGTCAACTTGAGTCCACGATGTCCAAAGGCAACAATCTTTTCGACCCAAGGTCTCTTACGATACACCTATCTCCGATACTCGACCGAGTACAAATCCTTCACTCAATTATCGATTCAATCCCGACTAGTTCGTTTCGTAATATAAATAGCGCTCAACACACGTAACTTAACCATTACTCAAACCGATATACGACATAACTCTTAGGGTCGTTCTACTATCCGTCGCTCTCGCGCATTGCAAAATTCTTGCAATCGCCTTACCGCGTCACTACGCTAAGCACGTTCCTCAACATCTATTCGATCCAACATAACTTTTCTTGACCATATCGATTCTAGTACTCGCTAACTTTCGAGACACGATACTCACTCGTTTAGACTTATCCTCAACATGCACTACGTCATTCCTCCTCCTCGATAAAATTTCTTACGCGACTTCTTCAGGGTCATCCTATGGGACTTCAATATTTACTTGATTTGGCGGTCAAGTCTTCTAGGGTCATCTGCCCCGAAACTACGCTCGATAATCGAAGATCATCAACGAGGGACAGTTACAATGAACCATGCTATATCCTATCGCGAAACCAAATCAATTTCCGACAATTTCTATGAAACTTTACCCAATCCGATATACCAATCCATAATTTCTCTACTCCTGTGCAACTGATGCGCCGATAACTACTCGAATCACTTATGCACATTGCACGCCGTTACTACTCGAATCACTCATACATTACCGTCGACTATCTCGCTAATCGTACGACATCTACTCGCCTCAGGTTCGAGTTTACCTATCCGTAATCATAGTCCGACACATTCCATACTCCTCAAAACCATCCTCGAACAACTTTTGCATCAAACCACAAGTCCATATCAAATTTGCCACGCCTTGCAAGTTCGATCATCCCCGTTGGATGAATCACCATACCAACGCTCACGCGGAATGATCGTCCTAATTTGGCATGACGTATGTGCGATACTGGAGTTGCACTCGTATAAGACAAGAATGTCAACATTGTGGTTATCTTCGAAACAATCAAGCATTTTCGTTTTCTTTCGAGTAACATCCATCGACTCTCAAATTCTCCAAAGCATTCCTACCGTTATCATCCAAACTACCTGTCACGACCCGCACCCTAGAGTTAGGGCACGAGATGTGGGTACATCCAGCCTACGCCGCAGTGTCGGCGGTAGAACGCTGTCCTAGGTCACAACATCTAGCAATATAAAGCTTAAACAGTTTATACTCCCCGAATGGGGGTGACATGATAAAAGTAGACTCAATCACAACTAAGGAAGAAGAAGCACGATATGATATAAAACTCAAGGAAAACAGATGATAACATAGCTGATAGATAGATAAATAAAACTGCTGAAATGAAAGGAAATCCCAAGTACATCAGAGAGTCTAAGTGTCTAAGATAAATACATAATCCCAGAATCAAATATATACAATCATCCATGACATACTGTAAATGAAAACATCCTAGTCTAAGGGTTTGTCATCCACAGCTAGTGGGGCCTGCTGATGGTCCAGGTCCAACATCTCATCTAAGGTGGCACCGTAATAGGTATCCACACCAGCCTCCTCCTCGTCCTCTGTAATATTTTCAACAGGTCCAGTCAGGACAGGAGCGAGCACAATACATCTCAATAGATCATAGCAGGTTAGAAAATATAGACATGCAGTAGAGTAAGATACAGAAAATTGAAAGAAACATGGAATATAAACAGAGAAAACTGTAATAGAAATATATATAGTGTAAATAGAGAGCTAACTTTGGCTAGTGAGTCAGAGTACAATATAAACATGTGAATGGCATAGGAGATTCTGGAAACTATACTATGGAGTGATTCTGGGAACTACACTACTTGGATATTATTCACATGTTTACTTCTACTCTCCCGTACCCCCAATCAATACACAAGGATCCAGCCAGGTTATGTTATGATTCCACGCAAAGGCCCACAAGGGGTGATACATAGATAGCCCATAAATAGGTGATTTTGGGAATGCCCACAATGGGGTGATTCTGGGAAGTCTCTGTGATCATGAGAGTACATGTCACAAGTGATCGAAGAATCGTAAAGCATAGTGATACACCATGTAAGTGAAACGCACAGAACATATAGTATACGATGCTCCCTGAGGGGATAATATCTCAAGAATAGATCCATATAGTACTAATCTGTGTTACCAACGTGACAGTATCAAGTAAAGTAATCTAAAGCAGGAAAATAATTCTAAGCAGGATATGAAATGATCAGAGAATATACTCGTCTGGTATCTGAGTGTCCAACTGAAAAGTACTGTCCGAGGAGTGGTGTCTGGCTCCAATTTAGAACAGCACAAATCACAACAAGTCCAGAATGGTAAAATGAAGCACTACTATGCATTCTACATGAATCTAGGTCAAATTAGGCCAAAGTCAACTCTTGGTCAACTCTGGTCAACCCTAGAAGTCAAACTAGGTCAACTATGGTCAAACTAGGTCAAACAAATCCACACTAGGTCAAACTAGTCTACACTAGTCTAGCAAGTCTATTCTAGGTCTAACAAAGCTGTACAAGTCCAATCTAGGCCTGTTAGTCAAACAGGCATACACAGGCCATAGGCTATTCTACCTAGGCCTTCACTAAAACATTCACAAATCAAAACCTATATCTAAAACCTAACACTCTTGATATATATATATATTGTAATCTAGCCATAACCCACATATATATGTAATACATATATATGGTTCATACACAAGTTATATGTATATGATACTTATATATATAAACTAACATAGCCTATAAACCCATTGCAAATAGCTATATTAGATACCTATATGATACACAAACCATATTATATCACATATACACATATCACATTATATATATACACTACATTATATATATATACATTACATTATATGTATATACAATAGGATATATAGAGAGGGTGTGTGTGTGAGTGTCATATGAGAGTGAAAGAGAGTGGGCTGTCATAAGGACAGGACCCTGGTGTGTGTGTGTGTGTGTAGGGGGCAGTGAGTGAAACAAGAGTGTATGTGTGTGATGTGTCTACATGTGTGTGTGTGTGTGTGTATTAGAAGAAAATAAGTGAAGTGAGTGAGAGTGAATGTGTGTGAGTGTGGGGCAATATGTACAACTGAAAACAGTGCACAGGAAACTGTGAGAGGGAGCCCCAATCCAAACACCACATCTCAGATTCTAAAAACAGGAAACAATCCAAGAACCTATCTCAATTCAGATTTTCTAAATATCAAACAACTTAGTTTTTAGTTCTTAACAATCAATGAAATCTCAGATTTTCTAAAAGAAAGGAAGAGTAGCATCACAGTTCAGATTTAAATCCTACAGTGAAAAGAAGAAAAATAACTCATGAACCCCCCCCCCCCCCCATACTCTCAGGTTCACAAACCATAATTCTCAGATTTTAGGTTCAAAAATATCAGTGAACTCAGGTTCAGTTATTTAGAACTATTAAAAAAAACAGCCCACACACATTTCAATCCCCATTTTCAAAATCAAAAATACAACCAAACATTCCTAAATTTCACACACAAGTAGTTCATGCATAGACACAACATAATAAGGTCTAAAACTATGTAATTAACAGCATTAAATTAGTTAAATGATTGCCCAAAAACTAATTTGAAAAACTGGAAAATAAACAGTGAAGAACACTGTTTCAGAAAAATGGGAAATCGAGAATTGATTAAGAATTTCAATTGAAACACCCATTTAAAGGTTGGTAAAGTATAAACACATTACATACGTGTTGTGTGATGAGTTTGTGTCCACCAAAGTGGACACAAACGTGTCCAATCCAAATTAAAACCAAAACGGGTAAACTGGACACAGAAACTGGGACAGTCTCGTGCGGGTGTGCACGCATGTCGTACACCCGACACAGGCCAACCCAGGCCTCGTGCTCGTGTCAGTGGGTGCACCTAGGGTAGGCCTAGGTGTGTGTCACCCTGTGTCATGTCATTACGTGTCGTGTCCAAAGATTCGAAACCGTATCAGTGGCTAATAACAGCCTGCGCACGGGACAGCGCAATCCCCGTGCGCGATCGATTTCTCCCTAACCCGACCACGAAATCCCATAAAATTTAGGGAGCATGGTGACAGAAGGTGCCCCAAGGATCCCACAAAGTTTCGTGTCAAAGCAAGCCGTATCGTGTCCTGTAGTGACCCCGAGTGGCAGGGGAGTGCTGTGGCTGTGCGCGCGCGCGTGCGAGAACGTGTGCACGTGTGTCCAATCGACACGACACAAGCACGAATCCATCCCAGTGCATAAGAATCGTGTAAGCGACACTGAAAAGTAAATTTTCATTCAAAAATATTTCAAAAATAACATAAACAGTTCCACTGTGGCATTTCCACAAACACATAAAGCTAGGCACTGATACGTGTCTAGTTTGGACACGAAAGGACACAAATTCTTAGGGTTTCCTATTCCTACTGTTAGGTTAGGTCTAGGGCTCCCTAATAATATAAAAATCTCAGGATTCTATGGTGTGGATAGAGAGTTACCTAAGAGTACCTAAAGCCTCAAAAAGCTCCACAAAGAGGTGCTCCTCTTGATGGCCAAACTCCTCCAAATTGATAGAAAACTGAGAACAACCAATTCCAACAGTAAAAAAACAATAATTAGAACCTATTGCAATTTGTTTGGATTAAAAAGGAGGAAAAATGGATTTTCTAGGGATTTTTGAACATGGAGACTCACCTCTTTCTTCTCTTGAAATAAATTCCTAAAGAAGAGGCTAGCCCTAGATTTTAGGAGAGATTATATAGTGGAGGAATCCCTAGGTTGGCTGAGGTGGCCGGCCATGGTGGACTAGACTAGGGTTTGCACTATGTGGCTAGTCCTATAAGGTTAAGTCATAAAATGACTTGTGAAATCATAAGCCATTTCTCAAACCACTAAATTCATAATTCCTCAATTTAATTCTAATGAACTAATTACCACTAACTTAAGTCAAGCTAGGTTAGACTAGAGTCACATAACCTAACCAAGTCCATACTAACTAGGGCTAGCTCCTATGTTGGTCTACAAGGGTCAACACTAGTCAAAATCAATCTAGTCCAAACAATTCCAAAATAATTCCTAAAAATTCCCATAAATTCAAATAAATTCTAATAAATTCAAATAATCCCAAAAATGACAAAAATACTCTCAAACTAGAAATGTTGTAGTGACACTACCATAACTTAACTTGCATCCTATTCATCCAACAATAATGCACAACATAATTTTTGTTCATTCGATCAGAGTATCCCCGAGTTATTACATATCGTCTTTGATATGCCTCAATACCATCGTCAATATGCATAACTTGAACATCTTCCTTTCTCATAAGCTCAAACCCGTTGCAATCATTGCCATTATCCGAACTAGAATATGAATCAAGTCTCGCACTTATCAAGATCCATTCAGTTGTAACTACTTAACATCGTCGCGACACAATTTCAATTTCACATATCCATTCTCATATCCCTAACTCGCACTTCCAATCGTGCTACCGACTCCTCGCGCTAACCCAATTTCGTTCGTACGATTTCTTCGTACCTACTCAACGTAATCTCGACCGAGTCGACTATTTCCTCAATACAATATTTCTTTCGCTATGGTCGGCCTATCGTTCAACTTATACTTAACAAATCCTCGTTCGACGTATCATCCATAGGCACGACTTCACGCATAATCGCTCAACTTAATTCATCAAGGCATACTTGCATCGACTTTTCCCAAGTTATTCCCACTCAAGGCTCGGTACTACTTCGTCCGTTAAGGACAAACATATCGTAACAACATAATCGCCTCGACAACTCTATCGTAAGTCACCAAACGACTTAACATAGCTATCGTCAAGTGGTATTCCATATACCACTCAGGATCGAGCCTTATCGTTATCGACACAATACTTCGCTATACTTGCTCGCATAATTGGTATTGCATATACCACTCGGAATCGAGTCATTACTCGACATCACACTTCGCATAGGTCCGATATCTATCTTCCAATAAACTATCCCGTATGGCGATCCTTCCGATCCCATCTTTAGCGTTAGCTCAAGTTTGACACACATTCAATCTAACCGTACCATGGCGATCGTATCGATCACACCCGCAACATTCGCTTATTCAAAGCTCAACGCGACATACGGCCAACATAAACGTTCGCCTACTCCAACTCGACTTAGAGTCTGACTCGACTCCAATCTCACTCGTTGCAACTCGTGCAACAACCCATTCTCGATGCTTAAGGTCATTTCTCAATCTCGCGCAACATATTGCTATCCATCCGCATAGCCATACAACACGCATCATACCATATCGACTCGTTGTACCGATGCAACGAATGATCCATGACTTGCTGCACTTCGTGTAACCGATAACACATAATCACTCGCATAGCCACATAATAGGTATTTCCTCATATCTCAATTCGTTGCACTTCGTGCAACCAACAACACATAACTCCTCGTACTTCGTACGACCGACAATATGCATATCGTTGCACTTCATGCAACCAACATCACCATATTCGTTGCACTTCGTGCAATCAACGACTCACAACTTTCTTGCACTTCGAAAAACCATAAACTCATAAACCGTTGCACTTCGTGCAACCAACATCCCATTACTCGTTGCACTTCGTGCAACCAACACTCTCCGGTGGCACCCGGAGATAGCGTGATAGTCACGACATACTTGTGACAGACGTACGTACTTAATATAGACTTATTGTATGAAATATCCAATGTAGCGTCGAGCAGATCCATGAGCCATGCGGTTGCGGAAACAACTTAGAGTCAACTGAATTAGAAAGCAAAGCAACTGAGGGTCAAAGAGATTCATGCATGGTCCAAAAGATGGAACCGCTCTGATACCAACTTGTCATGTCCCGACCCGGGAAATCGCTCGTCCTTTTTAGATTTTACCCGAATCATCGTCCTCGCTGGGGCGTGATGCCGCACGAGCCTGGAGTTGCGCTCGTGCAAGGCAAGATAACAGGTTCATATAGTGATTATCTCAAATTCGTACATAAGCAGCGAAAGGAAACAAAGTATAACACAAGAATCTCTTTTATTCATAATGAACTGAAGATTACAAAGGTTTTGAATAGCCCAACATACATGCCAATTGGCTACAACGCTCATGATCTTTCTAGCTCACAGAGGATTACATTGTTCCATATATTATGTCTCTTTATAGCCACCAAGTAGTCTTCGGCCGAACATCTCCATGTCTCAAGTCCGAACGCATATGCGAAAGCTCTTCTTGAACGCTAAGGACTCCATACCTCGGCACGTCCAAGCCAAGCTCCGCCCCGAGCCGATCATAACCTGACCTGCACTTAAACTAGTGGGGGATTAGTGCTTTCATCCTCGCTTCGCACTGATCAAGATCCGCTCGCACCTAAACCAAACACTTTGTATATTTAGTAGAACATGCAACATTATTTGGTGATCTTGCTAATTAGCCTTAGGATCCGTTTCATGGCAATACTCAACATAGCAACTTATATGATTGTGTCCCATATCGTATTCCTACAGCAGATACAGTTAGACATAATCTGAAACATAACATAGTGATTCGTGCTCATCCCGTTCCTCTTTGTCTAGCCTGCCATGGTTAGAACTTACATAAGCAATCATACAATTCGTGCAACCGACCAATCATAAACGTAAACATATGCATAATGGATGACAGGCCCTGTGCCTGCACCCAGCTCTCATCTCAGCCCACCGGCCCTATCTATATGAAGGTCACGGTGTTTCGTACCGTAATGGACTTGGCATCTCTTATGTGTAAGCCTACAATCGCTTCGATACGGTTTGCTAGCCCAATATCCGAAGGATCCCAAACTTACGGATATCATAGCTTATCACAGCACTGGACGGTCGCAATCCGTCCGAATGTTGTGCACCATAAATACCACACATAATTCCCTCCTAGGCCGAACGGTCCCGGCGCCCCGACGTAATCGTTCGAGGGAAGCCGTAGCCGTGCACGAGCCATCCGAGTCCATTGACCATGCAATACGCGCCATATCAAACATACATAACAATCCAACCAAATCCTCCATTGTATAAACATAGTCTCGTTCTATAAACGGTTTTCCGTACCATAAACGGTTACCCGTGCCATAAACATAATCCACCATTCATATGGGGAGCTCCGTCGACGTTATGCCCCAACACATCCATATTGATGCACGACGCCCAACGGCTTAGTCATCTCATACTCGTATTCAACGCGTACCATTCGTAAGTTATTCTCATAGCATAATTCCGTATTACTTAGTCTTTTTGTAACATAAGTGTCCGAGGGTACGCTCAGCGCCGTATTCAATATTCTACGCCTAGTGTTCAATGTTCTCGGAGGCGTGCACATGATACACATCTCGATATCATCTTTCAATGTTCTACCATCTTTGCCCTACCGCGACCCGTACACTTGATGCACGTCGCTTCAATGTTTCGATTGTTCAATGTTCTATCTTAGTGTTTGACACATACTTGGACCTTTCATCGTCGAGCCACGCTCGCTAACCCGATAACATCTACGCATACAATGATATATTTTATTAGACATGAAGGAATAGGGAGAGAGAGTCAAGAACCCGTCCACCTTAAGCCGATACGCCTTGTCATTTTGCCGATTGATGCGTCTCGCTTCCATAATTCGATCGCATAGCTAACTCCCGGACTTAGCCATTCCTTTGAACTACTCGGTTGATTTGGCCTATCGTGTCTATGCCACAATCAATTGCAAGGCCCCAATTTGGTTTCGCAAACACTTCATTGCATAAGGCAAAATGCCGACCTCTTATCGTCCAGCGTAAAAGCATAGCCTGCACACCAGATCAACTAAAATCATCACTTGCTCAAATGAGACTTATCCTTTGCATCGATTCGATTCATAGATTCCAACCGACTCAAAGTTTACCTTTGGCCAACGTAACTCTAGCATTGATTCGCATCGATACCTCATCGGGTCAACGCAACTCTTCGAGTCAACGACTCATCGTAATGCACCGAGCGGAGCGGGGCATTACAAGTGGACCGTACACGGAGAACTTGTGCCTTTAGCCTTCGAGCCGGAGCCTTATGTGGAGCCTTATGTGGAGCCTTATTTAGATGTCCACGAGCATGCTGATTACGACCAAGGGTGGATGAACATGGTTTTCGATGCTGCGGGGCCTAGTTTCGATCCGAACAATCAATATGCAGCTGAGGAGGTACCGAATGCCAATGCTGCAAAGTTCATGGAGTTGCTGGAGAATACAAGGACTCCTTTATATCTTGGTTGTGATGACCATTCACCGTTGGAGGTGATTACAAGATTGTTGAGCATAAAATCAGATTTTTAACATGTCTCAAGAATGCTACAACCGAATCCTGGAGTTAATTAAAGATATATTGCCAGAGGGTGGCAAGTTACCTAAAGACTTCTACCGATCCAAGAGAATGGTGAGATCGCTCTGGATGGGGTATAAAAAAATTGATGCATGTCGCAACGGATGCATGTTGTACTATAAGGACGACAAGGATGAAGACGCCTGCAGATTTTGTGGTGTCGATCGCTTCAAGGCAACTAGTACAACAAGGACTTCTGGTGCACGCAAGCCAACAGATTCGATGCACTATTTGCCTTTGATGCCGCGGTTGCAGAGGTTGTTTATGACAAAGGAGACAGCTAATAATATAAGTTGGCACAAGCGGGAACAAATAGATGGAGTACTGGATCATCCATCCGACGGGGAAGCATGGAAGCACTTTGATCGAGTGGTGGACAGTATGCAAGACTAAAGCCTGAAATACCTACGACGTCGACGAAGTGGCTTATCAGGAGGACGAGCTGCCTCTTGTACCAAATACAGTTGATGTCGACTCAGCAGAAGTTCCCCATTCAATATCTACTTGTGTAGAAGAGGTACAAGTATCCGAAGGGGAAGACGAAGGAGATGCTAGTGACGATGAGGAGGAAGAGGAAGAGGATGAGGAGGAGGAGGAGGCAAACGAAGAAGATAAATTTTCAGAGGATGATTGAGAAACTGTGTTTTTGATGTATTCATATTTCTGTAATCTTAAATTATGAACTATGATCATTTTTGAAAACTTAAATTATGAATTCCAATGTATGCAGATATTTTTAAACTGACATTGTATTTATTTATATTTTCAATCATAAACTATGATTTTGATGTATTCATATTTCTGTAGTCTTAAATTATGAACTCCAATGTTATTATCAGCATGGCAGGACGACGCAGAGGTACCTCAGGACGATGCGGAGATAGGCCAGGATGAGGCGTGTCCTTAGGTGGGCAGAGAGCTCCGTTACCAGAGGATGGCTCTGGACCATCGTCTGACCCGAGCACACCATTGTATCATACGGTCGCAGGTCCGGGTGGCAGTGCACCTGCGACGAGCAGTTCCAGGCTTGCTGATCATACTACTTCCCCTAGCCTTCCTACCGCTGATAGCAGCATGGCGGGTGGGGAGCAGGTGGAGGAGGTAGTCTCTACTCCCGCCCGGGCGGATCCTGTAACACCCAGTTTTTCTGAAATTAGGGATTTTTGAAAAATTATTATTTTTATTATTATTTAATGGTGTTTAGGGCATGATATGGTTTAGGGTGATTATTAGTGTACTTAGAACCATTTTCTAAGTCATGCAAAGTCATGACTTATGACTTTGTGATTTTGGTTAGTATAACTTAGTGTAAACCCTAGTTTTCCTTAACCTAGAAGTTGCCATGACCATGAGAGCTTAGCCATAGGCTTAGAACATCAAATTAGTGGTTTTTGGCCAAAAGGGTATTTTGGTAATTTACTAGACTTTATTTGTGATTATGTGATTTTAATATTATTTTAATCATGGTTGAGTACCATGACTAGTCCCTAACCTATTCCACCCTAAACTAGAGGTTAGCCACTAACCTAGAAGCTATAGGATGGATATTTAGTCATAGGTTAAAGCAAGTTAAATATCTAGTTTACCTTTATTTGATATTTTGCTTAAACCATGCAAAATATCAAGACCTTTACACAAAGTCCAAGCCTTAGCCATGAAGGAAGGGCTAGGACACCCCCCCCCCCCCCCCCCATTTGTGTTCTGTCCCTCTCTCTCATTCTCTCTCTCTATTCACTCTTTCACTCTCTCTCTCTCATTCTAAGTGTCCCTCTCTTTTCTCTCTCTATATATATAGTATATATATATATATATATATATATATATATATATATATATATATATATATATATATATATATATATATATATATATATATATATATATATATAAGTTTATATATATATATATGTATAAATACATATATATGATATATATGTATACTTTTGTATTAGGTCTCATTATGTCATATATAGTGTATTATATGTATGTGGGTTTGTATATATATAGTATTTACATATTGATATTGGGTAGTGGATAGATAGTGTATATATATATATATATATATATATATATATATATATATATATATATATATATATATATATATATATATATATATATGTGTGTGTATAACTTCTAGTTATAGGTTGTATAGAAACCTTTGACTAGCCTATGGCCAAGATCATTAGCCTATGGCTAGGGGCTAGCCCTAATGACCCAAAACCCACTTGTTGACCCTTGTTGACTAAGGGTTGACCAAAGTCAACCTTAGGTCAAAGTTGACCTAATTAACCTAGAATGACTAGTTTGACATTGGTTGACCTAACTTGACTAGTAGACTAGTTTGACTAGATAATTGACCATTGTTGACCAAAGTCAACTATAGGTCTAACCTTGACCTAATTGACCTAGATTGACTAGGACTAACCTAAAGTGACTAGTTTCACTAGTCTGACCATGTTTGACCCAATTACCTTATTGACTGGTCTTTGTTTGACCTAATTACCTTGCTGACTAGTCTTTGTTTGACCAATACCTTAGTTGGTCTAAGTTTGACCTAGACTTGACCCAGATTGATCATGTTGACTAATATTTGACTAGAATGTTGACCAAGAGTTGACTTTAACCTAGATTTGACTAACCTTGACTTGTTTAACCTTGTTTAACCTTGAATGACTTAGTTTAACTTCTTGTGACCTAATATGACTTGATTTGACTTAGTTCGACTGTAGAGTTGACCAAGTTTGACTTTGACCTAGATTGGCTTAGAATTCATATAGATTGCATTGTAGATTTTATTTGCCTTCATTTTGGACATGTCATAACTGTATTACTCTATTTTAGGACATTGTGACCCTGGTACAGACATCTGATATTACACTACTCTTTTCAGAGTGTCAGGCGAGTACATTCTCTGATAGTTCTTTCATTACTTGTCATTTACTGTATTTCAGTTCTAGTTAGCTATATGTGATTCTCTGTACAAACACGATTAGTATTGCTGGATCCATTACATGCGACACTCATTTATTCATGTCTGGCCTCTATATCTGGATTCACTACTGGCATCACCCTACTGGAATCATTTCTGGAATCATTGGCTGGACTCATACTGGTTGTAGTGTTGGATTATGGATTCACTTATGGGCGGGGAAATACTTGAGTAGACATGTGAACATACCTAAAATCTGGAACCACCTCCCTTGGAACTATTCTGGAATGCTAGCCATCCCACACTTGGCCGAGTGTGCGATGTGCCTGATTACCCCTAGCCATTTACATGTGGATCTCAGTATTTTAAAACACACTGTTAGAGTATAGTCTGGACTTACCCTGGAATCATGGATCACTACTGGACTCATTTTTACTGGACTCATCTTGTACTGGAATCATCTAGTATTGGGTTATATGGACTGGACTCACACTGGGATTACATTTTATACTATCTGGACTTATACATGTTATTCTAGTTCAGCTAGTTTACTACAGTCTTCTTTGCCATGTTTTCTTCTCTTGTTAGTTACTTTACTTTCCTTGTACCCTCACTGTTTCTCTACATCATTATCTATATAAAACTGCCATGCTCATCTGTATAACTGTCTAAAAACTGCTTTATAGTCTTTGTCATTTACTTGGAATTTCTAGATGAGATGTGCTCGTTCCTGTCCTGATTGGACCTGTTGAAAATATTACAGATGATACTCCTGACGACACATGCCCTACTTACCATGGACCTGGCGAGGGATTAGCTACCTTTGGTTCCGACTCTCAGGAGTGATTCAGGAGTTTAGCTAGTAGGCTTACTCAGCTTTCATGTTTTGAGCTTGTTTGTATTAAACTTGAGATATTGAGTTGTATTAGAGTTTGTTTGAGATATTGTTGTTATTATTTTAGTAGTTTAATTTTTGTTGTTGTTAGTTGGTATCTAGTTTCTGTGTTATCTTATCGTGCTTAGACTGTGATTGAGTATATCATATCTTTTACTTGTCCTCCCTTCGGAGTTGAGATCTTGGCAAGTACATTATATACACTGCATGAGATTAGTTAGCAACCTAGGACAGCGTTCTACCGTCGACACTGCGGCGTAGGCTGGACGTACCCACTTCTCGTGCCCCTACACAGGGTGCGGGTCGTGACACGTTTTTAGTGGTGGCCCATGCAGGTCTCGAGTTTATGTAGTGGTATTCGAACTAGAGTATCACTACATCCTGTGATAGGATTTGATAATAGGCTTAGAGAGAGGATACTCAATCACAACTAAGAAATTTCCAGGGATTTGAATCTACTGACTTTTGTTCAAATCTGTATAATCTATTTTCGCATTATCCTTGATACTATCATCCTTGTACCGTTATTGACTTCTTTGTTGATCTGTCTTCAGGATGGTGGAGACACGATCATAGCGTCTCGGTCCAGGTGACACCACCGAGAGGTCTGCCACCTCTCGTCCAGCTCACCAGGACCCGGGGACTGCAGCTCCCCTTACTCCAGCTCATGTGGAAGCTTCTGCCACATTTGGGGGTGCACCTCTATCTATTCGAGGGACCATCCCAGCTACCCCAGACATGCCTCCCCCGTAGTTTTGTCAGCCTCAGTTTCAGCAGCACCAGCAGCACCAGCAGTACCAGCAGGAGTACCAGCAGCAGATGCCATCTGGATTTGTGGATGCTGTGCAGATGTTTATATATTTCCAGCAGTTCCTAGAGTCGCAGTAGACCCAGCAGCAGCGTCAGACGATGGCATTTACCAGAGGCATTGATGAGGTCCATCAGCTGGCTAGAGCGACGATGGAGAGGTTGGCAGTCCAGCCACAGGGAGGATTGGAACAGTCGCGACAGCAGAAGATTCCGGGCATTCAGGAGTTCAAGAAGATGAACCCCAGGGACTCCTTGGGGACAGAGGGGATTCTTTATGCTGATGACTGGATTGAGCACATTGAGGAGATCTTCCGACTGGCGGAGATACCAGCCGGACTCCAGATAGAGGCAGCAGCCAGCCAGATGCGGGATCTTGCCCATACCTGGTATCAGACGGACCCGAGAGTAGGCACTCCAGGACAGACATGGAGAGTTTTCAAGGAGCTCTTCAAGAGAAAGTTTTTCCCGGATTAGGCAGTCGGTGCTTTGGAGACCCAGTTCGAGAACCTGGTTCAGGGGAACCAGACTGTAGAGGAGTATTCTGGTGAGTTTTGCCGGTTGAGCAGATTTATGGAGGGCCTTAGCGAGACAGCGAAGGCGAGGAGATTCAGGAAGGGCTTGGTCAAGGAGGTCAAGTCCTTGACCAAGAGTGACAGAAATGCCACCTTTGAGGAGATCCTGACAGGAGCGATGGCAGCTGAGGATGATCTTGAGCTGAAGCTCAAGAGGGGCCGCGACGCTCAGGGAGCCAGTAGCAGTGGAGGTCAGGCCAAGAGGCCTCACATTCAGCAGGCACCTGTTAGGGTTCAGCATCAGCCTCGAGGACAGGATCAGAGGATGCAGAGTTGTGGGTATTGCAAGAAGGTAGGGCATATTTGGGAGTCTTGTAGGAGGAGGCTGAAGGTTTGTCTATTTTGTGGGTCTGGTGCCGACAAGATGATAGATTGTCCAATTGCACCTCCTTATGAGGGTGCTAGGCCACCTGTAGCTCAGCACCAGAGGGGTGGAGCTTTTGCGATGACGGTCGAGGAGACCAACACTGCAGGTGACGGGTTAGCAGGTTTGTCTTTCCTGTCCTTCTTTTTCCATCTTGTTGTGTGAATCTATTAGTACCTGTCAGAATATGCTTGTGATATGCTAGATAGCATAGTTACCTTTTTTTTTGAGACTGTAGAATCATGACCAGTAGGTCTATGATTGCATGTTATCTTTTGACTTTGATTGACTGGGGGTGTGACCTAGAAGGAGTACGACCATCTTAATTTCGAGGACGAAATTCTTCTAAGGAGGGTAGACTTGTAACACCCAGTTTTTCTGAAATTAGGGATTTTTGAAAAATTATTATTTTTATTATTATTTAATGGTGTTTAGGGCATGATATGGTTTAGGGTGATTATTAGTGTACTTAGAACCATTTTCTAAGTCATGCAAAGTCATGACTTATGACTTTGTGATTTTGGTTAGTATAACTTAGTGTAAACCCTAGTTTTCCTTAACCTAGAAGTTGCCATGACCATGAGAGCTTAGCCATAGGCTTAGAACATCAAATTAGTGGTTTTTGGCCAAAAGGGTATTTTGGTAATTTACTAGACTTTATTTGTGATTATGTGATTTTAATATTATTTTAATCATGGTTGAGTACCATGACTAGTCCCTAACCTATTCCACCCTAAACTAGAGGTTAGCCACTAACCTAGAAGCTATAGGATGGATATTTAGTCATAGGTTAAAGCAAGTTAAATATCTAGTTTACCTTTATTTGATATTTTGCTTAAACCATGCAAAATATCAAGACCTTTACACTAAGTCCAAGCCTTAGCCATGAAGGAAGGGCTAGGACACCCCCCCCCCATTTGTGTTCTGTCCCTCTCTCTCATTCTCTCTCTCTCTATTCACTCTTTCACTCTCTCTCTCATTCACTCTCTCTCTCATTCTAAGTGTCCCTCTCTTTTCTCTCTCTATATATATAGTATATATATATATATATATATATATATATATATATATAAGTTTATATATATATGTATAAATACATATATATGATATATATGTATACTTTTGTATTAGGTCTCATTATGTCATATATAGTGTATTATATGTATGTGGATTTGTATATATATAGTATTTACATATTGATATTGGGTAGTGGATAGATAGTGTATATCTATATATATATATATATATATATATATATATATATATATATATATATATATATATATATATATATATGTATATGTATAACTTCTAGTTATAGGTTGTATAGAAACCTATGACTAGCCTATGGCCAAGATCATTAGCCTATGGCTAGGGGCTAGCCCTAATGACCCAAAACCCACTTGTTGACCCTTGTTGACTAAGGGTTGATCAAAGTCAACCTTAGGTCAAAGTTGACCTAATTAACCTAGAATGACTAGTTTGACATTGGTTGACCTAACTTGACTAGTAGACTAGTTTGACTAGATAATTGACCATTGTTGACCAAAGTCAACTATAGGTCTAACCTTGACCTAATTGACCTAGATTGACTAGGACTAACCTAAAGTGACTAGTTTCACTAGTCTGACCATGTTTGACCCAATTACCTTATTGAATGGTCTTTGTTTGACCTAATTACCTTGCTGACTAGTCTTTGTTTGACCAATACCTTAGTTGGTCTAAGTTTGACCTAGACTTGACCCAGATTGATCATGTTGACTAATATTTGACTAGAATGTTGACCAAGAGTTGACTTTAACCTAGATTTGACTAACCTTGACTTGTTTAACCTTGTTTAACCTTGAATGACTTAGTTTAACTTCTTGTGACCTAATATGACTTGATTTGACTTAGTTCGACTGTAGAGTTGACCAAGTTTGACTTTGACCTAGATTGGCTTAGAATTCATATAGATTGTATTGTAGATTTTATTTGCCTTCATTTTGGACATGTCATAACTGTATTACTCTATTTTAGGATATTGTGACCCTAGTACAGACATCTGATATTACACTACTCTTTCCAGAGTGTCAGACGAGTATATTCTCTGATAGTTCTTTCATTACTTGTCATTTACTGTATTTCAGTTCTAGTTAGCTATATGTGATTCTCTGTACAAACACGATTAGTATTGCTGGATCCATTACATGCGACACTTATTTATTCATGTCTGGCCTCTATATCTGGAATCACTACTGGCATCACCCTACTGGAATCATTTCTGGAATCATTGGCTGGACTCATACTGGTTGTAGTATTGGATTATGGATTCACTTGTGGGCGGGGAAATACTTGAGTAGACATGTGAACATACCTAAAATCTGGAACCACCTCCCTTGGAACTATTCTGGAATGCTAGCCATCCCACACTTGGCCGAGTGTGCGATGTGCCTGATTACCCCTAGCCGTTTACATGTGGATCTCAGTATTTTAAAACACACTGTTAGAGTATAGTGTGGACTTACCCTGGAATCATGGATCACTACTGGACTCATTTTTACTGGACTCACCTTGTACTCGAATCATCTAGTATTAGGTTATATGGACTGGACTCACACTGGGATTACATTTTATACTGTCTGGACTTATACTATGTTATTCTAGTTCAGCTAGTTTACTACAGTCTTCTTTGCCATGTTTTCTTCTCTTGTTAGTTACTTTACTTTCCTTGTACCCTCACTGTTTCTCTACATCATTATCTGTATAAAACTGCCATGCTCATCTGTATAACTGTCTAAAAACTGCTTTATAGTCTTTATCATTTACTTGGGATTTCTAGATGAGATGTGCTCGTTCCTGTCCTGATTGGACCTGTTGAAAATATTACAGATGATACTCCTGACGACACATGCCCTACTTACCATGGACCTGGCGAGGGATTAGCTACCTTTGGTTCCGACTCTCAGGAGTGATTCAGGAGTTTAGCTAGTAGGCTTACTCAGCTTTCATGTTTTGAGCTTGTTTGTATTAAACTTGAGATATTGAGTTGTATTAGAGTTTGTTTGAGATATTATTGTTATTATTTTAGTAGTTTAATTTCTGTTGTTGTTAGTTGGTATCTAGTTTCTGTGTTATCTTATCGTGCTTAGACTGTGATTGAGTATATCATATCTTTTACTTGTCCTCCCTTCGAAGTTGAGATCTTGGCAAGTACATTATATACACTGCATGAGATTAGTTAGCAACCTAGGACAGCGTTCTACCGCCGACACTGCGGCGTAGGCTGGACGTACCCACTTCTCGTGCCCCTACACAGGGTGCAGGTCGTGACAGATCCATACCAGAGCGACCCTCCATGCGCACCTCAGGACGAGACGAGGATGGAGATTTGGGCCGACGGTCCTACGAAGTAAGTTAAATGAATATATATATATATATATATATATATATATATATATATATATATATATATATATGTATATATATATATATATATTTTATGCATGTCTGTATATCTATCTATATTCATTAATACGTCGGTTATCGTTGTATACAGATATCGTCCCTCGTCGGTACAGAGAGCGTTAGGCTCCTTTCTAAGGTCCAACTATGGGGGTCCGTGGATCAACTACTCGGATGCCTCGAAAGAGAGGAAGGCATTCTGGTTTGCCCACTTCAATGTAACTAAAGATAGTTAATTTAGTATGATTAATATAATTTTAAGCATTTTTTAGAACTTATTATTTTAATTTGTAATTCTTGTAGAGGACTTATTTTTATCCACCATACCGGGCCGAGCAGATTGAGAGGCAGTTTCCTGCTGTCGCCGCCAAGTTGATCCGTGATGCAATTGACGATCAGAAAGCTCGTCAGCGTTCCGGAAAGCCGATTGCTGGTTGGATCACACCTGACCTGTGGACCACGATGAGGGCTCGATTTGAGGAGCCCGGGTACAGAGAGCGGTCGGAGAAGGCGAAGGCGGCTAGGACGAGGGCCGAAAAGTGGTGTGGTGGATCGATTCCTATGACGGAGCATTTCCGTCGTCTGGTATGTAATTTATTGTAAAATATAAGATTTTATTGATAGTAGGAGTATATAATTTTCTATTTTACTAAAGAATAAAATATAACAAACACACAGGTGAAGAGGGGTGAGGACGCAAACATGGTGACCGTCTTCCTGGCCACCCATCGGAAGGACGGGAAGCTCATCGACGACCGGGCTACTCAGAGCTATGTAAGTACTAATTTAGATTTCGTTAATTTTTAACACAACTTGAAGAATATACAGATAACCATATACTTAATAATAATTAAATATTTTAGACGTTTATTAGGCTAATTTAGGTAAGTACTGATGTATAGAGATGCACAATAATTTCTAGGAAGAGTATGTTAGGCTACGTGATGAGCGTACGAGTGCTAGTGCACAGGCAGAGGGAGGGGTTGGTACATCGCAGCCCTCTCCGCCTCAGTCGGAGGACGAGCTCTGGAAGACCGCTGTTGGTGGTCTTCAGAGGGGTACGTACTACGGTACGGGGTCCTACGGCACATTTGTTGTGATACAGGCATCCAGGGCTCTCTCTTCCAGTGCGCATTCACAGCCGTCACAGGCCGAGTCGTCTCGAGTCGAGGAGACCATTGTCCGCCAGATTGCTGAGCTGTGCGACGATATTCTGAGGAGGATTGCTGAGCAGCCAGGGTCTCAGGCGCAAGGGGACGCTGCGTCGGTCACCGCACACTTTGACGAGCTCGAGCGTACCGTGCAGCACGTACAGGGGACACAGGAGTCCATTTACGACACCGTTACTAGGATAGCGGCTTGCATGGAGCAATACAGCGCCAGACTGCGAGCCCTAGAGGAGACGCGGACGCACCCATCTCCAGCGGTTACACTGCCTCCTTCTCCAGCGGTTGCATTGCCTCCTCCTCCTTCATCGTCGTCGGTGGTTCTTACACCGGAGCAGTATGCTTACCTTCTTTCCAAGAGCGGTGATGCTCCTCCTGATCAGCCGTAGTCGACATATATATTGTTGTGTAATGGCCCATTGTTGGGTCTTTTATGTGGTTATACATACATTATTCTTATGTGGACCATTATGTTTGACATTGTTACAAATTTTCATATATCTGTGTTGATTGATGAGATTGGGTTTCAAACGTGTTCGTGATTGTGTGTATATGTGTTGTTTGATACTGTGTTCGTGATACACACCGTCGTTGTTGTAACAAATGGTATAGGGGATGCTGCAAATGCTGCAAATGCTGCAGGGGATGCTGCAAATGCTGTAAAAAAATTTATTTTTTTTCAATATTAGCGACGTTCAGCGACTCTCAGCGACGTCCAGCGACGAAGGTAACGTCGCTAAGTAAGTATAAGGCACGTCGCTAACTGTGATGAATACCGTCGTTGATCGTCACTAAACGTCGCTACGTAGGACGTCGCTAAACGTCGATATATGTCAGTACTATAGCGACGTAGCAAAGTCGCAGAACGTCGCCATTTGGCTCTCAAGCCAGGTCAGTATCGATGCATGTCAAGTTGCTTAACGTCGCTAGGTTGCATCAGTAAATAATGACGTTTTACGTCGCTGGTAGTCGCTGAATTAGCGACGTGTCCGCGTCGCTGAGTGTCGTCGCAATAGCGACGTATTGTGACGTTTTGTTGTTTAACGACTAGGTTAATCGCGACTACGTGCAAACGTCGCTAAATACGTCGCTAATCGATATTAGCGACGTATTTTCTCTGTTTAGCGATGTCCTGTGGCGTCGCTGATTTGACAGATTTTAGTAGTGAGGGTCGCCAAGGGGGGAGCAGGGTCGCCGAGCCGAGGGGGGAGGGTCGGGGGTAGAGGGGGGAGGGTCGTCGAGGGGGGAGGGCCGGAGGTCTTCTGCGGAATGAAAACTCAAATGGGGTTTCAAAATAATGGAGGGAATGAAAACTCAAATGACCTATATTTTTAACTTAGCGACGTCACTATGAGACGTCGGTAAACATCGCTATTGTTTGCTCTTAGCAACGTCATACCATATACGTCGGTAAACGTAGCTATTTCTAGCCAAATTAGCGACGTTCACCAACTTATCAACAACGTTATTTTTTTTTACTTAAAAGACATCGCGGGACGTCTCTGATCGTCGCTAACAGTGACTCCTGCGACGTTTTACTTATGCGTCGCTAATGTCCTTTATGTTAGCGACGTTTTCCATAGGCGTCGCTAATTTTGTCGGTAATATGACTTATTTTGGTAGTGCGCCAATGGTTGGATGATTCGGTGTTTCACCACGTATCCATGGAGAGTTCAGCAAAAGCATTATGGGAGAAGCTGCATTCGCTGTACGAAAGGAAGACGGCTGACAATAAGGCATTTCTTATTCGCCAACTTGTCAACTCGAAATACACGGAGGGTGCCTAGTGGCACAACACCTGAACGAGGTTCAGGGTATCATCAATCAGCTGTCTGCGATGAAGATGGTGATTGATGATGAGCTTCAGGCCCTACTGCTCTTGAGTTCTCTATCGGAAAGTTGGAAGACGTTGGTGGTGTCGGTGAGCAACTCCGTGCCTGATGGAGTTGTCACGATGGGGGCAGTCAAAAGTAGCTTGTTGAATGAGGAGGTCCGGCGCAAGCAAGTGGAATCATCGCAGGAGTCCGCTCTGGTAACTTCCTACGGGAAAGGAAGACCCAATTCACAGACGAGGACATGGAGGAGTTCTCAGAATCCTACGGTTGTAGACCGCAAGGAGGGCTGCTATCACTGTGGCGAAATGAGTCATATCAAGAGGAACTGCATGAATCTCAAAACTGAGAAGGCAAAAGGCAAGGACGATCAGGAGGATCTCACAGTAATGGGAGATATCATTATCGCAGCAACCGACGCAGAGGAACCTTGTAGCATGTGTCATGACGGCGACTGGGTCATGGATACGGGGGCGTCGTATCACGCCACTCTACATAGGAGGATCTTTAAGTCATACCGCGATGGCAGATTTGGACGTGTGAAGATGGACGACAAGGGCACGACTGCAGTTATAGGCATCATTAATGTGCACTTGACAACGGAGCTCGGTGAGAAGCTCGTTCTCATGGGTGTGCGACATGTACCGAGTTTGTACTACAACTTGGTTTCGGTAGGAAGGCTGGCAGATGATGGCAGTCACAGTCTGTTTGGGGACAAAGAATGGATGCCACTACTAAAATAACCCAGATTAGCGACGTCAGGAGACGTCGCTAAATACAGAAAATATGTCGCTAACAATGATTTGCGACGTATTTAGCGACGAAAAACTTACGTCGCTTATAGGCAAGTCGCAGATGATACTTTCGTCGCCGAACGTCGCTATTTACGACGCGGCGTCCATTATCTCTAGACGTCGCCAAATGAGCGACAGAGAGCAACGTACCAGTACGTCGCCAATATTGCGACGTAAAGCGACCACTAGCGACGCTTCAAAAGTTTATAAATGATGACGAGGCATGGCATCCACGTGGCCACGTGGGCAACGTAGCGACGTATATTAGCGACGTCGAGCGACGTAACGTCGCTAGTTAGCGACGGATAGCGACGTCTATATGACGTCGCAGTACGTCGCAGAACGTCGCTATACGTCGCTAATGTTAAAAAAAAAATTTAAAAATATAATTGATATTTTTGTTATGCTGTGTTTCTGTGTTTACAGTGTGTGTGAAGTGCAGTGTTCGAACCATCGACAGTTTCGCTTACTGTTCTATGTTTTATCTTGGATAGAAAGAGCAACAGTTCATGGTGCACTTCTCAGAGCTTCCTCTTCACGTCCTTCACCTTCTCGGGAACCTTTACGACGTTCGAAAAAGTGAAGGACGTGAAAATGAAGCTCTCAGAAGTGCACCCTGAACTGTTGCTCTTTCTATCCAAGATAAAACATACAACAGTAATCGAAACTGTCGATGGTTCCGAACACTGCATTTCACATTCACTGTAAACACAGACACATATCATAACAAAAATACGCAATATATTTTTTTTAAATTTCGACAGCACCTCCTTTGTATACCAGATCATCGCTTATAACCCAGCGTAGGTATATTTGTTATCCCGTCGCAGATATCACAAAGTAAATATCACAGTGCAAAGTAAATATCACAGACACACATCCTCACAAACATCCAATAGAGTCAAATAAAAATGAAAGATGATAAAAATGAAAGATGGTAATGGACCGGGAACAGAACGGTACACTGGCGTACTCGGAGATGAGGATGAGGGTACGGAACTGCCCTCTCCATCCCCAGCCCGAGGCTGACGGGGCTGCCTAATATATAATCCTTCGCGTCGTCCAGATGGTCTAGTCATACCTGACAATAAAACAAAAAAACATATTTATATGATAGACATCACAGAAGTGTCACAGAAGTATCACTGAAGTGTCAATAAAAGTGTCAATAAAGTGTCACTGAAGTGTCACAGATTTATATGATAGAAGTGTCACTAAAGTGTCAAATATGATGATAAAACAAATGTACAGATTTAATCCTCTTCTGAAAATTCATCTAGTTCGTTTAGCTCATCTACTTCTTCTTCTTCTTCTTCTTCTTCTTCTTCTTCTTCTTCTTCTTTTTCCTCCTCTACATCTTCACTTTCATCTGCATCTTCCTCTTCAGATAATTCTACTTCTTCTACACAATTAGATGTGTAATAGGGAACTTCCGTCGTGTCCACTTCTATAATATTTGTTACAAGAGGTAGTTCATCCTGTTGATAAGCTATATCGTCAACCTCAAAGATATTTCTAGCTTTGGTCTTGCATACTGCCCACCAGTCCGACCTTGTTGTTCTCCATTTAGGATAACTTGTGAAGTACACGAGCTGAGCCTGACTTGATAGGACAAATGGTTCATAGGCTTGATATCGACGCCGATAGTTTATATCAACAAGACCGTGCTTGTCTACTTTCTAACCTTGACCTTCAATCGGATCGAACCAATCACACCTGAATAACACAATCTTAGCAGGCTCTATTCCATAACTATATGTCAGCTCCACGATCTCCCGTAACACGCCATAGAAATCGTTGCCCGCATCAATATCTTTGTAGTTCGAAGATCTGATACACAAACAGCTGTTTTTGGTGGAATCGAGATCCACAAAGTTGTCTCTGATCGGGCAAGTTGTTGACTTGAACCTAAACCCATTAACACAGTAGCTTGGCCATATTTTTGCAGCATAAATTGGTCCCTTGGCTAGCGTTCTAATAGACTCATTCTCAAGTCTTGCGTGTGGACGATCGACCTAAATACCACGAAAGAAGCAATTAAGCTCATTCTCAATCAAGTGCATATACAAAAAGGTAATTATAGAGTTCTCAAGTCTTACATATGCACTCAACCATGATGGAAAATAATGCCTCATTTCTTGTTCTAGTTCTTCTTCTGTTATGTGTGGCCTACCCGACCTCACATCATCATTAAATATGCTGAAAACAACATCGTTCAATTAATGTAATAGTATAATAATTAACACTATTAAAATAATATAGACGTATTAATTACTTACCCCTCCAGTTTCTCTACTTCCTCCTCGTCGCGGTTGAGTAATACATACACCTGAGCAGCCCTTAGCTCATCATCGTTCAGATATCTCTTTTTCATCTTACCCGATGGCTTTCCTGGAGCATTGAATACCTTCAGTATTGTATCATTACTTTCATGATCTCCCTCGTCATTTCTGGAAGCTCTCGTTCTATTAGTTGCAACATGAGGCTTGAAATACATCGAACAAAAGTTTGTAATCTCCTCGAGAACATAGGCTTCACAAATTGAACCCTCGACCCGTGCCTTATTTTTCACCTTTCTTTTTAGGTGATTCAAATGTCGCTCGAACGGGTACATCCATCGATATTCGATGGGTCCACCAACACGTGCCTCATAGGATAGATGAATCGGCAAATGCTCCATAGAGTCGAAGAATCCAGGAGGAAACACCCTCTCTAGCTTGCATAGTGTTACCGCAATGTCCTTCTCATGCTTTTCTAGACGATCAACGAGCAACTTCTTAGAACAAAGATCCCTGAAGAATATGCTAAGCTCCGTCAATGGATCCCAAACTGCCTGTGGTAAGAATTCCCGAAATGCAATCGGAATTAACCTCTCCATGAATATGTGACAATCGTGGCTCTTCATACCCGTCAATTTGTTTTCCTTCGGATCGATACATCTTCTCAGATTTGACACATATCCGTCTGGAAATTTTAGGCCCTGGATCCACCGACAAAGTCTCACTTTATCCTCCTTGTCCAGCGAGAAAATTGACTTCGGCAGGAACTGTTTTCCATTCTGCTGTATCAAATGCAACGCAGGGCGTTTGCATATTTCTTCTAAGTCCAACCTGGCCTTGGGATTGTCTTTCGTTTTTCCCTTTACGTCCATCACAGTATTAATTATGTTATCAAACACATTCTTCTCAATATGTATGACATCAAGATTATGTCTGATCAGATTGGTACTCCAGTATGGCAGATCCCAGAATATGCTCCTCTTTGTCCAATTATGAACTCTACCAAATCCATCGCACTTGTACCCAGTTGTAGGATCTTCTATAGGACTTGGAAAATCTTTAACCTTCTTCCATATCGTGGCTCCGCACCACCTTGGCGGTGGATCACCCTTCTCTACAACGCCGACACGGAAAGCATTCCTGTTCCTTCTGAACGGATGATCTTTTGGCAGAAATTGCCGATGACAATCAAAGAAGCACGATTTTCCGCCGTGTTTCAAGCAAAAAGCCTTACTACGGTCCATACAATACGGACATGAGAGACGGTCATGAGTGCTCCATCCAGATAACATTCCATAGGCCGGAAAGTCGTTGATGGTCTACATAAGGGTTGCCTTCATCTGAAAATTCTGCTTCCTGGAAACATCGTACGTGTTAGCGCCTACTTCCCATAACTGATTCAACTCATCTATCAAAGGCTGTAAGTACACGTCAATGTTCCTCTTGGGATTGTTCGGACCAGGAATTATAACGGTTAGAAACATGTACTGAGTCTTCATGCACATCCAAGGCGGTAGGTTATACGAAGTGACAATCACAGGCCAGCACGAATACTGGGATCCCGAAAGACCAAAAGGAGTAAAACCGTCAGAAGATAGTCCCAACCTGACATTTCGCGGATCTGAAGCAAAATCTGGATACACTCGATCAAAGTGCTTCCACGCTTCTCCATCGGATGGGTGATCCAACACTCCTTCAATCTGTTCTCGCATGTGCCAACTCATATTTTCGGCCGTCTCTTTCACCATAAATAATCTTTGCAACCGTGGCGTTAAAGGCAAGTAGTGCATTGAATCGGTCGGTCTTCTTGCACCGGTAGACCTTCCTGTACTAGTTGTCTTATAGCGATCAGCACCACAAAATCTGCACACATCTGCGTCCTTGTCGTCTTTGTAGTACAGCATGCACCCATTGCGATAGGAATCGATTTTTTCGTATCCCATCCAGAGCGATCTCACCATCCTCTTAGACCGGTAGAAGTCTTTAGGCAACTTAGCACCCGCCGGTAAGATCTCTATAATCAACTCCAACACTCGGTTGTAGCATTCTTGCGACATGTTAAAATCTGACTTAATGCTCAACAGTCTTGTAACCACCTCCAACGGTGAATGATCCTCACAACCAGGATACAATGGAGTCCTTGTATTCTCCAACAACTCCATGAACTGTGCAGCATCGGCGTTCGGTGCCTCCTCAGGTGCATCATGAATGAAACTAGGCTCCGCAGTGTCGAAAACCATGTTCACGCACCCGTCGTCATATGCATGATTATCTGAAACAAAATTAGGTCCCGCATGCATATACGGCTCAACATAAGGCTCCGGCTCTGATGCTAAAGACACAAGTTCTCCGTGTGCGGTCCACTGATAGTAATTAGGCGTGAAACCCCTCGAGTACAAATGATATGTCACTTCCACTTCTGGATAATATTTCACGTTATGACATTTCACACACGGACACTTAATTTTGGTGCCGTCCATGTACTGAGGGAACGCCTTAGCAAACTGCAGAAACTGCTCTACTCCCGCTATGTATTCATCCCGCACACCACACATATCATCAGGACGACGATTGTACATCCATGAACGATTCCGCAAGTAGTAATTCATATCCATTTGGAAATAATTCTGCAAAGATGGACACACATTATCCAACAGGCACAAATTCGTATATTATGTCTTATTATGGACACACATTATCCAACAGACACACATTAGTAGCGGTCAGTTACTAATAACAATGATATGCAATCTAGGTCAAACTAGGTTGTACTAAGTCAAACAAGGTCAAGCTAAGTCAAACAAAGGTACCCTTTACCTTATCGCTATTGGTATCCCAATACTAGCTAGCACACACCATTCAAGGCTATACAAGCCTAACCTATAATTCAAGTACCAATAATGACCAGAGTCAACTCAAGCTATCTCATACACACAAGTAATATATGGGTGTCATTTGTTTAGTCTTAAAAAAACACAATCAACTAAAACTAGTACCAAGTAATGAGCAATAGTGAGTTACCAAAGCAAACTGAAACTAAAACTAGTATCTGGGTGTCATTTAAACAACTAAAACTAGTATCTGGGTGTCATTTAACAAACATGAAGACAACAAAGTCAAACAAGGTCAAGCTAAGTCAAACAAAGTCAAACAAGGTCAAACTAGGTCAAGGGTTGACCTATAGTTGACTTTGTCAACTCTTAGTCCAATGTAGGTCAGATGTTTACTCTACTTTGACTTTCAGTAAAAATAGTCAAGCTTGGGGGTGACTACTATTTCATATAATTTTAAAGTATCGGCCGATACCGATCCGATACGGCCGATACCGATACGGTTTGGCATGTTCCGATCCGATACCGACCGATACCAAATATTGACCGATACCGACATTGGGGGTCTTTGTTCCGATCAATTCAAGTACCAATAATGACCAAAGTCAACTCAAGCTATCTCATACACACAAGTAATATCTATATAGATATATACATAATATATATATATATATATAGGCATGTATATACTATATGCCTATATTACAAGACAAGGCAACTTTCATGCATTCATATATTTAGACACTCTAACGTAGGCTATATGAGTTACATGATATATATGTATACAATACCATTACATATATGTATATATGTATACATATATGTATATGTATACAATACCATTCACATATGAGTTACATGATATAGTCAGTCCAATCTGGATAGTAAGGGGATTTACTGTGTTCAGTCAAATAGGAAAGAAAAAGAAAGGAAATCAGTTCATTTCACACAATATTACATACTCCTATAAGTAAATATCAACTAACATATATTAAAACGAAACGCTGTGCCCTAAGTAAATATCAACTAACATATATTAAAAACATGTCTAGGAAATCCAAAAAATTTGGAATTGAAGTAACATAGATTAAAAGCATTCTCAATGTAAATATCAACTAACATAGATTAAAAACATAGATTAAAAACACTCCCTTTCAACGACCCATTCTCAATATAAATATCAACTAACATATATTAAAAACATGTCTAGGAATCAAATCTAGCATTTTAATCATAATTTAAACCATTTAAACTAGGAATAAATCTGTGTATGTGTGTGTGTGCATGTGTCTGTGTCTGTGTGTGTGTGTGTCAGTGTCCATGTGTGTATGTGTGTGTGTGTGTGTGTGTGTCCATGTCCGTGTCCGTGTGTGTATGTGTGTCTGTGTCTGTGTCTGTGTGTGTGTGTGTGTGTGTGTGTGTGTGTGTGTGTGTGTGTGTGTGTGTGTGTCAGTGTCCGTGTATGTATGTGTGTGTGTCTGTGTGTGTGTGTGTGTGTCCGTGTCCGTGTCCGTGTGTGTCCGTGTGTGTGTGTGTGTCCGTGGGAGAGGAGGAGGTGGAAAGAGAGGAGTTAGGTTAGGGTTTACCTGAGGAAGAGGAGGAGGAGCTCGGATTGGGGGAGGAGGAGCTCGAGGAGGAGAGGATCTCGAGGAGGAGGAGCTCGCCGGAGGGGGAGGGAGTCGCCGGGGGGAGTGGGTCGCCGGAGGTGGGAGGGAGTCGCAGAGGGGGAGGGAGTCGCCGGGGGGGTTGGGGACGGGAGAAAATGAGAATTTTGGGATTTTCGAGTGAGAGTGGGGGGAAAGAAGGCAGCGGCGTGCCCTAAGTAAAATAAATTAGCGACGTTACTTTATGACGTCGCTAAACGTCGCACTGTGGCGACATATATTTGTATTATGTCGCGGAACGTCGCTATTCAGCGACGTGAAAAACTGATGTCGCAGAACGTCGCTGGTGAGCGACGTTCTGCGACGTGCTTATATAGGTGTCGCTACTGGCGACTTAATTTCTTGTCGTCGCTAATATACGTCGCTATTTGATGATATTTTAGTAGTGTGCTTGCGAAGGGTTCCCAATAGCTGGCTCGGGGAGATTTGTGTTGTGACATCTATAGTCTCAAGCCGCTGAGCTGTACAAGTAGGCCACAGACACCGAATAGAAACTCGCGGGGTTTGTTAGCCCAATGATTATATCATGTTTTTGAATATGGCTAATCAATTAAGTTTAACATAATAACATCACTAATATTCATGTAATCACTATCATGTTGCTACTTAAACTTAGCATTGTCCTTATATTAGCATTGTCCTTATGTTAGCATTGTCCTAATGTTAGCATTGTCCTAAATTTTCTATATCATATTGCTATGCTTGTATCATATTGTTTTGTTCGTCTAACATGTTCTTAGACATGCAGTAAGCATGATCAAGCTTTGTCAAACCAGGACACATGCAATAGAGAATTATTGATGGGCCAAAGACGGTGTTGGCGAAGCCTCCGAAAGGTATTCAGATTTCCAGATCTGTTTATCTTTGGACGACTGTCGTCAAGAAAAAAGGCGTCTTCAGTTTGCTCAAATATTTGAAGAAAGGCGTCATCAAAGGGTTCTTGGTTTTCCTATTTCATCAATGTATTTTTCATATTTATTGAGTCTAGGAATACGATGTAAACTGCATTGTACTGGCAAATAGGCTACCCAAGAAACGTTTTCAAAATACCCTTTCATTTTGAAAACAAGCCCACTTACAAAAGCCCAAACTACTTCCTAACTGTTTGACTTTTCAAAAAGCCCAAAAACCAATTTGCAAAAACCCTGACAGAACTCCAACAGAACTCGGCCAGAGTTCGACCCGAATTCGGTCAGAGTTCGGTTAGTGAACGTTGCTTTTTGAACTTGGTCTTCCTGCAGTTACGGATCCCAACGAGATTTTCTCATAGAGTTCTGCCCGAATTCTGTCAGAATTCTGCCTCTGGAAAAACTATAAATAGAGAAGGATTTCGTTCATTTCAATTCACTCCTTCACTTTCATATCTCTTCTCTATAAGCCTACTACTTCTTCCAAAGTGTTCTGAGCTTTTATTTTCAAATTCCAAGCCAGTTACAATCCTCTAGTCGATTTGCCAGTACAGTACGGTCTAGAAGTTTCAGAGTGGTTGTAATCGGAGGCTTGATTGAAGTTATACACTTCACAATTGAAGTTGGTCGAGTACTTCGGATCAAAGCTCGCGTTGTAGAAGTTGCAAGAACTTCGGATGAAAACTTGTGGTGATTTTCTATAGTGGATTCAACTGGAAGCTAGAGTTCTTCCGACTGGACTAGTCCTCACAAGAGGGAAACCAGTATACATCTTTGTGTTTGCGTTTGCTCTCTACTCTCTACTTTTTATTTACTTATCTGTGATATATATTCTGTGATCTTGTTACTAACATTTTTAAATAGTTAATTTCTGTTGCCTACTCTATTCACCCCCTCTAGAGTATCGCGCTTTACAACTCGTTCCTACAATCGGTCCTACAATTGGTATCAGAGCAGGTGCTCCATCAAGAGGTATTATATTCTGATCCCAATTGCTCCTACAATTGGTATCAGAGCCAGTGCTACAACTAGAGAGCATGTGCTTGGTATATAGATATTGCTGCTCATACCAATTGCTCCCACAATTGGTATCAGAGCAAGTGCTCCTTCTAGAGATATTATTGCAGGTGCTTCTTATAGAGATATTATTGCTTATACCAATTGCTCCTTCAATTGGTATCTGTCACGACCCGCTACCCAAATTATTGGGCCGGGCTGAGTCATGTCCAGCCTACGCTTGAGATAAAGCGCAGTAGGTTGTTCTAGAAGTAACAAGATAAGACTAAATGTGCTAACAGTTCTAATAGTAATAAAGAGTCGTAAATGCTCCAAACACAAAAGTCATCTCATAGAATAGTGAGTCCAAGTACAAGTCTGAAATATAAAACTGGATACAGGTCCAGTTACAAAATACATAGTCTAATACATGACTACTCTCAAAAGTCTAAAGCAAAAAGACAACTAGGCGAGGTTCCCCTCAGGTACATCCTCGTAAGGCAAAGCCTGGTCCTCGGCAGTAACTCCATAATACGAATCACAGAGCAACTCCTCCTCAGTAAGGATACCTACAACATTATCCTGTCAGGACGGGAGCAAGTACTGATTCTAACAAACTAGCATATGAAACATGGAAATGAACATAAGAGGAATAATTGGAAATATGGTATCACATAATCTATCATGGCAAGGACACATATGTCATAGAGACAGATGTATATGTAATGTTTAAAACTGTAGCAGGTATGTGATCGTCAATAGGTGTACAATGTGCAGGGGCACATAATGAAATGTACTTTCGTACAAGTGATAAGGCGATAGATGTACATACGTATAAACCCGCTTTGAGATAAAGCCTACGACAAGGTATACATATAAAATGTCAACCTTGCTCGGTACATACGTACGGAGAAGGGGGCATGATCACGCACGCTACTAACAGTTTCCCCATAACCCAGATTCTAATCATGTGAGAGATACATAAAGACTGTTCTATGCATGGTAGTAACTGAAAGTACAACATGTGAATATCTAACTTGCTACCCCAAGGATCAGCATTTAACATGGTTGGATTTGCAGTTCATTGATGTAACAGTATATAAAGTTTGTAGAAAGTACTTGCCTCTAGCAAAGCAAGCTGCGATAAAAATGCTATAGATGTCTGGTAGCTCGTCACTGTAGAAATAAATACATAAACTTAGTTTTTACACTAAGACACTAATTGGTGCAACATGACTTGTGACTGGGCACCTAGCCAAAATGATGACTTTGGCATAGGAGACCAATGTGGGGTGACACAATAGTACTATAACTAACATACTAGGGTCTTTATACTAGTGTGGGGTGAGGTTCAATACGGCTATAACTCAAAATAACACAAAAAGTTGTAAGTCGTAATTATTCAATAAATAAATCAACTGTACATTGTGTTCCAACAATTTTTGAGATAAGTAAAAAGCTTAATTTTACATAAAATAAAGTACCAAAATGATCATTGTTAATTATAGAAATTTATTATAATTTTTTCAGAATTTATTAACCAGTATAAGTATTTTTATAAAAATCAGTTTTCATAAGTACACAGAAAATGAGTTCTGGTTTCATATGCCAAAACAGTGGCAAAACTATAAATTAAATTCTGTAAAAATTATACTAAATTAGCTAAATTAACATAGTATCTAAATACTATTTTTCCAGAATTTTAACAGTAATAAAAGTATTTTTAGAAATTCAAAAACAGCATGGTACACAATTGAAATTAAATAATTAATTATCTGCGTATTTTGTCCATGTACATAATTTGAACCAGAGTTCAAATACAGGACCCAAGGCCATGAATCAAGTCCAATATGACTTGTACAGGTCTTGAATGTATGAAAACACATTTGGGCCCAAAAACTCCTGCTAGGCTTGGACACCAAACGGTTGTAGTAATTAAAATACACAAAAATACAAAGATGTAAAAATACATAATTATAATATTAATATTTTAACAAGGTAAAATTATACATTGTAGTCATATAAATATGACAAGTATATTTACATATATTAAAGTATAATATATGTACAATATTACGTAAAGTATAGAGACTAAAAATAGCTATGTATACATATATATACATATATAACATATATATATATATATATATATATATATATATATATATATATATATATATATATATATATATATATATATATATATATATATATATATATATATATAAAATATATATATATATATATATATATATATATATATATATTTTTATTTATATATATATATATATATATATATATATATATATATATATATATATAAGAAATATATATATAATATATATTTAAATACTGTACATATACGTATAAAAAATATATATATATATATAATAAAATATACATATACAGAAATACATATATACATATACATACATATATATATATATATATATATATATATATATATATATATATATATAAATATATATATATATATATATATATATATATATATATATATATATATATATATATATATATATATATATATAAACATAAAAACAAAACGAAAAAGGAAAAGGAAAAGGAAGACAATAACAGCGCGGGGGGGGGGGGGGGAATTCGAACTCGGCCCACTAGGTCGGGTTCTCGAGTTGGGTCGGGCTGGCCAGGGGGTCAGCCCGCGCTCTGTGTTAGGGATAGGTTTTAGGTTAAATTTATTTAGGTTTTAGTTTATTTATTATTAAACCCGATAAATCAAACCCTGTGTCCTGACAGTTTGGGACACAGGTGTCGCGTGTCCGTGCTATGCACGACACGTACGGGTCCTAAAACGCGTGTCCGAGCACATCGTTGGGGTCGTCGTGTCTAGGCGAACAACATATGTCGATTCGAGATACGCACGACACATTTACACGCTGCTACTTACGTGTCCGATGAGCTGGGGGGGTTTCGAGTGTGCTGGACGGCGGAGGAGGCAGCGTCTCGGCGGCACTTGGGTGGCGATCGAACCAACTTGCTGTGGCGAACCGATGGGTGGTGGTGGTTGGGGTTATCGTCGTCGGGGTGGTGGATTTGGGGGTCGCTGGAGTTAGGGTTAGGGTTTAGGCTTAATAGGGGAAGAACTGGACGGTGGTCGTCGGAGATGGGTCGGGGTGATGGTGGTTGGGTCGGGGTGAGTGAGGGGGTCATTTATAGGGGCTTAGAGTCGGTCGGGGTGGGCTAGGTCGGCCGGGAAATGCAGGGGCAGGTCGGCGTCGGTCGTCGGTCAGTCGTCGGGGGTGGGTAGGGAAATTTACAGTGGGGTCCCTAGAGTTTAGGTTTTTTACAAATAGGTCCCTACCCTAGGTAAATGCAATATTGAATTTGCATAAGTAAAATATAACAATTTACAATTTGCAAACTGTTATATTAACAAATTAATAAATTATATAATGATATAAAATAATTCTAAATATTACAAAATGATATTAAAACATTTTAATTAATTGCAAAATAATATTTAGTATTTAAAAATCATTTAAAAATTCTAAAAAAATTCCTAAAAATCCTAATAAATTATTTTAATGCTAAACATGTCATTAGCAACTAATTAATTCTAATTTAAATAATTTTGAAAAATAGGGGCTGACAAGTCTTCCCTCTTTGAAAAATTTTGTCCTCGAAATTCACAAGTGTTTTCCATAAAGAAATTCTCTTTATTTGTTGTGTTTCTGGGAAAATTACAACTGTAGGAATCCGATCTAGAAGATGATCGCTTTATCCCTTGGACTATGCAAAGAAGAAAAGCTCTCAAAATTTTGACAGTAGATATCAATGTATCTGTACAATGAATGAGAAAAAGAACTCTACTTATAGAGTCAAAACAGTAACTGAAAAGATAACTACCTCACCACTGATGCACTTGAAAAGTCACGCAGACTCTAAATACACGCAGGGTTAGTGAGTAGTTACTGGACGTGGCCCGTAACTGTTGGACACATGGCTTCAGTTCATGGGTCGTGTGCAAGTTATTGGGCACGCGAGAGAGAGAGATCGGTGGCATGGCTGCCACGTACTCCAGTTGAAATGAAATCCACGCTGACTTGCTGAAGGCAAAAATCCACGCAGATTCGTTGATGCAGACTCGTTGAAGGCGAAATCCACGCAAGCTTTGAAGAAGAATACTTCAGAATTCACGCAGGCTTTGAGAAGAATAACTCAAAAGTCACACAATATTTTGAGGAAGGAGAAGGTTCAGAATCCACGTAAACCGCCAGCTGTCTTGATTTGGCACGCTTCGTCTGACATAAAATCTCTGACATTGATTATATTGTCAGCCGCATTAAATGAAGATAAGACCCAAAGTCACGCCAACTTGGTGAAGAGTGAGTCTTGCTAAGGAAGATTTCGAAAATCACGCAAAAGACGGCTGTGATCTCTCGAGTTCTGTGCATACGTGGCATATGAGGAGACGTTTCTCGACTGTTGTGTTGTCAGTCATTATGATTCTGACGTATGGCTGAGCTGTCTCTGCGTGACTTCTAAAGGAGATGGCCAGGCAGAACTTAGCGTATCTTTTGTGCTGCTTCTCGGATCACTCTGCGTGACTTGTTCTGATCAACTCAGCGTGACTTCATTTTTGAGGCCTACAAAACCCCCTTCAAAGTTTTCGAAAAATGATAAAATATTTTCGAAATACTTTGAAATAGAGATGATGAAATGAGTTAAAGTCACGCTGAGATGACTTAAATGATTTTTCGAAAGTCGAAAAGACTTTGAAGTTCTTCGAAAACACCCGAATAAACCTATTAAATATCATAATGACTCTTCGTTCTCCGAGACTGATTGCGTCCAATTTATGGTAGAATATGAACTGTCGACGAGATCTATTAAATAAACAGGAAGAGATTCTCAGTTTTGACATTCATCTCTCGAAAATATGACCCCAAAGGAAGCAGCCGAAGAGGAAGCACGAAAGTTGGACTTTTGTTCCCATGGTGACCCCACTTTTGGGGGCAAAGAACCCGAACCTGTCGTCATCGAGCTCAAGGACGACTCCACGCAGTTAGCCAAGAATCTCTTGAGCTACTTTGGATTGGATGGCTGGTCTTCTTCTGATGGGCGGAGCCTTATGGAGAAGCGTGAAATGCTCGAGACTCTGTTGCATCGCCTGGGAGTTAAGAGCGTAGAGGAGTTAGGCATCAAACTTAGCCGCTCTGGAAAATAGAGCATAACTTTCTACGCTTTTGTTGCACTTTTCTGTTTTGTCTTTTTGTAAGGCCATCAGTGCCTGTTTAAAGAATGAAGTACAACTTTTGTGTTTGATCTGCGTGCCTTTTAATGAAGAATATTAATTAGCACACTTTGACTGTTTCCAATGTTGCACTGTCTCCCGAAGTACACGTGACACTCATTCCACAATTTACGAGCGCTATTTATGCGGATCTTTTCCAAGAATAGACCTGCACTTGACTCTTTAAATAGATAGATGAACTCCACACAAACTCATCTTTCCATTCTTCTTCCTCTCTTCTGAGAATGAACTTTCTGTGAGAAGAAAATAGGAAAGCCATGTTGTCTGATGTCAGATCTCTGTGCACGCTACCAGACATGGGTCTGTCAATCCTTAGCAGCAAATTTGAAGGTAAGTCAGTGTAATACGTGTACTTATTTTTGCTGTTGAAGATAGGCTTTCTATTTATTGTTTCTGATTTGAACAATACACGCCTGTTTCTGTTTGATAAATACATACTGAATGATTTCTGTTAATCTTTCTGCAGAAACTTGGCTGAAAATTTTCTTCAGAACTGGCATTGGGGATGTGGATGCTGTAGAGAATATCCTGCTGACATCTACATCAGGGAGCTCATACGCTTTTGACGCGTAAATCAGACAACTCAGAACTCTTCGTGGGATAGAAGGGTCTTCCTTAGATGGTAGGAAGAGCCTTTATACACGAGAGTTGGATGGTGGAGTGAACTCTAACCCGAGAGATTGGGTAGTAGAGTTCCTCTGACGGCAGAACTAGGAATCGTATCCCAATGCTGGATACATTCCTACCTGCTTGAGGTGCCGCCGTTCCTCCACGAGCTGTATTGGCAGCAACACGCCATCGTGTTGCCATACTCTGTGGTTCTCCTCTCGTCTGAGAGATAAGACCAGAGTTTGATTCCTGCTGGACACCCAGGAATTGCCACAAACAACGAGATTGCCAGAGAAGATCCAAGAAGAAATAGATCTCAGTTGTACATAGAATGAAAATCCAAGATTTGTAATAGATTTCCATTATGATTTGTAGGAAAGTCTAAGAAATGTAATAGACTTTTTGTGGTGAAATGGGAATGGAAATGACAATTCTTCTATGCTCAATGATTTGTATTTGTGGATGAATTGTGGACATGATAGATAATAAAATCATCTTTTCTGTTTTAGAGTATATAATATTATCAGAGGTATTATGGACATGATAATATATAGGAACTCGAAAGAAAATAGATTGATTTCTATGCAGAGGTCAAAACATGACAAATGAGTAAGTAGATTCGGAATTGATTCAGAGGTTATGAAAACATGATAAATAACGAATCCCCACTTAATGAACTGATAGAAGATTATGAACGGATGAACCGTTAGGAAACGATGAACAGATGAACTGTCGAGTGAATGTAATAAATGAACGGACGAACCGTCAAGTATTAATGAACATGTGAAACGTCGGATGAATGTGAGAAATGAATGGATGAACTGAATATCGGGAAAGAATACGTCCCATCGATCCTGGCAAATATATGCCTATAAATAGAGCATCTGTTTGAGTAGAAGGATCACATATTAAAAAAAATGTCTTCCGAAGAGAACACGAAGAAAGGCGAAGTCGTCTCCAAAGTTGATGAAAATGCTAAAGAGCATTCGACTCCCCAAAAGAAGGAGACGGGCGAAAGCTCGTCTGCTCCCAAGATGTCGAAAGATATCTTGGATTTCTTGGTCGAACAAGGAGAAACCGAAAGAAGAAGAATCAATGAGGCTGGCTGCCTGTCAGTTCTTGGTGCGGTCAGGAAATGATGTACTCAATTCTTTTGCTGATTATGTATGTGGTCCTCGTCCCAAATATGAAAGGGATTACAGTGATCTTCCATGATGATGTACTCTTTTCTTGAGGAATTTGTCTCAAATAAACTCCGTTTAAGGAAACTTTGTTTACGATATATCCTTCCCACTTTATATTTTTTTGCCTTTATTCATTGATCTTTTGACTCAGAAATCAGAAAGACTAAATATTATTTTCATAAATATGATATTGAGATAGAAAATTCAGAGGTAATATGGACATGATTTTCTGGATATCAAATTTGTTGAGAAAACGATACAAAGTAGAATACCTATCTCCACTGGGATAATAGATATCAGAATGATTCTTCGGAAAGAACAATGAAACAGCTGGAGAATGATGGAAGGACAATCTTGATAGAAATATTAGACGTAGTACTTCTTCAAGAATTTACCATTGATGGGCATCATAGTGGCTTTACCATCTAGAGTAGTGAGTTGATAAGTCCCATTAGAAAAGATCTTATTGACAATGAATGGACCTTCCCATTTTGCATCAAACTTGTCCTTACTCATGTGTGTCATAGTCATCGGGCGTCTGACAGTAAGCACAAGTTCTCCTTTCTGAAATGTTCGAATTCTGACTTTCTTGTTAAAAGCCCTTGAAATTCTAGCTTGATAGAATTCAATATTCTGTTGAGCAGATAACCGCTTTTCATCCAGAGCCTCCAATTTTTGAAGTCGAAGACAATCATTATTTTCAGCAGTGAGTTCATTAGCGATTGCTATCCTTAAAGAAGGAATTTGAATCTCTAATGGGAGAACAGCCTCAGATCCGTACACCAGAGAGAAAGGTGTACACTTAGTAGCATTACGGACTGTAGTGCGATAAGCCCACAAGCATTCCCCGAGCTTGTCACTCCAATTACGTTTGTTAGTGGAGACAAACTTCTTTAGGAGTTTGATGATAGTCTTGTTGAAAGCTTCTGCTAATCCGTTAGCTACTGGATTATATGCGGTAGAAGCAACATTATTGATCCGGTGATCGTCACAGAATCGAGTAAATTTCTGGCTGACGAACTGTGGTCCGTTATCATGAACAATGCGTCGAGGAACACCAAATCTGTAGATAACGTGGTGCTTAATAAAGCTGATGACATTAGACGTCTTAACTTCAGATAAAGGAATGGCTTCGGCCCATTTGGAGAAGTAATCGGTTATTGCGAGAATGAACCGATGACCTTTAGATGACGGTGGATTGATCGGGCCGACAGAGTCCATGCCCCAAGCTTCGAAGGGCCATGATGCTGCCGTCGGATGTAGAAATTCCGAGGGTTGATGTATAAAATCCGTATGGATTTGGCAAGCTTTGCATTTTCTTGCATATTCAATGGCATCTGATACCATAGTTGGCCAATAATAACCTATCCGTCGAATACGGTCTTGAAGTTTTGGCCCAGGTTGATGCGCTCCATAAATTCCATCATGTGCTTCACGAATAACTTGTTGGGCTTCATCACCGGCAATGCACCGAAGGAGTAAACCATCATAAGCTCGACGATATAAGGTCTTTGTTGTATGATTGTAATAGAATCTGAGTGATCGTCGTCTGATAGATGCTGCCTCACTCGGATCATCCGGAAGAATATCATATAATACGAGATCTAAGAAAGGAAGTCTCCAATCTTTATCCGTATTCTGATTCTCAGTCGAGTTACTGAAGATGAATTCCATGCTGGAATCGGATGAAGATGACATCGATTTACGACTGAATCCAAATCCTCTTGTTGTGTTGACGTCATGAGATGTTGATTCTTCATTGTCAACTGGAAGTCCTAGAGTCAGGTTATTTTCAAGATAAAATAATTCTCGATTACGAACAACAATCATTTGTTGCCGTCTGATTGGGATAGCCAGCACTGCTGCAAGATTAGCAAGGGCATCAGCTTCTGTGTTACATGCTCGCCTAACATGTTCAATGAAGAATTCCTTAAATGATGAGGCCATAGATATGGCTGTTTTATGATAAGGAACCAGATCTTGATGGCGAACTTCATAAGTACCCCTGATCTGATTGACAATAAGTTTAGAGTCTCCATACGCCTCCAAATGTTGAATATTCAGATGTTTAGCGAGTTGAAGACCAATAAGTAATGCATTGTACTCAGCTACATTGTTTGAACACGGCTGTTTTTCATAAATAAATTCACTTTATTTATTTTGTATCTGAGAAAATTACAACTGTAGGAATCTAATCTAGAAGACGATTACTTTATCCCTTGGACGATGCGATGAAGAAAACTCGAACTTTGAAGAACTTGGACAGCAACTGGGCAATCTCTCTGTTCTCTCTGAAAATGACCTGTAGTCTCTGATGAAGATGAAGAAACTCTTTTTTATAGAGTTCAGGATAACTGTCCTTAAGCATACGCTCAGGTAGTTACTTGACGTGTGCATAACTGCAGGGACGCGTGGCGAATTCTGATGGAGACACATTAGCGTGCGGTCGAAAGTAGTGGAGCATGTTCAGGAGAGATTGATGGCCTGGATGCCACGTTGCATAACTTCTAGAGAAGTGGATAACTGGTACAGGACACGTGAGAACGTGTGTTGACTGTAATCCTGGATATGGTTGTTGTAATACGCTGCCTTGTTGAAGGAGAGTTTATACGCTGACTTGGATAGCGTAGTGCCATAGGAAAATCATACTGCTCACTTTATGGGCAAGGAGTCATGTGAGGTCATACGCTCGCTTAGTAAACAAGAAATCATGTGAGGTCCATACGCTCACTTGACTGTGTGAAGAAGGAGTCATGGGAGGTCGATACGCTCACTTGACTGGATGAAGAAGGAGTCATGTGAGATCCATACGCTCGCTGGAGAAGTAGCCACGTGGCTATCATCAATCTTCTTTGGTACACCATAGCTTTCCATAACTGACAAAATCTTCTCGAGCGTCGTGACTGCGGATTTGACGGCTGACAGACTGTCAAAACTGACAGTAATGATGGCTTTTGTATTTATGAAGGCTGCTGAGTTGTCCTCGTAAAAGACAAAACCGGCTCTTCGAAAACCTATACGACGGTTACTTTTCTCGTGACAGCTGTCTTTGCACGAAAGATGAAGTGTCAGATTCATTCCTCATTTAAACATATGCTGTGCTGTCACTTCAGTAAATAATAAAATATTTACTGAGCGTATGGCTTTTGAATGAGCGTATGGCTTCAACTGACATCTGTCTTTAAGCGTATGGATGAAAATGACAGCGTGTCATAATTTTCCACATCCTACAAGACCCCCTTCAAAGTTTTTGAACTTTATGAGTTTCAAAAGTTCGAAATTACTTTGAACAGAAAGTGGGAATGAGTCCTGACACGCTGGCATGAGTTCATTAAATGTCATGATGACTCTTCATTTTTCGAGATTGATTGAATCTGATAGAAGAATATGAACAACCAGCAAGCTCTATTATATAAACCGAGAGAATTCAATTTTTGGCTTTCATCTTTTGCAACCATGACTCCAAAGGAAGCTGCTGAAGAAGAAGCACGTAAGTTGGGATTCTGTTCCCATGGTGACCCCACTTTTGGGGGCCAAGAACCCGAACCTGTCGTCATCGAGCTCAAGGACGACCCTATGCATTTAGCCAAGATTTTCTTGGGCTACTTTGGTCTGGACGGCTCCTCTCCTTCTGATGGGCAGAGCCTCGCAGAGAAGCGTAAAAATGTTCGTTGCTCTGTTACACCGCATGGGGGTCCAAAGCGTAGAAGAGTTAGGCGTCAAGCTTAGTCGCTCTGGAGAATAGAGCGTGACTTTGTTGCACCCCTTTCTTTCCCTCTCTCTTTTTGTTTTGTAGGGCCATCAGTGCCTTTAATGAAAATGAATATTCAAGAATTTTCTGTGTTGAAAACTAACATGCACCGATGAATAACTGTCGAATACGCCGTCTTCCAAGTTGTAAGTTACGCTAGATAGCGTATGCCAATGAAATAGCGTATATTACGCTATTTTCCAATGTTTTGTGAATTCCACTGAATAGCGTATATCAGCGTATGTTACGCTATAAATTACGCTGTCCTTTAACATTGTGATTTACGTTAAATAACGTACACCAATGAATAGCGTGCACCAATAAATAGCCCGTAAGTTACGCTATCTTCCAACGTTTTGGAAAGCATTCTTTGAATATTTCCAAGGCTGTGCTGGTTTCCAAAGTACACGTGTCATTCATTCCATGTTTACGAGCGCTATTCATGCGGATCCTTTCCAAGAATAGGTTCATGCTCCATACCTTAAATAGATGGATGAACTCCACGCAAACTCATCTTCCCATTCTTCTTCCTCTCTTCTGAGAATGAATTTTCTATGAGAAGAAAATAGGAAAGCCATGTTGTCTGATGTCAAATCTCTGTGCACGCTACCAGACATGGATCTGTCAATCCTTAGCAGCAAACTCAGCGGTAAGTTCAATATACACGCATCGAAATTTTTGTTTGCTAAGGACAAATTCATCTTCCCGAAATGAACAGAATGCATCTGTCTTTGCTTGGCCAGTTTCTGTTAACATGATTTTTCTTTACTATTTCTTGCAGAATTTTGGCTGAAAACCTTCTTCAGAACTGGCATTGGTGATATGGATGCTGTGGACAATGTTCTTCTGACATCTACATCAGGGAGCTCATACGCTTTTGACGCGTATATCAGACAACTCAGAACTCTTCGTGTGATAGAAGGTCTTCCTCAGATGGTAGGAAGAGCCTTTATACACGAGAGTTGGATGGTGGAGTCAACTCTACCCCGAGAAATCGGGTAGTAGAGTTCCTTTCACGGCAGAACTAGGAATTGTATCCCAAGGTTTGGATACATTCCTATCTGCTTGAGGTGCC
>JANAVB010014357.1:0-31529 GCA_029216955.1 Iris pallida
TCTTATTGAGACTGATATTTTGTCTTATGTTTACTTGGAAATGCTTCGACATTCCAAGAATTATCAGTACTCTTTATTTTGGTTACGATTTATGACTTCCATAGACATAAGTTTTTATGCCTCAGTTTGGCATTTGACTCACATTAGTTTATTATTTAGCACTTTATTTGTTTCAGCTTTATTCTAGCATTATCTTTTTTTATGCTTCATATTAACTGCCTATGACAAATACCATGCCTGTGTTGTTTTATACAATATGTCTATCTTATTTTTTTTGTCAATGTTTATACAAAGCCTGTGATGAATGTTCTTATATATCTTTTTTGTGTTTCTTCACTGATTGTTACTTATGCATTTATTTTGGGGAAGCTTTCTCTTTTGCAATTATTATGCTAAGTAACAACGGGGGAGAAACAAGATCTAACATCTTCATGAATACAGGTCCTGAACAATTTTTTTCGGTACATTTTGAATTGATCAAATCTAAGATGTTATATCGGCAAGGTTTGTCAACTATCAAAATGGGAGAGATTGTTGGCCCATTGGTCATGGTCAAACCTGATTTTAATAATTATCAAACTCTGTCTCGATATAAATGTAAGTCAATTCAGATGTTTACCTACGACGTTTTGGACACTGCTCAACGATGGATATCTACTATGTTGAAGAACGAAGCTGTTTGCTATTCAGAATGTATTTCCTTCAAAGCAATATAATTTTTCATTTTATTGAGTCTAGGAATACATTGTACACCAAGTCGTACTGGCAAATAGGCTGTCCGGAATTGTTTTTCAAAATCACCCTATCCTTTTAAAAATGACCTATGTTTCTGAAAAACATCATTTTTACAAAAAGCTTCTGAAGGACTTTTCAAAAAGCTAAAATTATTTTTTAAAATCAACTGGCAGAACCCCAGCAGAACTCGGCCAGAGTTCGGCCAGAGTTCGGCCAAGTTGAACGTTATGTGAACGTTTGATTTTGAACTTGGTCTCCCTTCAGTTGCGATTTGTTACAAAGAGTTCTGTTCGAATTCTGCCCGAATTCTGTCAGAGTTCTGTCTTTGAAAAAACTATAAATAGAGAAGGATTTCGATCATTTCAAATCACCAATTCACTTTCAATCTCTTCTCTTCTAAAGCTTACATTTCTTCCAAAGAGTTCTAAAAAGCTTCCATTTTTAAACCCCAAGCCAGTTACAATCCTCTAGTCGATTTGCCAGTACGGTGCGATCTAGAAGTTTCAAGAGCGGTTGTAATAAGATGCTTGATTGAAGATACAACTCTTCACAATTGAAGTTGGTCGAGTTATTCGTATCAAATCTCGCGTCTGTAGAAGTTGCAAGGACTTCGTATAAAAACTTGCGGGATTTTCCAATAGTGAATTCAACTGGAAGCTAGAGTTTTTTCGACTGGACTAGTCCTCACAAAAGGAAACCAGTATAAATCTCGGTGTTTGCGTTTGCCTTATGATCACCTTTTTATTACTGTCATTTATTTTGTGATTATTATATCTTTGATCTAACTGCTAACAAATTTTTAATTAGCAATATTCCGCTGCCTACTCTATTCACCCCCCTCTAGAGTATTCTTTTTACGATTTCGTTCCTACATCCATGTGACGAGCATGTCAAGAATTAAATATTAAATGACTAACAACTATGGTAATTAATAATATCGAAAATAAACAACAAATGTACTCGCCTGGCGTCTTGAGCTGCTGATAAAGGTTTGGTGCAACAAAGATAGACAACTACCACAACCTTCTTCGGATGTATCCGTGTGACGAGCTTGTTGAGAATTTAATATTAAATGACTAACAATAAACTATGGTAATTAACAATATCGAAAACAAACAACAAATGTACTCGCCTGGCATCTTGAGCTGCTGATAAAGGTTTGGTGCAACAAAGATAGCCAAGTGCCACAACCATCCCCGGATGCTGAAATAAACATCATGAACATATTGGTATAAAAATAAATGTCTAAAAATGCCTGCCCAAAAGTCAAATTCTGGACATAGGGGCAAAATCGTAATTCCGGGTCAAAACGATATCCGCCGTTGGACCCCTTGCACCGAAAGCGTGCCGGTACCTACACTCTCTAAAGTCATCAAACTATATGTCTACGGGTCCGATTTGATGAAAAATCCAACCATATGTTCAAAATTTGATTTCGGTAGACCGTGCATGAATTCGTCCGTTGGATCAGGTCGCGGGCCCCCAAAAATAGCGTTCCGGTCGACCTTTTCAGAATCGGACCAAACTTGGCATACATGACCATAAAAATGGTTCGATCCTAGTGGCATAGGTTTCATCTCAAGATGAAGAACATGAACAAAGTTATGGGCTATTTTACAAAGGGGCCGATATGGGGTATCACGACCGATACGTCTCGATTTCGTGGCGCACACACAACGAAATCGAGTTTTGTCAAATCCCGCACATTGACAACATCCATACGCGTCTTTCGATGCTCATGGGTTGCGACCACGTCGCCCGGTTTGTCGGGGCGCACGCCGTATCGGTAGAAATTTCTAAATTTTGGTTATTTTTTAAAACCGTTTTTACTGATTTTTGAAACAGTTTTGACAAGAATATAATTGAGTAAAAATAAAACTAAAAGTAGGGTTTTAATCTTGCATGTGCTGTCTATAATTTTGTTCAAACAGATTTCTAAAATCTCCAATATTCTGTTCAAAATCTTCCTTCCAATATAGGGTTTGGGACTTGCTTTTTTGTCCTATTTGGGACTGTTTATCGTCAATTTTGGATCGAAGTACTGGACATATGGTTTGACTATCCCAAAACCTATTTACTGGGATATGATCTTGGTTATGTTGGCTATCCAACAAAATAGTTGGATTGAAAAATAGAGGAGCGAGGTCCAAGTACTAATACCTGAAATATGGGGGTTCATAGGTTTATTACTGCTGCTATGGTTGCCTTCACGATGGCCGACGACTCCACGATGGTCCGGCGACTGTAAGTGGCGCGGGTGGTGGGGAAGGGTTGTCCAGGGTCAGGTATTTTGTTGAGGAGGTTACAGCAGCTACAAACTTTGCAAAACGATTTTGGGATATCCATGGGATTTAGAGATCGTATGTGGGGTTTATATCAGGGTATAAATTTCGATTTTTAATCGAATTCTCAAACTTATCATTTGGAAGATTTGATTCAATCTCAAGAGGAATTTGGTTTGGATCGAGCAGAGAAGAAATCTAAGAAAATATTTGAATTGGATGTTCGAAGAACATGGGGGATTCTGCTGTCGGGTATTTCAGGGATGATCCACTTGCGACATTTTCCTAAAATTTCGAGTGGCTAATACTCATATCTTTTTTTTGTTCTAAAGCTATATATTCTTGTATATTTACACAAAATATATAACACATGTATATGTATATTCTTAAAGTCACATAACCTAAAAATAACCTAAGTAAAACATTATAATTAATAACCATATTATTATTTATATGGAAAGAATATTTATGTATATGGTAAAATGTTTAAACCTATTCTCTATAACCACTTTATAGAGAATATATATATTTAAACCTATTCTCTATATATGTATATGGTAAAATGTTTAAACCTATTCTCTCTCTCTCTCTCCTCTCTCTATATATATATATATATATATATATATATATATATATATTATATATATATACACTCAAACACAGGTTCGTTAATCTATAAACATATAAATATATAAATAATACTATAATACCTCAAAGATAAATTAGATAGAAGAATAATTTGTATTTCTATAAAATAATCTATAAAACCTATCAAAAAATAAAATCAAAATAAATACTAACAAGTAATATTTACATGAAACTATATTTAACACATATATACGATTACCATAACCCTTTTTATAAAACTACATTTATTGCAAATACATTCACTAAATTATTCTAGTAAATTATACTGTAAATTCTAAGGATAAATTGATACACAGAGAAATAAACTGAATAAAAAATATGAAAAAAATAGAACACAAAAAGATTTTTGGGGGTTACATCTGGTCATTTATCGTATATACTCCCTTATGTAACCATGCACCAACAATGTGTCTGAATACAATGCCCTCATCATCAGACTCAAACTCGCTAAATAGCTGGGTATTGAATACTTAGAGGCCAACAGTGACTCAAAGTTGATCATAAATCAAGTCCGAGGTCAGTACGAAGTCCGACACGAAAGTCTGCTCCCCTACTATCAGGCGGTAGTTGACATAATCTCCACCTTCACTGGGTTCTTTAGAAACACGTGCCCCAGTACAAAACCTAGAGGTCGACACTCTCGCTGGCTTCGTTGCTTCTTTAGCAGCTCCTGTCAGGACCCAATATTCTGTCACTGTGATCGACCGGGAATTGGTGTGCCCTAAGAAAACCTATGCATGTGTCTGAACTACTCTATGCAAGCAGGCACTAACATCGATGTAAGAGATTAACGATTCACTTTCATAGACTATGCAGTCTACGTGATCCTTCCCGATGACCCGAAGGAAGCCACTTCTGTTAAGAGATGCTCTCTCCAATTCAATTACGATACAGACACTAAAATATTGTATCGTTGCTCCTATGGCGTGTTTGCCATTAAAATTGTTTGATTGAAAACTTTAATACAAACAGAACAATGTTACAATATAGGACTTAGATGTAGTCCTAGGAGTACACTTTTTTTAAGCTGGGTCTTTAGTGCCAATAGAGCGAGTGGTAATACGTTGACTCCGTTGACGGGCTGACGACGGTTATCGATTCTCTGAAGGTACGGATTGCTCTGGGTGCTGGAGCTTGCTGAGAGGAGGAAGACGTTGAGTGTCTGTATCTGCCTCTCTGGTGATTCCTTTATGTTCGTTGTAGATTCTATCTGTGTGTCTGTGTGAAGGAGATGATCCCTCTATTTATAGTTTTACAGGCTGGCTGCTCATGCGCGTATGTAGGATGCGCCGGTGTGTGGGGACGCCATGTGGAGGTTGCTGATGGAGGCGCATGGATGATGCACCCTGATTGGGAGGTTGAACTCTTCATACTGCTGTGGTGAGCTGGCACATAGCAGAGGAGAAGATCTTTCTGTTGCTAAAATCTTGGACGAGTTGAGTCAAAGGACACATGTCGTCGACTCATGGCTCAAAGATCTCGGATTTGGGGGGGGTAGTGATCTGGTGAGCTGCACCTTGGATTGGGCGCAGGAGGAGGCTGCGGCTCATAACCTTTTAGGAGTTACAAACCATTTAGGGCGCATGGCTTTTGAGGCGCATGCGGGCCTTTCCTTCTGTCTTTCGGGATCAGAGAGAAGTCTACGGCGCATGGCTTTTGAGGCGCATGCGAATCTTCAGATGGGGACTTTCCTTCTGTCTTTTGGGATCAGAGAGCAGTCTGGGGCGCATGGCTTTTGAGGCGCATGCAGGTTTGGGCGCATGGCCGCGGAGGCGCATACGGGGCTTCAACTGAGACTCTTGTTCTATCTTTAGGGATCAGTGAAGGGTCTGAGGCGCATGGCTTTTGAGGAGCATGCGGATGGTTAGGTGGCCACGTGGCAGTAGCCGTCGGAGTAAAGTCATGATGACTGATGTTGCCGACGCTTCGTCTTCTGAAAAAGCTGCCGACCGTTCAGGCTTTGGAAGATGTACTGCCAACTCTGTCAGTTTAGCATTTAATGTTTGTGACGTTCGATGGACAGCTGAGTGGGTACGTTGGTTGGTGTTCCACTCGGTATGATGTGAGGGGGCGCATCCTTTGTGATGCGCCGGGTACCGTAGGGCGCGTCAGTGTGATGCGCCTGAAACTGGAGGGCGCGTCCATGTGATGCGCTGTCTGACTGGCGCATCCGACATGTCTTTTAATGATACGGCTGTCTCGTTCCTCGAGTGCTATAAATAGCCGTTTGGCTGAATTCGAGGCGTCCGGTTCATCCATTTAATGCAAATTCATTGCACGGAATTCGGAGAGTCATCCACTTGGCGCGTGGGTTTGATCTGCCCGTATAAATAGTGGCATGGAGAGAAGGTTTGCTTCTCGTTCCCTCACGTACTTCTAACATGAACTTGGATATGTGGGTGCATTCTGACGAAGTGCTCCTGAGGGTGAAGATGAGACGTCATGTTGTCTTCGATGCACTTGAAGGTGACTGTTACATCCAAAAGACGGAGTCGAGGGCTTCCGAGGCAGGCGGAAGGTACCTGTTGCATCCAAAGATAGGGATGCTCGGGCCTCGTCTTCGTTGTTCCGGAAGAGCCGTAGATCGGAATGGCGGTACTAGGCTTTCTCTTCCTTCAAAGTGGGTAATACCCTACTTTGATTGTGTTGAAAGCTGCTCCCTGCGCCATGATTTCGATCACGGTCTTCCTTGGTCTTTGGAGGCTCTTTCGAAGCCTCCCCTGGCCACAGCTTTGCCGTGCTCTTCCCTTCCTTGGTTCCATCCAGAGGGTTAAATGCTTTGTGCATAGAAGCACTTATCAGGCGAGCCTGGCTAGAAGAATGGCATGCTTCTGCTCGGCCAAGTGAGCCTGGTTGGAAGAGTGGCATATAACTGGGCTGCTGAAGGGATGCACATAACTGAGTTGGATGCACATAACTGAGCTGCTGAAGAGATGGTGGGATGCGCCTGGCAGGAGGCGTATGACATCTGCTGCGCTTGTCTGAAGGCGCATGGTGGCTGCTGCGCCTATCTGGAGGCGCATAGTGGTTGCTGCGCCTATCTGAAGGCGCATGGTGGCTGCTGGCTGTAGACTTAGGATTTTTCTTTGTAGAAAATTTCCTTTGTACAACCTTTTTCTAGACATGTAATAGACTTTTGTATATGAATAAAAGTCCTTCTTCGAATGTCTATGGCTATTTGACTTTTGCTGTTTGAGTTCTGGCGCATGAAGTATTTGGCGCATGGGCTTTCTGGTTGTGAAATTTCATGCTTCTACAAGACCCCCTTCAAGTTTTCAAAACTTTTGAATAAGTTTTGAAATACTTTGAATAAGAAGCATGGAGGTCAGGGCGCATAATTGTTGGGCGCATGCCTGTTCGGGCGCATGCTCCTCCCAGTTAATGATGATGATGCCTTGGTAACCAAAAAAGATTAATGATGATCTTTTGGTTGTATTTGCTGTTATCTCTTCACGGAACCCGAAGCGACGGCTGAGATTACACGTCATCGGTTCACGCGTGCGACCAAGCCCTATAAATAGATGAGGGTTGGAGAGAGAGAGAGTTCTTCTTCTCTGTGCCTTTGCTTTCTTTAGAGTTATTCTTCAAAACCCTAACTTTTTCTTCTTTGGGAGATGGCTCCCAAGACTCCTCGCGGTGGTGCCGGCAAGGGGAAGGAGAAAGCGAAGGAGTTCGTCGACGAGGATGCACCTATCACCCCTGCGACTCCGGCCGACGTTCGTCCCGAAGTGACGGGTGGGTTTCATCTCTTTCACATAAGCTTTTGGGCCATACTGTGTCCTAACTCAAATCTGCTGACGCGTATGGACTTCTGTCCCGATGATACGCCGAGGCTTTATCCTGCCGACGTACATAGGTTTAAACCTTTATCATGCACCGAGGTCTAATGGCTGACGCGCATGGGTTTTGTACCCTGATGATGCACCGAAGCCTTCGCTGACGCGCATGGGCTCACGCTCTGAATGCGCCGAAGCTCCAATGCTGACGCGCATGGGCTTACGCCCTGATGATGCGCCGAAGCAAGCTGACGCGCATGGGCTCACACCCTGATGATGTGCCAAAACAAGCTGGCGCGCATGGGCTTACACCCTGATGATGCGCCGAAGCAAGCTGACGCGCATGGGCTTATGCCCTGACGATGCGCTAGTCTATTTGATATTTTTTTAGCCTGACTTCCACTTTTGTTGTGCCAGTGTCGATGACGATCCCTTTGTTAAATGAGGTCCTCCTGGACGCTTCTCTTTGTCAAATGGGAGTTGATTTTGATGAGGCGGTGATCAACCCTGCGAAGGATGCTATCTTACAGGACCAACCTCGTGAGAGAATGCTACAAATCTAGATCCAGTTGTCGCTTTTCCTCCAGAGTATGATGGAGAGTGGTAAACTGAAGTCTGCTGAATCTGAAGGTGTAGCTTTCTTAAAACCTGCCTTTCTGTTTGGCGATCGACTAGTCTCTTCCGAAGCGAAGATACTGAGGATCAGAGAAGACTGGTTCTTTTCTGCTAAGGGCATGGTTCTGTACATGCGGCAGGTTGACCGCCAGTTGCCGCTGACGGCTTTTTATTGTCTAGCTTCGAAGAGAAGGATGGGTTGGAAACTTACTCCCTCTCAAGGAGGGGCTTTGGGAGGTACCCTCTCAATTGACGTCTCCTCAACCAGCGAGATACTTTGACTGCTTCACGAGCCGGTTCTTCGTTCAGTTATCGAGCCTTGCGTCTTGGGAGCATCTACAGTGAAGTCCCGAACGACACGTTTCCCTTCAGTGCCCCGATCTTTGCAAATCGGATGCTGACATCGAAGGTGATGTATCCGACAGGTGGTTTTAGAGTCGAAGGCTTGTGTTACTACATCCCGAAGTGGGACGAGTTGACCACCTGGGTGCTGTCAAGGTTCAAAGTTGAGCTTAAAGAGATCGGGCTGACAGCCGCCATTCGGGCCACGCAGGCAGGCGTGGACCTCAATAAGCCTATGTTCCTTGCGCTCTTGGAGCTTTTCAATGCCCAGACTGGCAGCTTCTTTACTCCGGTGGGGGAGTTGGGATTGGCCCTCCATGAAATGTACGAAGTGTCCAAGCTTCCTTGGGGCTCGGAACCGTACGAGGAATATTTCCCATCTAATGAAGAGATCCAGGTTCTGGAAGATAAGGATCCGGAGATGATGGCTGTCTTCAAAGAAGTGGCGAGCCATCATTATCTGATGCACCGGCGGGACAAGGGCAAGATCCAGCCTCATGTGACTGCTTGGAGGGACTACGTCTTCAGGCAGGATTTGGTGGATCCTTCGAGGATCCGGTTTGCGACTCCGCAGGGATTGAAGCCCGCAAAATTGAGTTCTGAAATAAGCCGGCTGGACGAGAGGACCCCACATTCTGATGAGGGCGGCATGGCTACGTACAGCTGTTTCTGGCATTGCACGCACCGGATGTCATCTAAGGCAGTGTTGACGGCCTACTTGATGATATGGCTCCGGGATTGCGTATTTGCAGGTGGATCCGGTGCCGTCGAGAGGGTACATCGGAATCTCATTTTGCCTGCAGTGAAGTTGGCCTGTGGATGACCTTTAGCTCTCCTCCCCGCGATGGTGTGCAACCTGTTGTGCGGTTTGAGGTCTTTTGCTGATGATGTGATCCATAAGAAAGGTAATAATGATAACTTTCCCCGGGCCGAGCTGCCTTTCCATTATCTTATGGGGTGGCTGATTTTGCATCATCCGAACGTGATGAGTCCTGGTCCTGAGGAGGACCATGTCGAAGGAGATGCCTTCATCCGCCGCTTCTACAAGAGGAAGTGGTCTTACACTGGCGTCTCTGTTTGTAGGAGAGTTTTGTCCTTCCTTCAGGGGTGGGAAATTGTGAAGGTTGGTCCGATCTTCAAAGATTTCGAGGCCGACCAAGATTTAGTTGACTCTGGTGAAGATGCGATCATTTTGTCGAAATGGAGTTTTCGTTGGTTGCAGAGTATCCGGACTTCTCACCTGGTCTACCGCAACCAGAATAGATGTTATCTGGAGCCGTATCTGCCAAGCTGATTTGTTCGTCAATTTGGCTATATCCAGCTAATGTTGCGGAATCCCAGTAGTAGTTTAGGCTACGTCGGGAGTTTGCTGGATGGAGCCCGGGGCTGGCAATATTATAACGCTGGATGCACTAGCGTTAAGTTCACCATGCCAGTTCGCAATCCTCGGCCGTCGATCCTATATCCGGCCGCGAAGCTGTATTGCACTATGACTGCTATGTCTCCTGGTTATGACAGGGAGACCAGTTTCATCGTTGGAACTCAGCTGGAGGCGACAGCAAATATGTTGATGGCAGCCCGATCATATCGTCCACCAGTGTTGGCGGGGTATCGGGCTGCTGCTGCAGCATCAGTGAGAGACCCATCTGTCGGGAAAAGGCGGTCTGATACAGAAGCTGGTTCTTCTGTACTAAAAAGGTCGAGAAAGACGCCGACCCCAAAGGTTACGGAAGTGCCACTTGTAACGCCAACGGGATCAGTCCCTGTTGAGGTAAGGAATGTTTCGTAATTCCAGTTCTTTTCGTCATTGTGGCGACTTATGCCTTTCTTCTTGTAGGGATCGTTGAAGAGGAAGTCCCGTGTTTCAAAACTGGGCGCTGGTAAACTGAAGGAGGTGGCAGGCTCTTCTGATGAGCGTATTCCACCGATGCTAAAGTCTTCCGTAGAGGAAGGTCCCGAAGATGTTCCTGCGGAGGTCTTAGTATCTCCTGACTTCGAGGTCACAACAAATTCTGGGAGAGCACCATCTACCGTGGAGGCTTTAGATGCTGAGGATCCTGCGGACTCGAGGCATCCTGATGATGAAGTGGATTGGAGTTCGTCGCCTTCTGATGACGTCCCTCCGGTCTTGCAAGAATCTGTTGCGGGAGCAACAGAAGTAGCTGAGACAGAGAAGAGGGTTGATTCCCCTCCTTAGCATGATGAGGGGAGGTCGACCGTATCATTGCCGAGTCCTACCCCGGCTCCAATCGTAGAAGTTGAGATGGCTACCGATCAGGAGGTAGCGACAGACTTTGTCCCTGTAGAGGGACTTGAGAAGGATGAGACCCTTCTGCCGGTCTTGCCTCCCGGGACAGGCCAAGAGACGAGTGTTGATCTCCCTATTTTGTCGGAGGAAGTTTTGGCGCTGATAGGACGTTGGGGGTAGAAGAGGTGGCCGTTGATATCGGTGGCTCCTCCGAGCTTGAGAAGGATAAGGGTGTAGAACCCTCTGTTGCTCCTTCTACTTGGGGGACCATCTCGACGCCTGTGCCGGCTCCTTCTGTTCCTTCGGCTCCTCGGGCTAGCAGCCCAGCCCTGTTGATGAAGAGCCGATTGATGCCGAGGTTCGAGCCTCGCAGGTTGAAGTTGGCGGATCTTCTTCCCGTCCGCAAACTGTAGTAGCTCCTCCAACTCCTGCCATGATGCCGCAGGTCCTGGCAGACGCCGACGAATATGTGAAATTCTTCGTTGAGGGAGTGTACAAAATGCTACAGAGGGGTGTAACTGCAGTGATGGATGCCAACGGGAGTTTTACGACAGCAAAAACTTTAGCAATGCCGGTTATTGAGCTGATCCGCGTTCACCAAGGCCACGACCATATGGCCGAGATTCTAGAGGCTTCGGTGATCGAGCTAGACGAGCGGCTTGTGGAACTTCAGCGCATCCAACAAAATGATCTCTCCGTCTTAATGAATGCGGAGAAGGAGAAGTTGATTGCTGAAATTGAGTCTTCCCACCAGGCCACTGTGAGCGATTGGAAGCGCGAGGTGGCTGAGACTGAGGCTGCTGTAGAGCAGTTATCTCAGTCTATGAAGAAGATGACGGAGACGCGAGCCGTATTGGATGCCAACATCGCGGAGATCAACACCCAGATGCGCCGCCTTGAGGACCAGCGGGCCCGACTCCAGTTAGAAGCTGAACGTGTCTGGGCTGAACACGTAGCATTCAAGCAGACGGAAGTGACTTTTACTCAGCGGACCCTTGCCTTGGCTCAGCAGCGACGACAGTTGATGAGAAGTATGAGGGCGAAACTTCCGCTGAAGCTGTCGAATTGATGCGTCAGGAGGCCGAGCGTCGAGTTCTGGCAACTGTGGAAACTCGTACCGCTGACCTGAGACATCGAGTCAGAGAGCTCTCAACCCACCCTGGAGAGGTTCAGGGGCTGTAGCTTCTTCTTTTTGACGTTCTTTTGCATCCCTTGCTGAGGGATAGTGTAGTTTTGTACTCTCTCTCTTTTTTTTAGAAAAATAAAAAAGTACGCAACTTTTTTTTTTGTGATGTGTTCATTTTTTTCATGAACTTGATGGTTTGTGTGGACCCATTATCTTTTGCGCACCTTGGTTTTAGGTACAGATAATAAGTTTGAAGGAACCATTATGCTTGCTCAGAGGTAATGTGGACATGGCAATCATTGGGTTCAAAATGATAGAATCTCCCTACTCAGAGGTATTTATGGACGTGGTAGGAGTGATCTTGGGGGGATACGCTGAACAACTCAGAAGTGATGTGGACGTGGAAGTTCTGCGATTAATGTACAACAACGTAGGGGTTGTTTGTACGAGATGTTTACTCAGAGGTAATGCGGACGTGGTAAACATGAAAGGTAGCGTCGGTTTACGTAGCGTAAGATTCCGTTTTGTAGGGTGTAGAGAGACAACTCAGAGGTAATATGGACGTGGTTATCTTTCTACTGTAGGATGCCACGGAACAGCTGGGTTCCAAAAGCGTATGAGTTTGTAGAAAGAGGTTGTTTGGGGAAGTACATGTCTGGAGGACGTCAAGAATAGTACTTCTTTAGGAACTTGCCGTTGATGGGCATTATGAATATGTCCCCATTGGGTTTGGCGAGGCGGTAAGCACCGTTTGAGTATACCGTCTCAATGATGAAAGGTCCTTCCCACTTGGGCTCGAACTTTCCTGGTGTCTTGTGGGTCAACACTATTGGTCTTCTGACTGCTAAAACCAGGTCGCCAACTTGGAAAGTCCTCTGTTTGACCTTCTTGTTAAAAGCCTGTGATATACGGGCTTGGTAGAGTTCGATGCGTTGTTGAGCTAGGAGACGCTTTTCGTCAAGTGCCTCCAGTTCCCGCAGACGACGACGTTGATTGTCCTCTTCTGTGAGTTTGTTTGTGATTGCTACGCGGAGTGAGGGTATCTGTATCTCGAGAGGCAGTACCGCTTCGCTCCCGTAGACCAGGGAGAATGGAGTATTGCCTGTTGGGGTCCGTACCGTTGTACGGTAGGCCCAAAGGCATTCGCCAAGCTTTTCGTCCCAGTCGCGTTTATTGGATGACACGACCTTTTTGAGCAGCCTAACGATAGTTTTGTTGAATGCCTCAGCCAATCCGTTTGCTGCCGAATTGTAGGCGGTTGAGGCCACATTCTGAATGCGATTCTTGTCACAGAACATGCTAAAAATGTGGCTGATAAACTGAGGACCATTGTCATGGATGATCCGCCGGGGTACTCCGAAACGGTAAATGACATGGTGTTTGATAAAGTTGACCACCCTGGAGCTTTTTACTTCTGCCAGTGGGACTGCTTCTGCCCATTTAGAGAAGTAGTCGGTGATGGCCAGATAAAGCGGTGTCCTCTTGATGAAGGAGGGGTGATTGGTCCTACAATGTCCATGCCCCAGGCTTCGAAGGGCCAGGAGGCGACTGTAGGATGTAGTGGTTGAGACGGTGTATGTATGAAATCTGCATGAAGTTGGCATGCGTGGCACTTCTTAGCATATTCAACAGTGTCGGCGGCCATGGTTGGCCAATAGTAGCCCATACGTCGCAGTCGATCCTGCAACTTAGGACCGGGTTGATGAGCTCCACAAGTTCCGTCATGAGCTTCTTGTGGAGCTTCGGCCGCTTCTTCGTTAGACAGGCATCGAAGGAGAAGCCCATCGAAGGAGCGTCGGTACAGCGTTTTGGTGGCTGTATCGTAGTAGAATCGAAGAGAGCGTCTCTTGACCGAGACAGCTTCCTTCGGGTTTTTCGAAAGGATTTCGTAGACAGCGAAGTCGATGAACGGGAACCTCCAGTCTCGGACATTAACACCAGTGTTTGTCGGCATGGCGTTAGCCACCTGCAAGCATAGGTTGTTTCTGGGACAAATCAAGTCTCGGCCAGTCACCGTGACATAGTGTTGAGTCCCAAAGGGCGCGGCCAATGAGGCTGCGAGGCCAGCCAAAGCGTCAGTCTCCAAGTTTTGTAGGCGAGGTACGTGTTCGATGAGGAACCCGATGAAGGTTGAAATGATGTTCAGTGCAACCTCATGATAAGGGATCAGATCTTCATGGCGAACCTCGTATTGTCCTCGAATCTGGTTTACGACGAGTTTTGAGTCGCCGTAGGCTTCCAGATGGTCGACCCCCAGCTGTTGTACGAGCTGGAGTCCCATGACGAGCGCGTTGTACTCAGCAACATTGTTGGAGCACGGCTTCGAAAGAGAGTACGCACGCTGGATGACAAGCTGATCGGGGGAGACTAAGACTACCCCCACTCTTGCGATGATTTGGCCTTTGGGACCTGTTCTCGAAGCGCCATCGAAGAACATCCACCAAACGGAGCTTCCTTCGGTGACGTTGGCTTCTTAGACCTCATCCGGGATATCTTCATAGAGCTTTGAGGATTCTGGGATGGGGTGTGCAGCTAAAAAGTCAGCCAGAGCTTGACCTTTAACAGCTTTTTACGGGACAAATACCATATTATATGGTGTTAGCAAAATCGCCCATGTGGCTAGCCGGGAATTCAATGATCCTGGCTTCGTCATGAGGACTCTGAGTGGATTGACTCGGGAGATGACATAAATTGTCTGGCCTGAGACATAATGACGAGTCTTCTGGATGGCAAACACCAAAGCTAAGCACTCCTTTTCGACGGGGTTGTACCGGTGTTCGGCCCTAATGAGTGTTCGACTGAGGTAGTAGATTGCTTGCTCATAGCCTGCATCGCTGTTTTGAGCCAGCAGAGCGCCAAGGGAATGATCCATGGCACGGACGTAGAGGAGGAATGGTTTGCCGGCGACAGGTGCCACTAGGACTGGCGGGCTTGTCAAGTAAGCCTTGATGTCGTCGAAAGCCTTTTGGCACTCCTCTGTCCAGACGTAAGAGACTCCCTTCTTCATGAGCTGAGTAAAGGGTTGACATCTACCGGAGAGGTTTGCTATGAACCTCCGGATATATGCCAGACGTCCCTGTAAGCCCCGAAGTTCTCGAAGGTTCTTCGGAGGATCCATGTTGAGGATGGCTTTGGTCTTCTCGGGATCAACATGAATGCCTTTCGTCGTGATGACAAAGCCCAAGAATTTGCCGCTAGAAACCCCCAGGAAGGATTTAGCGGGGTTCATTTTGAGTTGATGTGCCCGCATGAGATCGAAGACTGTCTTCAGGTCCTGTAGGTGATCCCCTTTGAGGCGACTCTTGACTGCGATGTCGTCAACATAGCATTCGACTGTCTTACGAAGATGTTGACGGAAGATGGTGCTCATAGCTCGCTGGTATGTTGCACCGGCATTCTTCAAGCCGAAGGGCATCATTGTGTAGCAGAAAACACCCTTCGGTGTCCTGAATGATGTGTGTTTTGCGTCATCGGGGAACATCTTGATTTGATTGTAACCTGAGTACCCGTCCATGAAGGACATGCGCTCAAAGCCACATGTTTTGTCGATCATCACATCGATGATTGGAAGCGGGAACTCGTCCTTCGGGCAAGCAGAGTTGAGATCCCTGAAGTCGATACAGACTCGTATCTTCCCGTTCTTCTTGGTGACAGGAACGACGTTGGCTACCCAATCCGGGTGTTGTTCCTCACGGATGAAGCCGCTAGTCAAGAGTTTGTCCACCTCCTGATCGATGGCATTCATGATATCTGGACGGAAACGTCGCTGTTGCTGTTTGACAGGTTTGGCATCAGGTAAGATGTTCAACATATGCATCGTGATCTGTGGATCGAGTCCCGGCATGTCTTCATAGCTCCAGGCGAAGACGTCGATATACTGTTTTGCCAGTTGGATTAAAGATTCTCGATCTTCTCCTTCCAGGCTTTTACTGATGAAGATGGGTTTGGAAGAAGACCCATCCCCGAGGTCGATCTGCTGGACTTCGTCTTCGGTGGGAGGTTCACGTAACTCAAAACGAGATTCCCATTGTTCTCCTAGGCGTTGAGCCCAGGGTTCTTCTTCGAAGGGTTCCGGTGCTTGGTCTTCGCCTTCACTTTTTTGAGGTTGTGCTGATGCCATGTTAGCTGACAGCACTTTCCTGAAAACTGATCCAATACTGGTATCAGAATCCCAAGTTGATGCTTCGACGAGTGGGAATGTTCTATGTCTTCTGCATCTGAACTTTCTGGAGTTGATGGCGGCGTGACATAGCCTAAGCCCCGTCGAGTCCGATTGTAGTAGTCCTGCGGCTTTCCGTTAGGCATCGAAGGCCGGATGGGGAGATGTCGACCCTTGCCGTAGTTTAGGCCTTTGTTGCTTTTCAGGTCGTAGGCCATCTTTTGGATGATGTGCTTTGCCGTATCTGTGTACCGATAGACTTGTACTCTGCCGGTATCAGGTTCTGGCTCGAGTGACGGGAGGTCTTGATGACGCTCGACTTTGCCCAAGATGATGGTTCCTTCGTCTCGGCTCCGTGGAGGGTTTATGAAACAGGCTCCTTGAGACGGGACTACTCGATTATAATGGACGGTCGTTATTTGTGTTTGCAATGACCGTAGAGCATTATCTAATGTATATATGGCATTCCAGTGTGGAAGACAAGAATAATTAAAAGACACTCTATTATTGATAAAATACGAGATCTTATCCCGTGGGATTACATTGTCTAAGGAGGGTGCATCTACATCAGCCGAGATATATTCGCCAAGCTCCTCGTCTGTAAGCACTGGGGATGGACTAGGAGAGTCCACCACAGCTTTGACTTTGGGGTCTGAGAGGGTTATATGAGCCTTCTCTGACACCTTGGATGACTGCGGCGGCTTGCCCTTAAGACGCACCTTGAGAGGTGCCTCGGTTGCGCCTCCGGTGAGTGGTGCCTTCCCCTGTAATTTTGCCACCAGGGGAGCCGGTGTTTGAGGTGGCTTTCCCTTGAGGCGTATCTTCAGAGGAGCTTCGCGAGCTGGTGCTTTCCCTGACAGCTTGATGCTCATTGGAGGCACCTTCTGGGTGGTTTACCCTTCAGTCGGATTTTCAAGGGGGCGTCGGGAGTAATCTCAGGCTCCATGTCCGGCTCTGTTGCCGTCTCTGCCTCATCATCAGCGTCGTTGGCTTCCTCCTCGTCAATTGGCTTGTACAAGTCGGAATCGGTGAAGTAGGCCTCAATCCCTTTGAAAGGATCGATGTCTGCAAACTCCGTCCGGATGACGCCATTAGTGGACACATATTTCATGCACTGGTGGAGCGTGGAGGGCACCACCATGTACTCATGTAGCCATGGTCGACCGAGCAGGATGTTGTAGTTGACCTCGGCATCTACCACATAACAAGTCACCTCAGTTTTGAGGCTGCCAATATGACATTTCAGTCGGATCTTGCCCAATGGCTCGCTCTTGCTGGCGTTGAAGCCACTGATGGTTGTATTGGAGGGCGCCAGCCGGTACATTGGGATCCCCAGCTTTGATAACAGTACCTTCGGGATGATGCTTAGGAAGACCCAGGATCAATCTGAATCCGGCTCACCTTGACCGAGCCAATGTACCCTGTGTAATACAGCGGTCGGTTATGTCAGTGATGCTTGAGCAGCATGTCTTGTTGGATGAAAGTTATGTTTGGGATAACTTCATCCGCACAATGACAGTGCGCACAGGTAGTTGGGAGGTCTTCAGGCTGCTTGACCTGACTGAGAAAGGATTCAGCGTCCTTCAGAGCTTCGCAGAGAGCTTCCCGGGAGTCCTTGGAAAGACGCAGGAGCTCGAACAAGGACAAGCGTGCAGGTGTACTGGCTATTTGTGCCAGAATGTCGAAGTTGTGAGGCTTGGATAGCCCCGAAGCATTCTCCTTCCGTAGAGATCTGTCGAAACGGGCCTCCACCTGCTTCTGTTTATTGGCTGCTGAGGGCTTAGATGGACCCTCCTCAGGGATGGTGCCAGGAGGCACCACCTAGGCGGCAGCTTCGCCAGACTGGGCATTCTGTTGTGCACGTGTTTGCACTGGAAGTGCCTCTTCTGTTAAAGAAGAAACTGTGCGGCAAGACTTGATCTTCCTGCCTTTTGACTTGGAGGTAGGGCGTACCTCCGATTGAGTCACCTCGGAGACGAGGTCGGGGTGAACCCAGAGGACCTCTCCTCGAGATGTGGTGAGTGGGGTGAGTCCACTCACATTGTCACGGGTAGGTGGTAAGTTTACCACCTCCATTGTCGCCTTAGGGATAGGGACGACGCCATCTTGTGCGGCAGTCGGCGGCAAGGTGTCGAACTGAAGCGAAACCACATTGGCTGACACCGTCTTCTCTTCATAGTCGACGGAGATTACATCTGCATTGATCATGTGCTGGATGTAATTCTTGAGGACGTAGCAGTCCTTGGTCGGGTGTCTGACAAACCGATGGTAGTGATAGTACCTCGGGTTGTCCACTTTCCCGACTTCATCGGGCCGCTTTGGGTCCGGAAGCTTGATCTTGTCACCCTGCTTCAGTATCTCGAAAAGTTGCAGGGTGTCATCATCATTGAATGAGTAAACCTCCTTGGGTCTCGGTGCCAGTAGAGGCTTCTGAGTAGGCGCAGATGCGCCTTTCGAGGCATTAACAGTCAATGCCTGTTTTCCCTTTGCTTCTCGTCCGGAGCTGTTAGCTGCAGACTTCTTCCCCTTATCGTCAAAGGCGAGGAAGCTGACATCCAGAAGACGTGCATTGGCCGCCTTCTTTTTTGCAGCTTCAGCTTCGATGATGAGAGAACTCCAGTCGGGAGGGGGAGTTGAGTTGATCCAGAGCTTCACTGCAGGTAGCATGTTCATGCTGCAAGCGAAGAGGAGCGCATGTTCTGGCATGCCTGGAGGTAGCCTGAAGCAGGCTTGTCGGAAGCGTTCGATGAACACCCGAACCGTTTCCTTCTCCTTCTGGCGTATCTCTATGAGAGACGCCATCATCATGTCCTTCCCGTCGTCGTAGAAGTGGTCGAGGAAGAGGCGCGTCAGGTCGTCGAAGGACGATATGGAATTGTCGGGGAGACTGCAGTACCAGTCATACGCCACCCCTTTCAGGGCCCCGACAAAGATACTAGTGAGGAGTGCATCCTCCTTCGGAAGATGCCCTGTTTGTGACTGGAAGTACGTCAGGTACCGTCACGGAGAGTCCTTCCCGTCGTATGGGGTAAGTGTTTGTGGTTTATACTTTGGAGGATAAACCACCTTGTTCCACTCGAGGGGATAAGGCTGGGGAATGTCCATCTTCTGGCGTTCCTCTTGCCTGTTCTTGGACTCGAAGCGCTCCCGCAGATCTTTGATCATTTCGACCACATCCTCCGTGGAGCTAGGAGTCGGGGAAGGAGGTACCATCCGGAGTGGAGCGTTTGAGGGCTCCGAGGTCCGAGGTGCTTCTGTATCTGAGGGTGCCCGTTGGAGGGGCACACTCGATTCCCCATTGGCTCCTGGGTCAGGACCGGTTGAAGGTGTCCTGATCAAGGCCGACCGCATCTCAAACACTGCTTGAGTCAGTGCTTGCATAGAGGCAGAGAGGGTTTTGAGTCCTCTCTCCAATGAGTCTATGCGCTGGACTATGTCCTGTGATGGTGCATCAGACTCGACATCATCCCCAGCCATGTATACTGTCCTAACGCGGCCAGGAGTGGATGGATTAGTTGAGGCTTCGCTCTCGGCCTCACTTTTATGTGGGGGAGTTACTTCTCCTGGTTTTTCACCTTGGCCACCCCCAGCCACATTCTGGAGGTCATCCTTGACGGGTGCATCTGCAAGGGTCTGACTGCCTTCGGCTCCGTCTTGGAGTGCCTCTTCGTCTCTACCCTCAGCTGTATCCTGGGGGACATCCTCGTTTCGAGGGGCTTCAGGGAGACTAACCTCGCCTTGATGATGAAGATCCGTCGCAGCTGTGCTTTGGACATCTTCGTCTTCGGAAGGAGGCTCAACAAGGGTCTGGCTACCCCCGGCTTCCTCCAAGAACTTCTTCTTCGACCGAGTGCCTTCAAACACTCCAGAGGTCGAGACAGCTGTCTTGGTTTTCCTCGACTGGCTTTTGGATGAAGACGAGGAATTGGCAGTCGTCTTCCGGATTGATGAGGAGTTGGAGATCACATTGCATGAAGCAACCTTTGGCTCCTCTTCTGTTGACACCTTCGTCCCAAGGCGACGTCGGAGTGGTGTCAATAATTGCAGCTGTTGGAAGACCGACTGCCTTGGTAGTGCTGCCGCCTTGCAACAGCAGTTGATGGTGACCATCGCATAAGTATGCCCCGTGAGAGGCACACCATGCTTGTTGGTCGACTCTCCTGACCGGCGCTTGTGAGTGATCACGTTGTGCAGGTCGTTGGAGGAGAGTGGTGCCTTCACACCCCTTTCAGACGTATGGCAAGGCCAAACGCCGGGGTGGTCCGGTGAGTACTGTGCCCCCTGATCTAATACCAAGCAGGCATCACGATCAGCAGTGGGGGAACCACAACATTTGAAGTGACTTGAACGAACCTCAAACGCACAACCAGAGGAGGCACGGAAGTTCAAGACCACTGAGTTTGCCTCACTCGACTTGGTTGTGCACGCAGTAGATGCGCCCAAGCGAGATGAGGACTTTGAAGGTCGACTCGTTGTTGGTACAGAAGCACCTAAGTCAACCTTGTACAGCTTGCCATCGGCAGCGCACGTGATTGTAAGCGCGTGCCTCTGACTTGCTGCTGGCATAGCACGTTTATGGCGCATGGCCCGTGCTGCCTTGGATTTCCTCGTACTAGCCCGCTGGGGCGCATAGTACTCAGCATCCAACTTCTCCTCCCCATTACAGCGAGTGAGTCTGTCAAAGACAGAGGCTCTTTGTGGTGCATCAGAGGTGATGCGCGGGGCATTGGCTGCGCCCCTGCTCCGTCGACGCATCTTCCTCGCCTGAGAGGGAGATAGCTGGGGAACGTGGTCGGCTACACGCTTCCCCAAGAGATGCGCTGCATCAGCGGGCGCACCTTGGTTGTCGAGAACGTCAGCAGGAAGGGAAAACTGGATTGCTGCATCCCCTTCAGTGGTGGTGCCCGAGGCGTCGACCTTGCGCACCCAGGCTGTGCGGCTCTTCTTCGGCTTCGGCAGCCGCTTCGAAGGACTCGCACTTCCTTCAGAAATGAACTTCTCGTACGCCTGTTGATTGAGGCACACGACCAGCATTTTGTGGGAGGAGCCCACCTTCACATCGTCGGCCTGTGACACGAATTTCTCGGAAGAAGAGAAAGAAGTCCCCAGCAGAGTCGCCAGCTTGTTTGCCATTAAAATTGTTTGATTGAAAACTTTAATACAAACAGAACAGTGTTACAATATAGGACTTAGATGTAGTCCTAGGAGTACACTTTTGTTTAAGCTGGGTCCTTAGTGCCAATGGAGCGAGTGGTAATGCGTTGACGGGCTGACGACGGTTATCGGTTCTCTGAAGGTACGGATTGCTCTGGGTGCTGGAGCTTGCTGAGAGGAGGAAGACGTTGAGTGTCTATATCTGCCTCTCTGGTGATTCCTTTTATATTCGTTGTAGATTCTATCTGTGTGTCTGTGTGAAGGAGATGATCCCTCTATTTATAGTTTTGCAGGCTGGCTGCTCATGCGCGCATGTAGGATGAGCCGGTGTATGGGGACGCCATGTGGAGGTTGCTGATGGGGGCGCATGGATGATGCGCCCTGATTGGGAGGTTGAACTCTTCATACTGCTGTGGTGAGCCGGCACGTAGCAGAGGAGAAGATCTTTCTGTTGCTGAAATCTTGGACAAGTTGAGTCAAAGGACACATGTCGTCGACTCATGGCTCAAAGATCTCGGATTGGGGGGGGTAGTGATCTGGTGAGCTGCGCCTTGGATTGGGCGCAGGAGGAGGCTGCGGCTCATAACCTTTTAGGAGTTACAAATCATTTAGGGCGCATGGCTTTTGAGGCGCATGCGGATGACTTTTCTTCTGTCTTTCAGGATCAGAGAGAAGTCTAGGGCGCATGGCTTTTGAGGCGCATGCGAATCTTCAGATGGGGACTTTCCTTCTGTCTTTTAGGATCAGAGAGCAGTCTGGGGCGCATGGCTTTTGAGGCGCATGCAGGTTTGGGCGCATGGCCGCGGAGGCGCATGCGGGGCTTCAACTGAGACTCTTGTTCTGTCTTTAGGGATCAGTGAAGGGTCTGAGGCGCATGGCTTTTGAGGCACATGCGGATGGTTGGGTGGCCACGTGGCAGTAGCCGTTGGAGTAAAGTCATGATGACGCTGATGTTGCCGACGCTTCGTCTTCTGAAAAAGCTGCCGACCGTTCAGGCTTTGGAAGATGTGCTGCCAACTCTGTCAGTTCAGCATTTAATGTTTGTGACGTTCGATGGACAGCTGAGTGGGTACGTTGGTTGGTGTTCCACTCGGTATGGGGATGTGAGGGGGCGCATCCTTTGTGATATGCCAGGTACCGTAGGGCACGTCAGTATGATGCGCCTGAAGCTGGAGGGCACGTCCATGTGATGCACTGTCTGACTGGTGCATCTGACATGTCTTTTAATGATGCGGCTGTCTCGCTCCTTGAGTGCTACAAATAGCCGTTTGGCTGAATTCGAGGCGTCCGGTTCATCCATTTAATGCAAATTCATTGCACGGAATTCGGAGAGTCATCCACTTGGCGCGTGGGTTTGATCTGCCCGGCCTATAAATAGTGGCATGGAGAGAAGGTTTGCTCCTCGTTCCCTCACGTACTTCCAACATGAACTTGGATATGTGGGTGCATTCTGTCGACGAAGTGCTCCTGAGGGTGAAGATGAGACGTCGTGTTGTCTTCGATGCACTTAAAGGTGACTGTTACATCCAAAAGACGGAGTCGAGGGCTTCCGAGGCAGGCGGAAGGTACCTGTTGCATCCAAAGATAGGGATGCTCGGGCCTCGTCTCCGTTGTTCCGGAAGAGCCGTAGATCGGAATGGCGGTGCTAGGCTTTCTCTTCCTTCAAAGTGGGTATTACCCTACTTTGATTGTGTTGAAAGCTACTCCCTGCGCCATAATTTCGATCACGGTCTTTCTTGGTCTTTGGAGGCTCTTTCGAAGCCTCCCCTGGCCACAGCTTTGCCGTGCTCATCCCTTCCTTGGTTCCAGCCAGAGGGTTAAATGCTTTGTGCATAGAATCACTTATCAGGCGAGCCTGGCTGGAAGAACGGCATGCTTCTGCTCGGCCAGGTGAGTCTGGTTGGAAGAGTGGCACATAACTGGGCTGCTGAAGGGATGCACATAACTGAGTTGGATGCACATAACTGAGCTGCTGAAGAGATGGTGGGATGCGCCTGGTAGGAGGCGCATGACATCTGCTGCGCCTGTCTGAAGGCGCATCGTGGCTGCTGTGCCTATCTAGAGGTGCATAGTGGTTGCTGCGCCTATCTGAAGGCGCATGGTGGCTGCTGGCTGTAGACTTAGGATTTTTCCTTTGTAGAAAATTTCCTTTGTACAACATTTTTCTAGACATGTAATAGACTTTTGTATATGAATAAAAGTCCTTCTTCGAATGTCTATGGCTATTTGACTTTTGCTGTTTGAGTTCTGGTGCATGAAGTATTTGGCGCATGGGCTTTCTGGTTGTGAAATTCTATGCTTCTACATGGCGGACTCCTCCTCCTATACTAATCAGATGCCGAAGCAAAAAAGGCACTCCGATAAGCGCATCATGGCACTTGAGGAGCTCACTAACCCGGTCTAAAGTTGTAGGACCGACTACGACGATTAGGCTATTATTGTTCTACAATACTGGCTGACACTGTTGAGTATGCTAAGAAGTGTAGAGCATATGTCAGCTGCATGCCGACTTCATCCATCAACCCTCTGAATTTCTTCACCCCACGGCAGCAGCCTGGCCATTCGAATCATGGCATATGGACATCATTGGACTAATCAGTCCTCCGTCCTCTAAGGGGCACCGGTTCATCCTCGCCATCACCGACTACTGCTTAAGTGGGAAGAGGCAATACCACTTATTGAAGTGAAAACCTCTGACATGATCAGCTTTGTTAAGAACCATGTTATCTACTACTTTGGAGTACCCCGGAGGATCATCGACGACAACAGACCTCAGTTTGTCTGCCATGTCTTCCATCAATTTTGCGATAAAAACTGGATACAGAATATAGCTTCGATAGCTTACAATCCATTATCAAATGAATTGGCATAAACGTTCCATAAGACAATCGTTAAGTTACTCATGAAATTCGTGTCATCCAACAAACGCGACTGTAATGAGAAGATGGGCGAATGTCTTTGGGCTTATCGTATGACGGTCCAGGCCTCACTGGTTATCTCCGACGTTGCCTCGAGCCTGGTTTCGACGATAAAGCTCCTCTCTCGGTTATACCTAGGAGACAGAGTATTTGCCGAACAATAAAATTTCACGGCAGAATACAGAATAAGAGGAGCGGGATTTCACATCGGTGATGTAAAACATGCACCCGTGCACTCGGCATTATAATACTGCCATGCCCGAGCCCTATCCAATAAGCTTCCTGATGGAACTGGGGATTCCCAGGACCCTTCCTTTGGTGTGCGTATTGATCGATAGAAAGTTAAACAGATCTAATACGTGTTCTAACCCTTCATATACGGAAACTAGGGTTCACGAATTATACCTGCGATGGAAATGAGACAAGTAATTCCTGACAATCTCGAGCGGTCGACCCCAAGATCTTCTGCACGTATTCCTTCCTCGAGTTGGACGTCGTGTGGGCGACGATCTCCCAACCTTTTCTTCTCCTTGGCAGCCCTCTCTTTCTCTCCTTACGGAAATCACAAATGTAGAGAAAATTTCAGATTTCTGATCAGTAATCTGGCGGCCAGAGAATAGAGGATATATATAGGCTACGACAGGGACCATGAGGAGAAATTAGGGTTAGGCCTCCTAACGGATCTGGATATCCCGTGTTCAGCCCGAACACACAATCCAAGCCCATTAACAATAGCTCGGTCCACTAATGAGCTATTGTTGCACTTCCTCCCTAATCCCAAATTATGTTTGTGGGCTCTTTTTATTATATGCTTGTTTGGCACCCTATGTTAAGATATCGTATATCCGTCGATTAAATTAAGTTACTGACAACTATATTGATTCGACATCTTTTATCCTTAAGTAGTACCGCTCAACTTTATTTGTCATGTCGGATATAACCCACCTGCAGTGTTTACATGACAATCCGTATGAGCTCCTTAAGAGGACATCATCAACCCGATGTATCGGGACATGGATTCCATTTATAATCAACAGCCCATCATACATACAATGTTATTACCCAATTCATAGAGGTTGTTGATCCATAATGAATCTCACTCTTTTATGAGTCAAAGTAATGTACACTGCATATACATATCCGTTATTATATCCGGATTAAGAGCACAAGCATCCATAATAACTGAGGTGTTTGTTCTCTTTATGTAGTCAGTACAAAGAGAACAACCTCAAGTGGTCCTGTTCAATACACACAAAGTGTACTAGTGTAAACCTATAGTCAAGATAGACTAATACCAGATTACACTACAACATTTCCAATAGATTGTCCAAGTCCATCTAGGTTGTGAACTATTTATATACTCCATAGGAAACTGATAATATGATCTTCTGTGTGACACCACATACCATATTATCTACAATATAGAATATCAGACATTTGCATTAACACTTGCAACAAATAAAATATACAAACATTTGCCAATATGATTCTCATTCAAAATTTAAGAAAATAAGATTACTACAAAAGTGATGCTTTTAGTATATAACCCTAACAATCTCCTACTTATACTCAAAGCATTGCTTTTCAGTATACTGTTACAAATCTCCCACTTATACTTAACATGACTGTCAAAAGCCTTAGCTGGTAAGCTCTTTGTAAAGGGATCAGCTAGGTTGTCGGCTGATGCTATCTTGATCACAGCAATTTTTTCTTTCTTTACGAAATCTCGTATCAGGTGGTACTTGCGCTCAATGTGTTTGCCTGTCTTATGGGCTCGTGGTTCCTTCGAATTTGCAACTGCACCACTATTATCACAATAAAGTGTAATAGACTTAGGCAAACTAGGTACCACATCCAAGTCTAAGAGAAAGTTTCTGAGCCAAACCGCTTCTTTGGCTGCCTCAGAGGCTGCCACATACTCGGCTTCTATGGTGGAATCAACAATATATTTTTGCTTGATACTCCTCCTCACAATGGCTCCACCTCCCAAAGTAAACACATAACCTGAGGTAGATTTTCTGGAATCCCTATCTGACTGAAAATCTGAGTCTGTATACCCCAAGGGAACTAAACTATCTGCCTGGTAAACTAGCATATACTCTTTAGTCCTTTTTAGGTACTTCAAAATATGCTTTACGGCAGTCTAGTGCTCTTGTCCTGGGTTAGACTGATATCCGCTGACCATGCCTACGGCAAAGTAGATGTCTGGTCTTGTACATAGCATTGCATACATTAAGCTTCCTACTGCTGAAGCATATGGAACAGCCTTCATGTTTTCTATCTCTTTAGGTGTCCTCGGACACTGCTCCTTTGATAGAGCAATTCCATGTCTAAAAGGTAAGAAACCTTTCTTAGAATTTTGTATACTAAAACGAGTTAGTACAGTATCAATATAGGAAGCTTGGGATAAGCCCAACATCCTTTTCTTGCGATCTCGTAGAACTTTGATCCTAAGGATGTGACCTACTTCTTCCAAGACCTTCATATCAAATTGTTTGGATAACCATACCCTTACATCAGATAATACCTTCATATTGTTTCTAATGAGCAAGATGTCATCCACATAAAGTACTAGGAACACCACCACGTTTTCGTCACACTTTCTGTATACACATGATTCATCCTGACATTGATCAAATCCATAGGATTTTATTACCTGATCAAAACATATGTTCCAAGATCTGGAAGCTTGCTTAAGTCCATAAATGGACTTCTTGAGCTTACAAACACAATGCTCCTGGCCCTTTTCAATGAACCCGTCTGGTTGCTTCATATAGATGTCTTCCTCAAGACTTCCATTAAGGAAAGCTGTCTTGACATCCATTTGCCAAATCTCATAATCGAGATGAGCTGCAATAGATAAAAGAATCCGAATAGACTTAAGCATGGCTACAGGAGAAAAGGTTTCCCCATAATCGATACCCTCTCTTTGAGTAAAACCATTTGCTACAAGCCGAGCTTTAAAGGTTTCAACCTTACCGTTTGATCCTCTTTTTCTCTTATAGACCCACTTGCATCCAATGGCTTTTACACCAACGGGTGGTTCTACAAGCTTCCAGACCTGATTAGAATTCATAGATTCTATTTCAGATAACATTGCTTTTTGCCAAGACTCTGTATCTTTATCTTGGAGTGCTTCATTGTAGGTACAGGGATCATAATCTTGTTCCTCAGGGACGAAGTCTGACGACTCTCCCAAGAACATATATCTATCAGGTTGTATCACAACCCTCCCACTATGACGAGGCACTATCGGTTGTGGTGTAATATTTGTGACACGTTGTGCAGTTATTTGTGGTTCATCCTCTTGTACTGTTGGTACTAAAGTACTTGGTGTCTCACGTCTCAGTTCTTCTAGAACAACTCTACTTGTGGGTTTATGGTTCATCACATAGTCTTCCTTTAAGAATCGGGCATTGGTGCTAACAATGACCTTCTGATCCTTAGGACTATAAAATAAACATCCTTTCGATCCTCTTGGATAGCCTACAAACAAGCGTACTTCTGTACGAGATTCCAACTTATCTGCTTTCCCATTCAGCACATGTGCTGGACTACCCCAAATGCAAACATGTTTCAGACTAGGCTTACGCCCAATTCACAGCTCTGTGGGAGTAAGAGGTACTGGCTTAGAAGGAACCAAGTTCAAAATATAAGCTGCAGTCTCTAAGGCATATCCCCAAAATGAATCTGGCAAATCCGAATAACTCATCATTGATCTAACCATCTCCATAAGAGTTCTATTCCTTCTTTCGGCTACACCATTCTGTTGGGGCATTCCAGGTGCAGTCAATTGGGATACAATCCCAGCCTCTGATAAATAATCCCTAAACTCTCCAAAGAGGTACTCGCTACTACGATCTGATCGTAATGACTTGATACATTTTCCATGACATTTCTCCATTTCAGCCTTGTACTCTTTGAATTTCTCAATGTACTCAGACTTACGGCACATCAAATAAATGTATCCATACCATGAATAATCGTCAATAAATGTGACAAAATATTCAAAGCCACCTCTAGCTTGGATAGTCATGGGTCCACACAAATCAGAATGAACCAATTCCAACACATCTTTGGCCCTATACCCCTTTGCCATAAAAGGCCTTTTGGTCATTTTACCTTCCAAGCAGGATTCACAGGCTGGTAGTGCCTCCACTTCCAATGAACTCAAAGGACCATCTTCAACCAGACTTTGAATCCTTCTTAGGTTAATATGCCCCAATCGCAAGTGCCAAAGATATGTTTTGTTCATACAAGAAGGTTCTTTTCTCTTATTTAAGTTAGATGACATATTATTCATTTATATAAGTTGTATTGTGGGCGAAATATGATTAATGACATACAAATTATCAACCTATGCACCAGAACAGATAAAATATTTATTTTTTCTAATAACAATATTGTCATTAAATTAAACTGAATATCCATCCTTAACTAACATAGAAACAGAAACTAAATTCCTTCTAAGTGAATGTGCATAAAGACAATCTCTCAATGTCAAAGACTTATTTCTACCAAAAGATAAAGTAACATCTCCTAATGCAACGACCGATACTTTTGTAGCATCACCCATGAACAAGCATATCTCTCCATCACTGAGCCATCTGGTTTCCTAGAACCCCTGTAATGTATTACAGACATGATTAGTGGCTCCTGTATCTACACACCAGGTGCCGGTAGATAACACCGCTAAACATGTTTCAACTACTAGTAAATGAGATATACCTTCTTTGTTCCCTTGTTTGAGAAGTGGACAATCAGTCTTCAAATGTCCTGACCCTTTGCACTTGAAACATTTGCCTTTCGACTTTTTCACCGCGCCTTGAGGTCCTATGCCCTTCTTTGCTGAGTTTGCATGTTTCTGAATGTTATTCTTCTACTTACCGCCTTTTGGCTTAGAAGTAGAAGCCTTTTTAGAAACAAAAATATGACCACTCTGCCTAAAGAGAGATTCAGCATCCTGTAGCTCTTTTGCAAGTTCTGCCAAACTATACAACCTTTTGTTCATATTGTAATTAAGGCAGAAATTATCAAAACTTTTAGGCAGAGTCCCGAGAATGATATCGACCTGGGTTTCCCCATTGATTTCAGCTCCAAGGATCTCCATTTCATTCAGATGACCCATCATCTTGAGAACATGATCCCTTACTGGTGTACCCTCAGCCATTTTTGTATTCATCAAACATTTTATAGCAAACTGCCTAGCTGCTCTACTCTGATGTCCGAAGAGTTCCTTGAGGTTATACATCATGTCATAAGCTGTGGCCATGGCCTGATGCTGATGTTGTAGTATATTTGACATAGATGCCAGAATGTAATACCGTGCCATCTCATCTGCCTTTTTCCACTTCTTATAAGCCTCTTTGACCGCTTCATCAGAGTTAGCATCAGGCTTAGGTAGGCATTCCTCAACAAGTACATATTTGTACTCCTCAGCAGTTAGAACAATATCCAAATTAAGTTTCCAGTCAATATAATTAGGTCTAGTAAGTTGGTTTTTTTAAGAATCACCATAAGTGGACTGAAAGAACCCATTTTTAAAATCCTGAGAATCACATAAATAAAATTATGTAGGGCAAAAAAAACTTTTTGAATTAACTAAATATTGATTCCCTCAAAACAATATTAAGAAATTCACCAACACCTTGAACACCATGAATTTAGCATGCCACGATAGTGTGGACGTATACAAATTCAACTTTATTCAAGTAGATTTTTCTTATTAATTTTACTATCATGTCAATATAACTTTATGAAAAATAAAATTAATATGCTGGTCTTGCTCTGGTCATACAAATAATAGCAGTAACTCCGATGGGAAGGATACCATTATTTGTATCTAAGTGTATACCATTACTTAATACTAAGTCCATTACCTTGTAATGAGTTCCTTCAGATGGAGAAGTGATACTAGGTAACTTTCTACAATTATCCCTAAGGATGTTTGTACTGGTGATCCATAATTATACTCATCCGATATGGAGGAAAGCACTAAAGCCAACACGCAAGTATAATTACATCACCTACAAACCAGTAATGGAGACCATAGGATTTATACTAAATAAAAATTCTCTTCCACTTAGTTATTTAACAATGAGGGTTTTTCTACTAGTTGATATTATGTCCATGTTGTCCATTATTAATGTAGGCTTATTTTTTCAAAAAAAACAACCACACAATAATAAACATGCATAATCAGAAAAAGCAAAATGACAAAAATAAGAGAAAATATCCAACTATTATGGTCATCTTTGTTGCTCCGTCCTCAACTATTCGAATCCAAAATCTGGCTTAAAATCAGTATCTCGTCCGGCGTCAGAAACAGCCACCACTGCCATCACGATTGATCAAAAATAATTAAAATTATATCAATCCTATGCCTCCCGAAGGAGTTCACACATAATCTAGATTGAAAAATTAAAATAATAAGCACGATCAACCCTCGTAATTTTAATTACATCCAAAGCAACAACAACATCCACGATATGTCCGTGGTTTAAACAACACAATAAAAAAATATGCATTGGACCATAATAGTTGGATCTAAGATGCCTGCAAAACTGAGTTAGAACAGATCTACATCAACCGACTATTACACAGCGCAGGGTTTATTAGACAACATGGACGTATCAATCAATATGTAGATACAAAGGGGCTCTGATACCAATTGATGGAACTGGGGATTCCCAGGACCCTTCCTTTGGTGTGCGTATTGATCGATAGAAAGTTAAACAGATCTAATACGTGTTCTAACCCTTCATAGGCGGAAACTAGGGTTCACGAATTATACCTGCGGCGGTAAGGAGACAAGTAATTTCTGGCAATCTCGAACGAACGACCCCAAGATCTTCTACACGTATTCCTTCCTCGAGTTGGACGTCGTGTGGGCGACGATCTCCCAACCTTTTCTTCTCCTTGGCAGCCCTCTCTTTCTCTCCTTACGTAAATCACAAATTTAGAGAAAATTTCAGATTTCTGATCAGTAATCTGGCGGCCAGAGAATAGAGGATATATATAGGCTACGACAGGGACTATGAGGAGAAATTAGGGTTAGGCCTCCTAACGGATCTGGATATCCCGTGTTCAGCCCGAACACACAATCCAGGCCCATTAACAATAGCTCGGTCCACTAATGAGCTATTGTTGCACTACCTCCCTAATCCTAAATTATGTTTGTGGGCTCCTTTTATTATATGCTCGTTTGGCTCCCTATGTTAAGATATCGTATGTCCGTCGATCAAATTAAGTTACTGACAACTATATTGATTCGACATCTTTTATCCTTAAGTAGTACCGCTCAACTTTATTTGTCATGTCGGATATAATCCACTTGCAGGGTTTACATGACAATCCTTATGAGCTCCTTAAGAGAACATCATCAACCCGATGTATCGGGACATGGATTCTATTTATAATCAACAGCCCATCATGCATACAATGTTATTACCCAATTCATAGAGGTTGTTGATCCATAATGAATCTCACTCTTTTATGAGTCAAAGTAATGCACACTGCATATACAT
>JANAVB010014358.1:0-27500 GCA_029216955.1 Iris pallida
TCGGCGTTCAGCCTCCTGGGACAACTGCTCCGCATCATCCAGTACATATATACCAGCCAGTCATCCTCCATCTTCTTCAGGGCAATTTCCATATCAGCCGAAGCTCGATTCACTCTGTCAGCCTCTTGGATAATTAGCCCCCTTTCGGTACGGGCATCCTCAAGCTCAGACTCCAGGAAAGCTAACTTTCTCTGAAGCTCAAGGATCTGCTCCCGCGTGTCAATAATCCCCCGGGAGGCAGTCGCTTCCCGAGCCATAACATCTGCACTCTCGCGGCTCAACTCATCATAGCAATCAGACAGATCACGGAGGTCCTTCAGCATGGTCGATCGGGTCTTATCCCGAGCAGTCCTTATCTTCTCTACAGCAGCTGTGAGGAAACCGCGCTCCTGATCTATAGCAGGAGACAGATCAGCCTGCCGTAACACCTGAAGCTGGCCTACCAACTGATCAGCCTCTAGCAATTTCGTCTCCAGAAGTGCGGCTACCCCTGCCCCATCGGGAAGAGTCTTAAGGATATCAATATGACCCTGGATGTATTGCCGGGCCAAGACGAAAGAGGTCCCTCTTTCCACAGCAGTCACTATCCCCTCTTCAGGTGACGATAAAAGCTGCCAACCACGTCCTGTAACGCTTCGTCCAGAACCTCTATAAAGGATGGCGTCAAAGGAAGCGTGACCGGCAACGTCGGAGGAGGTACGCTAGAACTTGCCACCAAGGGGACAAATTCCGAGCGGAACGATGCACGGATTACAGCTAACTCTTCCTCCGCCACTCGAAGAGCCTGTACACTTGGCAGGGCAGAGAGGTCGACTCTTGGAGCCACCTGAGCAGAAGAAGATGCAAGGACCATTGTCCCCTGCCTCGGTTGTCCCACCACTTGACTTTTCGAGCTCCAGATAGCGGGAGGCCCCTCAAAATGAACCGGAAGGGGAGGAGGTACGCTCCTCTCCGCCAATGCCACTTTAGCAGATCCTGTCTCAACAATGTCCATCATCGGCACTGGAGAAGCAGGATCAATCGACGTAACCCGAAGGACGTAATGATAGAGCAGATAGGCCTCCTCGCAAGTTAAAAATCGGCTTATCTTACAAGGGAAGGAGCATGGAGGTTGTAACTCGCTCGCAGCTGACGTGGTCTCCTCACCTGCGACCTCCACGTTAAATCTCGCTGGCTCTTCTGTCCCAGCCACCCCAGAGGGAGGAACGATTCTATCAGCGTCATTTTGATGAAATTCCATAATTTCGAGGATATGTCTGTTAGAACCCCCATCATCTTGAGTCATGACCTCGGCGACTTGAGATTCCTCTTCTTTTGACACCTACGGAAGGGAAGGAAAATGATTAATGATCAAAATTAGAGGAAACGAAGAACTGAATAAAAATGGTAGTAATTCGCATTACCTCCGAAGCGGGGTCGACCTCCTCGCTTCTCTCCCTTATTGTTATCCTGCCACGTCTGGTCACAACCAATTTTTGGAAGTGAGGAATACCGCCAACAGGGAAGATTTGTCTGCTACGCTTCCGTACAGAACCAAGTGCGATAGGCGGCTGATCCACCCCAACATCTTCCACCGGAAAGAAGAGTCATCTGCATCACGCTCCTCGTCCTCATCATCCGCAGTGGTGGAGTCTGAGTCGGGCACTTCGACTCTATTCTTTTTCTTCTTCCTCGTCTTGGCCCCTTGGGGCTTCTCATCCAAGCCAGTACCAACGATAAAACTGGTATCCGGGCTAAAACCAATGGGGAGCTTGTTCGCCATGACATGGTAAAAGGCCTCCATGTACAAAATCTCTACCGATGCCTCAATGGCAGGAACCGAGAAAGTGGCATGGGTATGGAATGTATCATAGTAATGCCAGGCCCTGACGCCATCAAGGAGGCTACCTTCAAAACCCAGACAAGAGCTGGAACTATCCAGAAAAAGTTGGCTGTACCCAAACTGACGAGCAAACCTGCTGGGTAGGTATGGTTCCAGGAAGACGGCATTACGATTGCGGTATACCAGGTGGGCGGGGCGGATGCTACGCAACCACAAGAGCATCTGGCCGTCTAGAAGTTGAGGAGGACCAATACCGTCGAGATGAACGCCCACTATTTCCTCAGCAGTGAAACGAGGGACAGATACGAAAAAGTTGTACCTATCTGCTCTCGCAAGCGCCATCCGTCAGACACGCATGGTATCATACTCCCAAGACTCGTTGCGATAACGAAATATAAAAGCATCATCAGGAATCATGCCGTCTTCAGAACTCGGTCTCATCAAAGACCGATAGTGCATTAATAGCCACCCCATCAGATGATAGGGCAGCTCAGTCCTTTCAAAGTCCTTTGTCACCTCGCGGGCGATGACCTTGGACGGAAAAGTACGGAGGCCACGGTGTATGCTGCACACCACGGCCTGGAGAAGAGCTAGTTTCACTCTAAAAACTAGCTTCACAGCATGGAGAATAAAATTACGGCTGATTCTTTCAATAGAACCAGCTTCTCCTGAGACGACGCAATTCCACATCCATACCATCAAAAATCTTACCAGGAGCGCCTTCTCTGACACCTCTTGGGTATCCCGATAAAAATAACCAAAAGAGTCGGTCTTACATCCAAATATGTCGCTGGTAGAGGCCACCCTTTTTGTCGACGATATCAAAGCCTGAACCGCCTCCCGGGATTGAGGAGTTCGGAAAGTAACTCTGCCTGAGGCTCCCGTCGAGAAGAGATAGTTCACCCAGTCCTTAGTATGGGGAGCATTCCCTTCCGAGCTGCTTTCCTTCTTGTCTATCTACTGGCACGTACTATAGTGGCACAGTATTTCCTGATAAGTAGCCACGAATCCCGAGTATCGTTCTTCCAGCTCTTCGAACTCCTCATTCGTAGGAGTATATGCTTCAAAAGCTTTATCCCCCCAGGGAAGTTTGGAAATCGCATGCATCTCATGGAGAGCCAGGTGCGGCTCGAGACGTGTATGCGACACACAAGAAGATAAAGGCTCGCACATAAAATATGCGACGTAGCCATGATAGTCAGGGTTCCAAACTAACGTAAAAGGTCCTTACCATCGATAGCGGGGTGGACGTTGGGGTAAACTATGGGTACGTCAGCTGGCGGAGGAGCTGCCACATCCGTTGCCGCAGAAGCAGCTTTCTTACCCTTTGCCGTCGATGAAGACACTGCCTTCTTCGCCGCAACAGTCTTCTTGGGAGCCATTACTATAATCAGAGAAAGAGGACGAAGACAAGAGGGTTAGGTCAATAGCAGAAAGTAAAAGAAAGTCTTTCCCAAACACCCTGCTATTTATAGGCAGAATCCTAATGAACCAATGCATCGGTCCACGAGCAGTATAACCGACTCTTCGGTTATCAAGGCGATCTGATTATTTAGGGCTAGACTCTTGGGATCCTGTCCCAAAAAGCGGCCTTAGAATCAAACAGCAATTAATGCAAAAAGATTTGCACACGTGACAGGATGACGTGGCAAGGAGCTTATGCAGCCAGACAGCCCATGTGGCCAAAGGATCCATTCGGCTGATTGACCAATGCGGCTGAGGAGGCTATACGGTTGGAATATCCATACGGCCATGACATCATATACAGCCAGAAGAGTTTATACATAGCCATGCTTCTTATTCAAAGTATTTCAATTTTGCAAATTGAAAACTTTTAAGGGGGTCTTGTAGAAGCATGGAAAAGGATAAAGAGAGATCCATGCGGCCAAGGATCCCCATGTGGCTCAGAGAGCTCATGCAACTCATGGACCCATGCGGCTCAAGCGTCTATGCGGCTCGAATAGTCCCATACGGCCCAGAGAGGAGCCACATGGCCCTCAACAGCTCTCCCCTTTGTCTTCTACGGCATTTAATGCCTTGACGGCTGACAGCTCTGACCAATGATAGAAAGATGCAATACTCTATCATAATGGCAGACTCCTAGAAAAGCAAAGGATATCTCTGACATAATCCATCAAACCCGAAAGACCTATATACGGCCTTACCACGTGGACAGTCGTATACGGCTCAGATAGAGGCCACACATGCGGCTCAGGCAGAGGCTACCCATACGGCTCTGGCAGAGGCTACTCATGCGGCTTACGAGGACTATCTTTATGGGGCTCACTGAGAAGCCACCCATCATGCGGTCGCCTACGATCATGCGGCAGAGATCATCTCCATGCGGTTCAAATGTTCAGAGGCCACTCCTAAGCAGCCTTGACACGTGGCCAGTCTTATGCGGCTCAGTGGGGGGTAATCCTCATGCGGCTCAGCTTTTCTAAGTGGCTCGCGGCTTTGCCAATGTCCCTACAGCTATCAGCCTAATAATAGTGGAACACGTGGCAAGATTCATTAACAAATCCTAACAACCAGGTTTATTGCCATCCTCATAATTACTGGGATCAAATCGGATCATTTGCAATCAATCAAATTGAACGCGGGGTAGGAGATCCGAACTTGGCAGAACAAATCATGAGGATTTATGGCAATCATCATTAATTGCCCACAAAGATTTGATGCAATCACATTAATTGCTCAAATCTATTAAGAACGGCCCAGATTCGTTGATCCTTAACTGCCGATTTTTGAGAATGGGCAATCATTGTAAAACCCTAATGATGCCCCCACTCTTATATATAGCAAGGTGCTATTCCCTTGCAACAGGGATCGACAGACATAGAGAGCAGAGAGCACACCCCCCTCGATCCAGAGAGTCAGAGAGAAATTAAAAGGAGAGCATTTCTTCATCAACGCCAAGCAGTTCTTCTACAGAGCCAAGGCTGCACCCTGGTCCAAGAAGTAAGGCAGAGCTGCCATCGCTTTCCCGAGCCACTATCGTCACCCCCCAGAATCTAAAATAAACTATTATACTTAGATTGTTGTACCTAGGTTTTTGTTCCTAGGCTTTCTTTGTACAAGCGAGTTTGTATTGTGAGTCTAAGTTCAATTCTTCGATAATTGTTCTGCTCTTCTACAATCAATGGCAAACAAAGAGCTATGATTATCATTTTCAGGGATCACTAGCGCAAGACCGTGGAGTGCTATGTTGATGACATCGTCGTCAAGATTCGCTGTAAGGGTGACCATCTCCAGGATCTGAGGACGGTATTCGACCTGATGCGAGCACACAACCTGAAGATGAATCCCATAAAATCCTTCTTGGGCGTACCCAGGGTATCCACGTAGACCTGAGAAGACGAAGGCAGTCATGGAGATGGGTCCCCGAGAAATCTTCGAGAACTTCGAGGCCTTCAAGGGAGGTTAGCTTACATCAGGAGGTTCATCTCCAACCTCTCCGGGCTATGTCAGCCATTCACCCATCTCATGAAGAAGGGTGTCTCATTCGTATGGGATGAAGAATGCCAGCGTGCCTTCAACAGCATCAAAGAATATTTGTCAAACCCTCCAGTCCTGGTAGCTCCGATTGCTGGAAAACCATTCCTGCTCTATGTACGAGCAATAGAGAATTCCCTCGGTGCTCTGCTAGCACAAAACAACGATGCAGGCCATGAGCAAGCTATATATTACCTCAGTCGAATGATGATCGGGCCAGAGTACCGATATACCACCGTGGAGAAGGAATGCCTCGCCCTAGTGTTCGCCATTCAAAAGATGCGACACTATGTCACGGGGCAAACCATACATGTGGTATCACGAGTCAACCCCTTCAGGATCCTCATGACTAAACCAGGGGCACTCAGCTCTCGCCTCGCTATATGGGCAATCTTACTGTCACCCTACCATATAATTTTTGTCCCACAAAAGGCTGTTAAAGGTCAAGCTCTGGCAGACTTTTTGGCAGGCCACCCAGGCTCGAAGTCGTCCAGAATATATGAAGAAATCTCAGATAAGGTCACCGACTCGCATACAACCTCTCACGATATATGGTGAATGTTCTTCGACGGCGCCTCGAGGACCGGACCTAAGGGCAACATCATCGTCAGAGTCGGGGTGGTGCTGGTTTCTCCTTCCGGATTGGTGATCAATCGTGCTTACTCTCACAGAACCCTTCTCTAACATTGTGGCGAGTACAACGCTTTGGTCATTGGCCTCCAACTTGCAAGAGAGCTGGGGGTGGAATATCTTGAAGCATACGGTGATTCGTAGTTAATCGTCAATCAGATCCGGAGTTCGTATGAAGTTCGTCATGAAGACATGATCCCTATCACCAAATAGTGATCAACATTATCTCGTCATTTGAAGGGTTCTTCATCGAACACGTTCCTAGACTCCAAAACATCGAAGACGATGCCCTAGCAGGCCTTGTCGCTTCCCTAGCAGTGCCAAATCATACTCATCAATCGGTGGATGTGATAAGCCATAACTGGTCTGTCCCAAGAAGAATATTTAATTCATGGCAAGTTATTCCGCTCAGACGATCGGTAAAGCACAAGACTGGAGACAACCCTTCATTGACTTCGTAGTCTACGATATTCTGCCCGAGAACCCAAAGGAAGCCACCTCTATCAGAAGGCGTTCTCTCAGATTCTTCTGCGATACAGAGACGAAAATGCTATATTGCCAATCCTACGATATATTATTGCTTCGATGTCTGTCAAACGCAGAAGCCAAAGAAGCCGTACGCGAAGCTCATGACGGTATCTGCGGGGCCCATCAGCCTGGCCCAAAATTGCAAGACCGTCTTCGCTGAATGGGCTACTACTGGCCCACAATGGTAGCAGATGCGATAGACTATACAAGAAAGTGCAAAGCTTGTCAAGTCTACGCAGACTTCTTCCACCAACCAGCCGAATTTCTACATCCGACAGTAGCGTCCTGGCCATTCGAAGCATAGAGAATGGATATCATCGGTCTGATCGCCCCACCTTCTTTCCGAGGACATCGTTTATACTTGCAATTACAGATTACTTCTCTAAATGGACGGAAGCTGTTCGCTTGCAGAAGTCAAAACTTCAAACGTGATCAGCTTCCTCAAGCATCACGTCATCTATCGCTTTGGACTGCCCCAAAGGATCATCCACGATAATGGTCCTCAGTTCGCAAGCCACGCCTTCTATCGCTTTTACGACAAACACCGAATTCAGAATATCGCTTCAATACCATACAATCCGGCAGCGAATGGGTTGGCAGAAGCATTCAACAAAACCATTATCAAGTTACTCAAGAAGTTCGTGTCCTCCAACAAGCGTGACTGGAACGAGAAGCTTGGTGAATGCTTTTGGGCGTACCATACCACAGTCCGAACAGCTACAGGGAACACACCATTCTCTCTGGTGTACGGGAGTAAGGCAGTTCTTCCATTGGAGACTGAAATCCCCTTGCTTTGTGTCGCTCTCACTTACCAATTAACGACGGATGATAACTACCTTCGCCGGCTACAAGAGTTGGAGGCCTTAGATGAAAAGCGTGTCTTGGCTCAGCAACGAATTGAGCTATACCAAGCACGCATCTCCGGAGCCTTCAACAAGAAGGTTAAAATCAGAACATTCCAAGTGGACGATCTCATTTTGGCAATTCGAAGGCCGATGGTCATGACTCACAAAACCACCGACAAATTCCAGACAAAATGGGAAGGTCCATTTATCATTGAGACGGTTTCTCCAACGGTGCTTACCGCCTCGCAAAATAAAATGGAGACTTGCTCATGCTGCCCGTCAATGGCAAGTTCCTGAAGAAATATTATGTCTAAATAACATTCTCCAGATTATCGAGTCATGTACCCGCTGGTACCGCTGAACTCACATCCACAACACTCCAGATTATCGAGTCATGTACCCGCTGGTATCGCTGAACTCATATTCACAAAAATCCTAAATTATTGAGTTATGTACCTACTGGTACCGCTGAACTCACATCCACAACACTCCAGATTATCGAGTTATGTACCCGCTGGTGCCGCTGAACTCACATTTCTAAATTCCAGATTATCGAGTCATGTACCCGCTGGTGCCACTGAACTCACATTTTCAAATTCCAGATTATCGAGTCATGTACCCGCCGGTACCGCTGAACTCACATTCCAACTCTCACAGATTATTGAGTTATGTACCCGCAGGTGCCTCTGAACTCACATTATGGTCGCCCTTTTAGGTAGTAAGTCATGTATGATCATACCTCTGAACTTATTTCTCTGAAAGAGCTCCTCCCTCATGATCTACTACCCGTACTCTCAGTGCACAAAAAGGGTAACGGATCCACAAATTTGTAAAACGACCACGTCGATGTTACCTCTGAGTCATTTCACTTCTGCCAAAAACAAATCACCCCTTTACATAGATCCTCCATGTCTTCATTACCTCTGAGTCGTTCTATGTACACCTTCATGGAGCCCACTTCTGCCATATCCTTATTACCTCTGACTGGAAAGGCCCCATCGAAGAAACCTTCATATTTGCCATGTCCTTATTACCTCTGAGTAAATATGTTGGTCCTCCCTCGACTTATTATCTGTACCAAAAAAACCCCAGGGTATGCCAAGGATAATAGGTCCACAAATATCCTCCGTTGAGTCCACTCCTGCCATGTCCTCATTACCTCTGAGTAGGAAGACTCCACGATAAAACCCCATACTTGCCATGTCCTCATTACCTCTGAGTAAGTATGTTGGTTCTCTCTCGTCTTATTATCCGTATCCTGAACCAGGGTACGCCAAGGATAATAGGCCCACAAATGTCCTCTGTTCACTACAAAATGATGTACTAAGTTTCCTAGTATATGCACATCATTCCTCAGCATGCCCCGGGAGCCCAGCTGCTCTATGGCATTATTTCTTCCGATACCAGGAGCATCTATGACCACCTTACCGTGGAACTGTTCTAGGTATCCCCAATCAAACTTGTTATCCATACCTAAAACTAAGGTATGCCAAGGGTAACAGGTCCACAAACAAGCCCCCCATGCGGGGCAAACATCACCATAACACCACAAACATAACAGGCAGTACAAATAAAGGATAGAATAAAGCATACTCTTTTATTTAGAAGGCAAAAAGTACTACATGTTCTAGAGACAATGTCCCATTTAAAGAAAAAAAGAACGAAAACAACAAAGGAGAAAAAGGCCGTGTATGGCTCGGTATTACATAATTCCAGGAGATGGTTCTTCACCAAGGTGGTCCCCTGATCAAGCCGTTGTTTAGCTCGGCGCTCCGCTTCCTGGGACAAACGCTCTGTATTATCCAAGTCCATATGTGCCTGCCAGTCGTCCTCCAACTTCTTCAGGGCAATTTCCAGACCAACCGAAGCTCGATTCACTCTGTCAGCCTCCTGGATAATTGGCCCCCTTTCGGTACGTGCAGCCTCAAGCTCAGACTCCAGGAAAGCTAACTTCCTCTGAAGATCAAGGATTTGTTCCCGCGTGTCAATGATCCCTCAGGAGGCAGTCGCTTCCCGAGTGTAATATCTTTACTCTCGCGGCTCAACTGATCATATCGATCAAACAAATCGTAGAGGTCCTTCAATATGGTCGGCCTGGTCTTATCCTGAGCTGACCTTATCTTTTCTACAGCAGCTGTGAGGAAACCGCGTTCCTGATCTATAGCAGCAGACAGATCCCTGCCGCAGCACCTGAAGCTGGGCCCCCAGCTGATCAGTCTCTAGCAATTTTGCCTCCAGAAGCGTGGCTACCCTTGTCCCACCAGGAAGAGTCTTAGGATATCAATTTGACCCTGGGCACATTGCCGGGCCAAGACAAAAGAGGTCCCTCTTTCCACAGCAGCCTCTATCCCCCTTCAAGTGACGATAAAAGCTGTCAACCATGTCCTGTAACGCTTCGTCTAGAACCTCTGTAGAGGACGGCGTCAAAGGAAGCGTGGCCGGCAACGTCGAAGGAGGTGCGCCAGAACTTGTCACCAAGGGGACAAATTCCGAGCAGAATGATGCGCGGATAGCGGCTAACTCTTCTTCCACCACTCGAAGAGCCTGGACACCTGGCAGGGCAGAGAGGTCGACTCTCGGAGCCGTCTGAGCAGAAGAGGACGCAAGTACCATTGTCCCCTGTCCTGGTTGTCCTACCACTTGACTTTCTGAACTCGAGACAGCGGAAGACCCCTTAAGACGAGCCAGAAGGGGAGGAGGTACGCTCCTCTCCGTCAATGCCCCTTCGGCAGAGCCTGTCTCAACAATGTCCATCATCGGCACTGGAGAGGCAGGACCTATATGCCCAGAGGAACCATCAATCGACGTAACCCGAAGGATGTGATGATAGAGCAGATAGGCCTCCTCGCAAGTTAAAATTTGGCTTATCGTACCAGGGGAGCATGGAGGCTGTAACTCATTCGCAGCTGACGTGGTCTCCTCGCCCGCGACCTCCAAGTTAAATTCTGCTGGCTCTTCTTTCCCAGCCACCCCGGAGGGAGGTACGACTCGATCAGCATCATCTTGATGAAATTCAGTAATTTCGGGGACAGGTTCATCGGAACCCCGTCATCTTGAGTCATGACCTCGGCAACTTGAGATCTATCTTCTTCCGACACCTACGGGAAGGAAGGAAAATGATTAAAGGTCAAAACTGGAAGAAACGAAGAACTGAATAAAAATGGTAGTAATTCGCTTTACCTCCGAAGCGGGGTCGACCTCCTCGCTTCTCTCCCTTATAGTTAGCCTGCAACGTCTGGTCGCAGCCAACTTTCAGGAGTGAGGAATACCGCTGACAGGGGAGATTTATCTGCTATGCTTTCATACAGAATCAGGTACGACGGGTGGCTGATCCACCACTATTCTTTTCATAAAACAGGTGGCTGATCTGCCTCAACATCTTCCACCATGAAAGAAGAGTTATCTGCATCACGCTCCTCGTCCTCATCATCCGCAGTGGTAGAGTCTGAGTCTGGCACTTCGACTCTATTCTTCTTCTTCTTCCTCGTCTTGGCCCCTTGGGGATTCTCATCCAAGCTAGTACCAACGATATAACTGGTACCCGGGCTTAAACCAATAGGGAGCTTATTCGCCATGACATGGTACAAGGCCGCCATGTATAAAATCTCTACAGACGCCTCAATGGCAGGAACCGAAAAAGTGGTACGGGTACGAAATGTATCATAGTAATGCCAGGCCCTGATACCTTCAAGGAGGCTACCTTCAAAACCCAGACAAGAGCAGGGACTATCCAGAAAAAGTTGGTTGTACCCAAACTGACGAGCAAACCTGCTGGACAGGTAAGGTTCCAAGAAGACAACATTATGGTTACGGTATACCAGGTGGGCGGGCGGATGTTACGCAACCACAAGAGCATCTGGTCGTCTAGAAGTTGAGGAGGACTAATACCGTCGAGATGAACGTCCGCTATTTCCTCAGCAGTGAAACGAGGGACGGATACAAAAAAGTTGTACATATCTGCTCTCGCCAGCACCATCCGGCAGGCACGCATGGTATCATACTCCCAAGGCTCATTGAAATAATGGAAGATAAAAGCGTCATCAGCAATCGCGCCGTCTTCAGAACTCGGTCTCATCAAAGACCGGTAGTGCATTAATAGCCACCCCATCAGATAATGATAGGGCAGCTCAGTCCTTTTAAAGTCTTTTGTCATCTCGCAGGCGATCACCTTGGACGTAAAAGTACGGAGGCCACGGTGTATGCTACACACCATGGCCGAAAGAAAGCTACTTTTACTCTAAAAACTAGCTTCACAGCAGAAGAATAAAATTACGGCTGATCCTTTCAATAGAACCAGCTCCTCCTGAGACGACGCAATTTCGCAGCCATACCATCAAAAATCCTGCTAGGAGCACTTTCTCTGACAGCTCTTGGGTATCCTGATAAAAATAACCAAAAGAGTCGGTCTTGCTCCCAAATCTGTCGCTGGTGGAGGCCACCCTCTTTGTCGACGACATCAAAGCCTGAACCGCCTCCCGGGATTGAGGACTTCGGGAAGTAACTCGGCCTGAGGCTCCCGTCGAAAAGAGATAGTTCACCCAGTCCTTAGTATGGGGAGCATTCCCTTCCGAGCTGCTTTTCTTCTTGTCTATCTGCTGGCACGTACTATAGTGGCACAGTATTTCTTAAGTAGCCACGAATCCTGGATATCGTTCTTCCAGCTCTTCGAACTCCTCATTAGTAGGAGTGTATGCTTCAAAAGCTTTATCCCCCAAGGAAGTTTGGAAATTGCATGCATCTCATGGAGTGTAAGCCCCATTTCCCCTAAAGGCGTATAGAAGGTTCCCATACGGCAGTTGTACATCTCCAGCAAAGCTATGAATTTCTTGTTTACAGGTAAGCCGTGGCTGGTGCCCCGAATAGCATGTTAAAGACCAATCTCACGCAAAAAATTCTCATACTTTTATGAGATCCACATAGACAGATTGATCCATAAGGGGATGGGGTGTATCCAACTTGGGAGTGCCAACCGACCGATTGGATAGGAGCCTTTCCGAGCAAGTTGGTTCAGGAAAGTATCGGGTGAAGAAAACGTAAATTGGAGCCCGGTACATTCAAGAAAGTACCCGGTGCCAATCCCATTACATAACGACAGCATGCACCTTGTCCGTACACACTGACTTCCTGCTGTTGTTGTAATGTATATCGCCACAAACATCCCATTCCTGGTAGGAGTCAAAGACTCTTCCATCTTCCTGTCCAGTGGGCATATTGAACCAAGATAATGGGAAATGACGCTTTATTTGAGGGATGCGGATCGCAATCCCGTTAGAAATGAAGCTCCAGTTCTCCGATATATCCAGAACTTGACTGTTCTTCACAGTCAAAGTATCTCCAAAGAAGAATGCAGGTTTCAGGTATTCCCTTCTAATTTTCCCAAATTTATCATGGCACATAGGAAGTGGAAGGGTTGGTTCTTGAGGGCATTTAACCTCGTCAAAGGCTCGTCACTAGGAAGCTGTCCGTCACGTACTGAACTATCTGGTCGTACCTGTAGCCCATAGTAGCTTGAGCAAGACACTAGAGGTTCCCCCGCAGCATTAACCGGGAAATTTACTGAAAAAAGAAGACAAAAGAAAATAAGTCAAAAAGATGGACAAAGAGAACTGAGGGGTGTTTTCGAACTTATGCGGCTCCAACTTAATGGAGCCTCATGCGGCTCAGAAAAACACTTATGCGGCTCCGTTCAGTAAAGATTCATGCGGCAGTGCTCTCATATGGCTCTCAGAGTTCGAATAAGTTTACGCGGTTCACGTGACAAACAAATTCGTACGAGTTTTGTGGCTCAGCGCAGCCTATGCGGCCTCGATTGACGAAGTGCTTATGCGGCCACAGTAACGATTCTCATACGACTCGCGACTTGACCACGCGATGTACATGTGGCACACATGAAGATGAAGGCTCGCCATAAAATATGCGACGTAGCCATGACAGTTAGGGTTCCAAACTAACGCAAAAGTCCTTACCATCGATAGCGGGGTGGACGTCGGGGTGAACTACAGGCACGTCAGCTGGCGGAGGAGCTGCCACATTCTTCGTAGAAGCAGCTTTCTTACCCTTCGCCGCCGATGAAGACGCTGCCTTCTTCGTCGCAACAGTCTTCTTAGGAGCCATTACTATGATCAGAGAAAGAGGACGAAGACATGGGAGCTAGGGCAATAGCAGAAAGTAAAGAAAGTCTTTTTCCCAAACACCTACTATTTATAGGCAGAACCCCAATGAACCGACGCATTGATCCATGTGCAGTATAACCGACTCTTCGTTATCATGGCGATCTGATTATTTAAGGCTAAACTCTTGGGATCCTGTCCCAAAAAATGGCCTTAAATCTGACAGCAAATTGAAGGCAATCAATACAAAAGATTTTCACACATGGCATGAAGACGTGGCAAGGAGCCCATGCGGCTCAGATGGCCATGCGGCTGGAAAGACCATGCGGCTCAGATGGCCATGCGGCTGAGGGGGCTATGCGGCTGAGACACCCATGCGGCCAGAACATCCTATAAGGCCAGAGGAGTTTATACATAGCCATGTTTCTTATTCAAAGTATTTAATTTTGTAAATTAAAAACTTTGAAGGGGGTCTTGTAGAAGCATAAAAAGAATAAAGAAAGTTTCATGCGGCCAAGGATCCCCATGCGGCTCAGAGAGCCCATGCGGCTCAGGGATCCATGTGGCTCAAGAGTCTGCGGCTCGAATAATTCCATGCGGCCCAGAGAGGAGCCACGTGGCCTTCAACAGCTCTTCCTTCGTCTTTTACTGCATTTAATGCCCTGACGGCTGACAGCTTTGACAAATGACAGCTCTGACAAAAAGGCGCAATAATGACTGACGTAATGGCGCGTTGCTAGGGAAGAGGAGAAAATCTTCTCACAGCTGGTAGAATCCATCAAATCCCGAGGCATGCGACTGCGGCCGCCCATCTTCATGCGGCTGCTCACTTCATGCGGCCGCCCATCTTCATGCGGCTGTATCTATTATGCGGCCGCCCATCAGCATGCGGCTGTCCACTCCCATGCGGCTGCCCATTTTCATGCGGCTGTTCATCCCCATGCGGCGCCCATATTCATACGGCCGTTTAGCCTCATGCGGCCCACTCATCTGCGGCTCTGCCAAGATGGCCCAGTGGAGACACGTGGCACTTTTCACGATGATTGAAATACATGGCAGTCTTATCTTCTTGGAATTATGGGTGTTAACAAATCCTAATCAGATTTGTTGTAATAAGTGCCCAGATCAAGTCAAATCAAGCAAATTAGACACGTGGCAGGCTATTACAAGTCGCAATATTCATGGCAATCAATATTGCCCACAGAGATTTAATGCAATCACATTAATTGCTTAAATCTGTTATATGCAAGATGGACGGCCCAGATTAATTAACTTCCAGACTGCCGACTTTTGAGAATGGATAATCATTGCAAATCCTAATGATGCCCCCCCCACTCTTATAAATAACAAGGTGCCATTCCCTTAAAAGACCCCCGGCCCGGATCCAGAGAGAATCAAAGAGAGAATATACAGAGATCGAAAGGACAAAGGAGCATACAGAGAGAACAAAGAGAGCATTTTTCATCAACGCCAAGCAGTTCTTCTCTAGAGCCAAGGCTGCACCCGATCGTCCAAGGAGTAAGGCAGAGCTGCCGTCGCTTTCCCGAGCCTCTATCGTCACCACCCAGAATCTAAAATAAATAATTGTACTTAGATTGCTGTACCTATGTTTTCGTCCCTAGGCTTTTTTTGTACAAGCGAGTTTGTATTGTGAGTCTAAGTTCAGTCCTCCGATAATTATTTGTACTTTTACAATCAATGGCAAACACCCGCACCCTAGAGAAAGGACATGAGACGTGGGTAAGTCCAGCCTATGCTACAGTGTCGACGGTTGAAAGCTGTCATAGGTCTAACATCTAACAATATAAAGGTACCTGTACAGTATATACACTCCAATGGAGGTGACATAGCAAATACAGTCTCAATCACATCTAAGGTATAGCATGATAAAAGATAGATAAAATATAAAATCCACAAAGCGATACAGCAGATAGAAGTCTAAGTGTCTAAGTGTCTAAGATACACAAACCTGAAAACTTCTCAAATCTTAAATACAGTAATCCATAGAGTAAATACAGCTCAAGACAACTGAAAATAAGCTATAAGAAAAACCCTAGCTATCTATACAACCTCTACTGTGTCTCCTCTAGACTAGCAGGCAACCTCCAAGCTATCTGTAAAATTTATCAATAGGTCCATCAGGACATGACGAGTACAGTACATCTCAATAAATCGTAACAGGTTAGGAAATATAAACATGGTAGAGAGTAAGATACTGGAAACTGAAAGAATAACATGATATAAAAAGAGAGAGACTGTAAGTAAATAGATACAATATATACGAAAATATCAATGCTAGTGATTCAGAGTACAAGACGGTTATATAAACGACACGATATTATACACAAGTAATCTACAGAGGTTGTGCACGAGTAATCTACTGGATTGATTACATAACCACTTCTACTCCCCCCCCCAATCAATACATAAGGATCTAGCCAAGTTATGTTATTACACATGAAGTATAGTCGCACGCGAAGATCATGTGAGCACATGAGTATATACGATTTCACACGATTTGTACACGAAAAGCATGAACACAAGGAGTACACGATGCTCATGATAAGTTACATGAACACGAAATACCTGATATATCTGCTAAGGGGATAACATCGCACGAAAAGATCCATATAGTACTAATTCGTGTTTCCAACGTGTCAACATCAAGTAAAGTAATCTAAAGCAGGAAATATACTCTTAAGCAGGATATAAATGATCAGAGAATGTACTCGCCTGATACCCTGAACAGCTGATATGAAAAGATGGCCAACTGGAGTCACAGAGTCCTAGTTATAGCAACACAGGTTATAAAGAGTTCAATTTATATGGTAGTTGAAATTATAATACAATCTACATGATTCTAAGTCAATCTAGGTCAAAGTCAACTCTTGGTCAACTTTGGTCAACTATAAAGTCAAACTAGGTCAACTCTAGTCAACTGTGGTCAAACTAGCTAGGGTTGGGTCAACAATGGTCAACTAGTCTAGGTTAGTCAATTCTAGGTCTAAACAAACTAAGTATATACAAATCAAGTATCCAAGATAGCTACAAACTCATAATCTAAGTCACTTGCTAAACCAAGCACAAAACTAAACCATAATCTAACAAGGCACACAAACTTAGTCATATAATGTATATATATTATTCACATTCACATATTCATATACATAGATATATATAGAAAGCTATATATAGGCACTTACATACATATATATATATATATATATATATATATATATATATATATAAAGAGAGGTAAAAGAGTAAGTGAGTATGTGTGTGTTTGGCATGTGTGTGAAAGTATATGTGTTAATGTTCTCAGATTTAGTGATAGGTAGGTGTATGTGACATGGGATACATGGTGTCAAAGGGTGTATGAATGCATGTGTGTAAAAGGTTATAAGTTAACTCAGTTTATAGAAATGCATACATACATACTTATATTGCATACATACATACATACATATCATGTATACATACATTGATGCATACATACATATTCATATACGCATACTCTACATTATATTATATTCATTCCTTTATACATGCATACATATAATATATGCATACAAACTAATATATTTAACTCAAAATATACGTGAATACATACATTACATTACCTTAACACACACAAACACACACACACACACACACACACACACACACATATAATATATATATATATATATATATATATATATAATATATATATATATATATCATTCATTCATATCCCATATATATGCATACTTCAGTTCATGCATTATATCCATTCACATATCATTAAGTTGCATGCATATACTTATTTTTATTACATACATGTCATTCATGCATATTACATACTTACATGTATCTATACATTATATACATTGTATACAACATGTAAAAATAGAAGAGAAAAAAGGAGAAAAAACTGAAATGGAAAGGAAAGGAAAGGAAAATGTAAGAAAAAGAAAAAACAGTGGACATATATATGCTTGTATCATATATTCTACATTACCATACATGCTATCATTATATATCGCATTACATTATTTATACATTATGCATTCATATCTATCATTACATGTATACCTTGCATTCATATCTAGCATTCATTATATACTTTCATGCATACATTGTATATCATTATTTTATTTATACATTTATGTATTGCTTACATAGATTATATTAATTGCATTCCTACATGCTTGCATTCAACCATATATATACATTAATGTAAAGGATATATAATATATATCATTTCATTCATCTAATATATCATGCATTACATACTCTATATTCATTTAATATCCATACTATATAGGCTCATAGGTTACACAAAATGTATATATCGTATAGTCACTCTTCTACTTAAAATTAATACTGTACCAATTGGGCCTTCACTAAATTCTAGGATTAAATTATGTCGTAGCCCTTTGTGTTAGCTTTCCAAAACTTTAAACGGATCGCATTTTTGTGTCCGGAAGCTCCCAAATCGCAAAAACACCAAAATGCGTTCATTTTTCGTACAGCCGACACTCAAATAATTTTACAGAAAGTTTTAGAATAAATTTGGCTTATTAAAATATATTTGGAAAGCAAACTTCGATACAGTTCTTTTAAAAAAAGAAAAGATAAATCAGAGTTCTAAGCTAAAAGTTATACATTTCTAAGTTGCTTTAGTTAATAAAAACCTGGATAAAAATTATGACGAATTTGGGTTGGCCAAGATACTTGGATACCAACATAGGTATCCAAATGAAACTCATTCTAACCATCCTAACTAAGATCAATCCACTCCCTAACCATTCTAAAATCGAATTTAAATATCTATTTAAACTATTATCATACATACATACACATGGGGTGTCCTAATTTGGTATCTATCAAGTAGGACACAAGATACACCTATAATATCCTTAAATGGACTCCAAATGGTCTCAAAATTGAATCTAAAGGGGACACATGCATGGGGATGGATCCTTTGGATTCAAAACTAATTAATACAAAGAAAATCAAGTTAAAGGATAGGTTTTACCTATTAGGAGTGGAATTCCAATGAAAATCTTTAGGACACGGCTCCGATACGAAGATCTATCCAAAAGGACACCTCCCTTTGTACCTTGCCCAAATTGTTGGATAGAATCCTTCCTTGATGGTGTGGGATGGATTAGGAGAAGTTTGGATGAAGGAATGTGAGGGAAAGGAAATCAAATCAAATCAAAGAGGGAAGCTCTCTAATTTGGAGAAGAACACTTAGGGTTCTATGTAGAGGTAAAAAGAGGCAAGGGTTTTCTTAAAGATTCTTTATAGGAAGGGAGGGGCACTTGATGGCTGGTCATTAGATGAATTAGGGTTAGTTTTTCATGTAGATGAGTGGCTAGGAGTTGTCCACCCAATTCTAAGCCTTTCTATTGGTTCAACTAGTCATAAGGCTTTCTTGTTCACAAATATCCTAAGGGGTAAATATCCTACTATGAAATATCTAGATATTGTTAATCTAAATTAACTATTAAGTCTCTAACCTTCTAACTAAACCTCCATGAGCATCATTAACATCGAGGTTTAGTCAAAACTAGGTTAGTCTCTAATAATTCAATTAGCACAATATTTAATTAATATAAATTACAATTTCACAAAATTGTCAAAATGACCAAAATACCCCTATGTTAAAAAGTTTTATTAGTCATCCTAATCACATGACTAGGCTCCCTTGGTCATGGTTAGTCTCTAGGCTTAGCAAAACTAGGGTTTAACTAGTTAACCATCAAAATCATAATTTATTTTAAATAGTTTTAAATAGATTAAAAATCACCAAAAAATCACAACATGAGTTAAATCTTATTATTGATTAATCAAAATTATAAAAGTTCAAAATTATCCTTATTTTAGAAATGGGTGTAACAACTAGACAAAAAATGTTGTTAGCTCAACAGCATCGAGCTACACAAGCACGCCTTTCCAGAGCTTTCAACAAAAAGGTAAAGAAAAGAATCTTCTAAGTCAGCGATCCGGTCTTAGCAGTGAGAAGACAAATGGTCATAATGCACAAAACAAACGGAAAATTCTAGCCTAAATTGGAAGGTCCTTCCGTCATAGAATCAGTGTATTCTAACGGTACGTACCGGCTGACCAAGCCTAATGGTGAGTTGCTCATGATGCCTATCAATGGAAAGTTCCTGAAGAAATACTATGTGTAACCTCTTTTACATAATATTCACATATGCTCAGTCATGTAAATGTACAGTGATATTTATATGATTCAAAAAAAACTATCTAACTATTATCCGTATTTCAAGAGTCTTGAATATGCCCTGGATAATAGGTCCTCTAAATATTTCTCCAGAGGAATTATTCCCATTTTTGACACCGTCCAAACTCGGTTTGACGAAAACAAGTCACATCCCCATTACCTCTGAAATATTTTCTGATAATTATTTTCCCAGTAGAATGATCAAATGTTTTGCCACGTCCACATAACCTCTGAGCAAAGCATTCATCAAGGATTGTCATGTCCATACTACCTCTGAACTATCCACTCCCTCCAATGCTATATATTTTTCTACGTCCATATTACCTCTAGTCAGATATAGAACATCATCTGCTATTACGTCCATATTACCTCTACTAGTAGCTTCGTTCAACTTCTTATCTATATTCGAATCATTCGAATATAAAATGGATAATAGGCCCACATCAAAAATTTCCTAGAGAAATATCCACAAAAATATCCTTGCTACGTCCACATTACCTCTAGCATCGATATTTCACAAGACCACATTCATTTCCGAAGAGATTCTTTATTTTTGTACTTAAACGTCTCGAAAGACGGAAAAAAACGTACAAGAGCCATGACGGCCAAAAAATAGAAGTTGACAAAATCTACGGGATACACAGACGATTGATGCTGTCCCTCAGAGCTGCAATCTCGGCCTCAGACTTCACAGCAGCTCGACGCCGTGCCTCTTCTTGACGAACGGCTTCATCTTCAAAGAGAATCAGACTCTGATGCTCCCCCTCCAACTTTGCCAGTTTCTTCTAAACGGGCAGAAGTGGTGGTAGTCATGGCAGCCTGGAACAAATAATCCTTATGTTCAGATGTCGCGCCCTCAAGTCAGCTTCCAGCTGGGCAATCTCGTTCCTGACCTACGCAATGTGATTGTGCTTCTCAGTGATTTGTGCAGCCATCCTATTCTTCGAGGCAGCACGGGCCTCACTCGCATTAGTGAACTGGCCATACTGGTCAGCCAGCTCGCCAATCTCCTGGACGATGGCGTCCTTCCTTGCCTGGAAGGTAGCCTTCTCCTCCTCAAGATCTGTCATCAAAGCGTCGTCCTCTGCACACGAAATATTGACGTCGGACTACGCTGTTTGATGTCTCAAAACCTGGCCACGTAATCCTCCAGGTCATTCAGGACCTTCCTCAGAGTGTTGGCTCGCTCTTCATAGCTATCTATGCTTTCGAGGGCCGCCACTTGGCATTCTGTAACAGCCTTAACAGGGCCGAAGACGACATTCCATTTAGGACCCCAGGAAGCTTCACTTTCAATATGGAGTAGAAAGTTTTGATAACTTCCTGGGGTCACGACCCGCACCCACTGTGAGGGTACGAGAACGTAACAACGCCCAGCCTACGCCACAGTTTCGGCGGTAGAACGCTGTCCTAGGTCACAATATCTAACAATATAAGCTAAGCAGTTTATACTCCCCGAGTGGGGGTGACATAGCACTAAATGAACTCAATCACAACTAAGAAAGAAGAAAGCACGATATGATATAGAATTCAAGGAAATACAGAAGAATAGTCTAAGATAATATCCCAGCAAATATCCAGAGTACATATCTCAGCTACTGAATATGAATGAATATATACAACTCAACATCTCTGAACAGAAGTAAAGTTTAGCTAAACAGTCTCAAGACAACATAAAAAAGATAAGGCCTAACTAAACTAGTCTAGGCAGTAGGGTAAAGCCATCAGCTAGAGCTGTCCTGGAGAAGGTATCCTCACAGGCCTCCTCCTCGTCCTCTGTAATATTTCAATAGGTCCAGTCAGGACATGAGCGAGCACAATACATCTCAACAGTTCATAACAGGTTAGAAAATATAATCATGCAGTAAAGTAGATATAGATACTGAAGAAATGCAGTATGTAAACAGAGAGAGAACTGTAATAGAAATATCTACTATAAGTAAAGAGCTACCAGTGACTATGATTTAGAGCACAAAGTCGACATGTGAACGGCTTGATTTGTACATGGCTATACTAAAGAGGTTACATAGCTATTCTACTTTGGAATTGTTCAATGGCTATTTATACTCCCCCGTACCCCCAATTAATACACAAAGATCCAACTAGGTTATGTTATGATTCTATGTAACAGCCTCGAAGGATGGTAAGCCCCAAAGGGTAATAAGCCCCCGAAGGGTGATAAGCCCCCGAAAGGTGGTAAGCCCCGAAGGGTGGTACATAGTAGTCCCATAATGGAGATTCTGGAAAACCCAATAAATGGGATAAGGATTCAAAGAACACTCTGTGATCATATCAGTATATGTCACAAGTGATCAAAGAACCAAAGAAGCATAGTGATACGCCATGTAAGTGAAACGCACAGAACATAGAGTACACCGATGCGCCCTGAAGGGATAACATCTCGAGGAGGGATCCATATTGTACTAATCCGTGTGACCAACGACAGTATCAAGTAAGTAATTTAATGCAGTAAAATAATTCTAAGCAGGATATAAAATGATCAGAAAATGTACTCGCCTGGTATCTGAGTGTCCAATATGAAAGTACTGTCCGAGGAGTGGTGTCTGGCTCCTAATCAGAATAGCACAAGTCACAACAAGTCTAAAATGATATAATGAAGTCCTACTATGCATTCTACATGATTCTAGGTCAATCTAGGCCAAAGTCAACTCTTGGTCAACTCTGGTCAACCCTAGAAGTCAAACTTGGTCAACTATGGTCAAACTAGGTCTAACAAGTCTAAACTAGGTCAAACTAGTATATTAGTCTATACTAGGTCACTCAACCTATACTAGCTAGTACACAACACTACTAGGCTATCCAGACCAACTACACATGTTAGTTGGCATACACACATATCCTTAGGCAATGAGCCATAGCTATAGGCTATAAGCTACCTAATGTATGCACAAGGTTATATATATATAGATATACATTTATATTGCATTCCTACATATTACCTATATATGTACATTACATAGGTTATAGTGCAATTATTAGGAAACATCACATATATATATATATATATAGATATATATATATATATATATATATATAGATATATATATATATATATATATATATATATATATATTTTTTATATATAAAATATATATATATTATATTATATATTAATATTTATATTTATGTATATATTTATATATATTTTTAATATATATATATAATATATATATATATATATATAGATATATATATATATATATATATAATATATATATATAATTATAAGCTCAACATATAGGTATATTACATGTGTACCTAATATATAGATATATTATATATATATATATATATATATATTTATATATATATATTATATATATATAAAAAAAAAAAAAAAAAAATATAAGCTCAACATATACATATAGGTATACATTACATATATTATATATGTATACATACTTTATACATAAACCTATATTTAGGAAAATTAGGAAATATGGAGAGGGAGAGTATATGTGTGTGTGTGTAGAGAGTGAGTGATGAATGTGTGTGTGTGTGAGGAGAGTGATACATAACATGTGTGTGGTGGAGAGTGAGTGATGAGTGAGAGATGTGTGTGTGTGTAACTGTGAGTGAGGGATGTGAAGGTGTGTCAATCCTGGTAATAGGACAGTAGGAAGGAAATCAGTCATAATTCAGAAATCTAAAACCATTACACAGTCCACCCAACAGTCCCCATTTGACAGTTTCAACCTAATATTCAAAGCTCCAAATCGAAACCAATTCACAACCAAACATGCTTAAATTTGAAATCCAAGTAGATTACCTATAGGAAAAACTAATATTGGGACTTAAACCCAACATCACACAGCATTAAATAGGTTTAAACAGTTGTCCAAAAATATCTGAAAACTGGAAAACAGGAAATAATACCATATTTCAGAATTTTGGTAAATTAATAAATACCTATTAAAAATCATTAAAATACAAAATAAAGAGTTGGTAATTAAAATTACATTATATAAGTGTCATACAAGGTGTTTGTGTCCAAACAAAAGGACACAAACGTGTCCAATCAAAAGAGAACCTAAAATAATGCAAAATTGGCACTATTCAGTACACTGTATCGTGCACGTGTGCACGCATGTCGTGCACATTACACAGCATGAAATAGGACACGTGCTCGTGTCAACGGGTGTGCCTAGGGTAGACCTAGGTCTGACACACCCTGAATCGTGTCCTCGTGTTGCCGTGTCAGACTGAACCAGCCGTGTCATTGAGGGAAAAATACAGTGCACAGTTACAGTATAATCCCAGGACGAGGTCTCGTACGTGTCCGACACGAAACCATTGGACTCGAGACTCAAGGAGGAGACTGTCAGTCATTGCCCTTGGTCTATGCCAAGTGGCACGAGTCCAAACTTCGTGTCCAGCGAGCAATCGCACTCGAGTAGCAGGGGACAGAACTAGACTCAGTTTCAGCGTGTTCGTGTCCCTCATGTGGACACGACACGGCATGAATTACCCAAGTGTCAACACAAACATTCAAGAGAAACCCTAGATCTACAATCCTATTCAGATAGATTTCGAAAATAACATAAAAAGTTTCTTTGTGGCATTTTCACAAACACTTGCATAGGGACACTGATTCATGTCCAAATTGGACACAAAATGGACCCAAATTCTAGGGTTTCCTATTCCTACAATTAGGTTAGGCCTAGGGCTCCCTAGATATGTAATAAAACTAGAATTTTATGGTGAAAATAGGAAGTTACCTCTATGTATCAAAATCCCCAAAAAGCTCTAAAGAGAGATGTTTTCTTGATGGTGAAACTCCTCCAAAGTGATTTGAATCTGAGAATAAAATGTAACAATAGCAAGAATACTAAAATTAAAACCTATTGCAATTTGTTTGGGGGGAAAAGGAGCTAAACTGGATTTTCTAGGGATTTTTGAAGTTGGGACATTACCTTTTCTAAAGCTTGTTCTTCCTTAGAGGCTAGCCCTAATTTCTAAGAGTTTATTTATAAGGGGGAATCCCAAGGATGGGTTAAGTGGCTGGACAAAAATGTTAGGGTTAGGGTTTGGGCACTTGGCTAATGGGCTTTCGGCTTTGTCACAAATCAATGACTTAAAAAATCACAAGTCATGACTTGTGATCAAAATCCTTCTATTCTAATCTCAATATTCCTAATTGATTTCACTAACTAGAGTATGGTTAACTTAACTTGACCTAGGGTCTCATATCTAGTCAAGTCCAACTTAACTAGGGTTAGGTCACAAAGTCAAAGCTAGTCAAAGTCAACCTAGTCAACCCTCATTCAAACAATTCAAAATAATTTCTAAAAATTCTCATAAATTCAAATAAATCATAATAAATTCAAATAACCCTAAAAATTTCAAAAATACCCTAATCACATGGCTAGGCTCTAGGGTAGGCTGTCTCTACTGTTTCACTAGCAAAACACCAAAAGTCACAAGTCATGAATTTAAATAGTTTAAAAATAATTAAAAATCACTAAAATTATAATATGAAATAAATATCATTAAATAATAATTATAATTACAAAATTTCAAAATTACCCTCTTTGGAAAACTGGGTGTTACAATCCTACCCACCTTATAAAAATTTTGCCCTCGAAATTTAAGTGATCGCACCCCTTCTAGGTTAAGCCCCCAGCAATTATAGTCTCAGATACCTATTTAAATCATACAGTTGAAAAGTGCAACCTATAGGGTCATGGCATGCAATATCAGTTTGCGGTCTCATCTAGTTACACCAATCATGCTACAGTACTAGGTAATCACAAGGTATCAAAACATACAAGTAAGGGATACGTCATTCTCAAAAAGGAATACTAAGGTTAGGTCAAAACTCACCTCCAGCTAGGTCTGAGAAATAGAACTCCCTTCTGGATGCAGGGCCCTGGTTGGGGCAGGTGTAGGGGCAGTGCTGCACCCAGTGTGCAGCTGAACCACAGAATAGGCACAATCCTTGTCTCTTTCTACAGTTGTTCCACTTGTGTCCATACTTCTTGCAGTAGGCACAGATAGGCTCTGGCTCAGCTAGCCTCTGCTGGACAGGAGACTGGGCTGGTATGATGATATAGGCTGGATATATGGGTACTCCTCAAACTCTGGGTAGGACTGGGTGCTGCTCCTCGCCCTCTTGGAGCAAGGCTCTCCTCCTGGAAGCACAGAGTCCCGCAGACGTAGCAACCTCTGGATTTTCTCCTCATGGCCTCCTCATGAACTCTCTGTGACTCCAACAGCCTTTCTTGGAAATATCCAAACATCTGGGCTGCGTCAAGTAACAAACCTCCGGGTGGTACAGTAGGGAGTACCATCCCAAGGGGTAGGGAAAGGCTCTCAAGCAAATCCGCAGCTCTCTCCTGAACGAGAGGAGATGAAGAAAGACTCTCTGGCTAGGCTACCACCATCTCCTCAATGGCAGGAGGTGCCACCACCCCCTGATCAGATAGAGGGTTCACTACCTCCTGAACAGTAGGAGATGGAGGCACACTCTCAGTAGCTGCAGTTGCTCTCAGGCGACGGGCTCAGATCATGGGTGTCATACTGGAAAGGATAAAGAAAACAACAATCATCAAGGCTGTAAGACAGTCTACCAACCTATCTGAAACTGGTAATTATCAAAATAAAGTAAGATAACTTCTAATCATCTATAAAGGGGTATTATTTAAGAAAAATCAAACCAAAAGTTTGAGGAACGAAAGTCAATAGCATTGAATCCAATCACAATATAATATATATATAAAGGAAGAGTGTTAGAGAGGGAAAAGCTAATCATTATGTAAAGGTTATGTGGTTTGTGTGAATTATACATGAAAGTGCATAAGAGGATCTGTGTCTCAACTATAGCTATCAAGTTACACTATTCATGGCATATTGGTTAAGCAGTCTACAAGGCACAAGCTATTTACTCATAACATGCATGGCTAACCATATATATATATATATATATATATATATATATTTATATGTATAGAGAGGTAGAGATTTTAATTGCATCTACATACATTATAACATGTATTCAGAACTATATATATATATCTATATAGGCTATATGAACATAACATACAGATGAGGGGTTAGGTTTACATGGCAGTTGTGAACACTAGTGTAGAGTGTCAAGTGTACATGGGTTAAAACTTGAAATGAAGGGTTCAATCATTCAGTTTAGCTCAATATTACATATTAGATCTGAAATTGAACTACACATTGTAAGCAAAAGAAAAAAAATGTTAACATGTATTCAGTTTTTACAAATTTGGAGAAATTCGAACATCAAAACTAACTCAATGTTTACCACAACCTAACATGTAAGAGTATGAAACCTAACTTATATACCTACACACAATAATGTATACGGCTCAAACATTACCATTTAAAACTGCAAATTGACTAATCACCTAGAATTCAGATTTAAAGGGTTAATATGTACACAGTCTCAGATTTAACAATTTCAACACAAAACTCAACCAAACTCAACCAATTTTTTTAAGAAATGAAACCCTGTATATAACATACATGTGTAGTGATGTAAGCAAAACTAATAACATGAAATTTAAATTTAAATTACGAATTTAATCTGGAAAACAGAGAACTAGTCACTGATACTGTCCTAAATTAGAATACTAGGATTTTGAGAACTTAACATCAACATATTATTATGCATTTAGATAGGTGGGAAATCAAGTGTAGCATGCATACGTGTCAGGCAAGCATCTGTGTCCACTATATATATATATATATATATATATATATATATATATATATATATATTAAGGTAATACTAGAAATAATGGCAAGAAGAAAATAATGATAAAATCTGTTCTGCTTATCTATTTAAA
>JANAVB010014358.1:32500-81983 GCA_029216955.1 Iris pallida
TATTCTAATCTCAATATTCCTAATTGATTTCACTAACTAGAGTATGGTTAACTTAACTTGACCTAGGGTCTCATATCTAGTCAAGTCCAACTTAACTAGGGTTAGGTCACAAAGTCAAAGCTAGTCAAAGTCAACCTAGTCAACCCTCATTCAAACAATTTCAAAATAATTTCTAAAATTCCCATAAATTCAAATAAATCATAATAAATTCAAATAACCCTAAAAATGTCAAAAATACTCTAATCACATGGCTAGGCTCTAGGGTAGGCAGTCTCTACTGTTTCACTAGCAAAATACCAAAAGTCACAAGTCATGAATTTAAATAGTTTAAAAATAATGAAAAATCACTAAAAATCATAATATGAAATAAATATCATTAAATAATAATTATAATTACAAAATTTTAAAATTACCCTCTTCTGGAAAACTGGGTGTTATACTGGGCCATATCTTCATCCTCGGTGTAGGTCGTCGGATAAGAGGCTTGGAAAGTTTCCTCCACTTCAGGAAGGAGTACCTGACAAAAAGCCAAACTTGATAAGAAAATCCATTCCACCAAAAACCACTCTTGATTATCATGTGTCACGTCCATATTACCTCTGATACCGGTAGTCTTCCAACTTGACGCCTATACCCAACCCGAGATGAAAGGTACGGCACCAAGATCACAAAGCCTATCACGACCATGTTACCTCTGTTAGGTTTTGTTTCAAATCAATTACCCGCACCACCGGTGTGCCAAAGGGTAATGGGTCCACGAAAGTATCATTCCAATCTATTTGCTCACATTTCCGGATGTACAAAAGGACAATAGGTCCAAACAAAAAGGAAGAGAGGGGGTCCCCATCGGGATATCCTTTACACAAACGCGATATTTGGCTCTCTAAAACAAATACCACAGATATCACAAGCAAAGAGTGGAGCGAATGTATTCTGTTTATTCAAAATTAGTTATATTCACAAGACTACATCTCATGAGCAAAACAAAAAGTTCTCCATCTCTTCATCCGGGAAAGAAGTAGAGGATTACATTTGATGTCCAAAAAAGAGGTAAAACACAGAGCTAAAGACAGACAGAAATACCAAGACAAAATACGGACATTTATGGGAACCCGCAGTTCTTAGCTGTGTCGAGGCATATACCATTTCCTCAACCATTTTGCATATGAAGGATCTATTTGATTAAGGTCCTCGACCGGGGCAGGTGGGTCAGAACTCTCAGTACTACTACCCTCAGACTTGGCCTCCTCCTTCACAGCAGCTTCGATCTTGGGAGCAATTCCTTCCCCGATGAGTGCCAACTCTACTTTTACCTCAATTTTTTGGTATCACCTCCTCCTTAACGAATGATGACTCTTGTTTGATGAAAGAAGACAATATCTCCTCCTTCACAAAGGTTTCAACCTTCAGCCTGGATGCTGCAAAAAGTAATGGCAAAAAGAAAGTCAGACTCAGGAAACTGCAGAAAAAACTAAGTCCTGAAGACTCCTATGTGCCCAAAAGGTTATGCACCCAAAGGGCTATGCGCCCAAAGGGATATGCGTCCAAACCAAGACATATAGGCGCATAACACTCGGACAATACGTGGGTGCATAACATGCCACTTCTTAGAGGGCATATAACATGGCAACACGTGGGAGCATAGCACACCACAGTGTTGGCGCATGGCTTCTGTGGGCACATAATGATGCTCACAAAAGTATGTTGCCTTAGGCGCAAGCGCCCGGGCAGAAGAAAAGTCTGAGCATCGCAAATTAACGCTCAAGACTTTGTTTTTGAAGCATGCTCTCACCCAAAATCGGGTCCTGGACTGCCGAGGATGCTGCCGCAGGAAGAGAGTCACTCGGCGCAGCCCCCTTGCCCTTCGCGGATCTCTTGGCGACTTTAGGAGACATGGTTCTCAATGAAATAAGACAACATTTTTTTTGAAAAATTCAAAGAGAAGGGAATAATAAACTTTCTCTCTCCTTCAGGGCCTATTTATAGGCACGGGCCACTTCCTATGTGCCCACTTGCTGTATGTGTCCATGCGCCCATTGCGTTGTATGCACCCACAATAGCCTATGCTCCCACGTGAAGAATCAGCTTCCTGTACACGATGCGACTGTCACTTGCTACGTGGACGACACATGAAGGATGAACCGCTTCAAATTCCGCTTCGATGAATCTGTCAGTTCAATTTTCGAGAAAGATCTCAACAATCGTATCTCTCTGACAGGCTTACCAAATACTTTGTGCCCAAAGGAGAGAGCCATGCTATGAGCCCATTGCATCATGAGAAGATGATCCATGCTTCTTTCAAAGTATTTCGAACTTGTTCAAGTATCAAAAACTTTGAAGGGGTTCCTGTAGAAGCATAAAAAAATTTCAACAAAAGAAGCCCCATGTGCCTAAACCAGTAAAGCTCCATGTGCCCAAGTCAGTGAAGCTCCATGGGCCCAGTCAGTGAAGCTTCATGCACCCAGTCAATGAAGCTCCATGCGCCCCGTCAGTGAAGTTCCATGCGTCCAGCCAGTGAAGTTTTATGCGCCCAGCCAGTGAAGTTTCATGCGCCCAAGACTAGCTCCCCCCAAAGGAGGGCACATAGCCTGAGACATGGCTATGCACCCAAGCCTGACTCAGTCAAATCTATGATCAAAACGTGCACCAAAGTGTACGGCCACGTCAGTCTCTATGAGCAATAGTACACCGAAGCATGCGGCCACGTCAACGCTACAACCAACCCACGATCTCGCAGCCTGTATGTGCATACATCCTATGCGTCCAAAGCAGGACTATGCACCCACATAGAAACCAGCACGTTTTCTCATGTGGGCGCATAACATCATTTTTGCCCAAGAACGACTATAAAAGGGAGGCCTCGTCCCTCTTCAAAAGACAGAACGGAGAGCATTTTTAAGAACCAAATTGCTGCACTTCTTGCCAGTGAGCCGAGAGTTAGCAATTTTCTTAGATTTTCTTGTACTTTTGTAATCGGAGTGTCAATGGAGTAAATGAGCAACTGTCGCTCGATCTTCATCGTCCCATTCCCTAGAATCCTTTTTTTTGTACTCGGTGATCCTCAGCACAGGATCTTTCAGGCGTACTCAATTTGTGGTGCCATCTGCCAATAAAGAAAAGACAGTATTTTTTTCTTCTTTTTTGTGTGTGTGTCCACAATGATATGATATGAACACCACGATACAGACCAAATATTGATTTTGTTGTATCCTAGTGTATTTGTAGTGTTTATGCCATGTGTGATATGATATAGATTTCTAAGTGTCTATCCATGCAGTTGCCCCAATTTTTGGGTAAAGGGTTTCTTGTGTCGTTATATTCTAGGAAATATTAATAAAGCTTGACTAGTAAAACTTCTAAAACTGTGTTTAAGACTTTGAGCTTGGCTAATAGTGAGACTATTTTTTTTTCTTTTCTTGGTTTCTGTTTTGTTGAAACGAGGAAAATATTGTTATCTAGGAAAAATATTATGAAATTTTATATGAAAAGTAGTTCAGTTTCTAATTTGAGTTAGACTTAATGGTAGTAACATCTCAAGTTCAACTAATGCATAATGCCTAACTTAGAGATCAGACTTTATTTCAATAATTAATTTTATGTCAAAAAGGAAGACCTACCATTTAGCATCTTATTGATTAATGTTAATCAACTCTTTCCTTTTTCTTTTAATAATTTTTAATTAACTATGAGTCTGACTTACATTCATGATAACTTCTATTATGTTTTTTCTACAGTTTACTAGAGTATTTTGTTTTATTCAAGAAGTTATGCACATTGGGCTAGTTGATAGTTGTGTGAAACTGGTATGTTGTTTATGTGCCAAGCTTTTTATCTTAACTTTGTGTAGCATATCGCCTGTTAGCTTGTCTAGACTGTCTAAAGTGAGTGAGGCAAAGTGGATATCTTATGGAAATCAGGGAATTCGAAGAAATCTAAAGAAGATTGTAGATTAATGTATCTTACTATGTTTAACCATTTTGTTGGAGAACATCTTTTCCAAATTAAGAAACATGTTGCGCATCTTAACCGTGTTGAAATTCAGAGAGAACTCTTAATCTATTGATGTGAATAAATTAATAAAACATGAAAAGTCTTGTACATAAGCAAAAGTCATGTCATCCTCCTTTAGCCTAGGTAATGTGGGCTAAAGTGAGGTATACACTTCAACAAGCTGGAGCATATATATATATATATATATAATATATATATATACAAAAAGTTTTCGTGATGCCACCAGCCCCTTTCCCTCCTCTCCTCAGCTCCCCTTCCATTCCACCGGTGCCGTATGCCTCCGTCCACCGCCACCGACGCCAGAGCCGAGACCTGCAGGAGACTTCTTGCCTCCACCATCTGTACCACCATCGGCTCCGTGCACACGTCCAGAGCGTGGGCCCCAGGCGGTCATCGATGACCCGACCGTTCGTAGATTGGACCACAGATCAGTTAGAGCTGGTCCACCGCTCGGCAGCCGGGCTCGCTCCGAAGTTGTGGTGGCCGCCGGCGGCCAATGCCCCGGCCCCTCTCCACGACGCCGCGACCTCCACTCATCAGCGGTCTGTCGGCGCCTCAGGAGGAGTTCCTCGCCCCCTGCCCCCTTGGGCGTAGCAACCCCTCTCCGGTGGCCCCGTGCTTCACCGGTAACGCTCGATCGGCTTTGTTCAGATCAGCCTGTCGCCTTGTCCCACGTGCCTCCCTCTCCATGGATTTCGAATTTGAATTCGTCAAATTCGAAACTCTCGCTCGTTTATGTGCCCTCTCCTATTTCGGGGAGGCATGCGCCCGAGACCCGATGCAGCTCTCTTGCGCCTGGATCCCCATCGCAGGCTTATACGCCTTCCCCCATAGCGGGGGCGCATACGTCAGCGACCCCTACTTCTTCTAATGCGTCCTTCGTGCCCTTTCCCCTGGCCATTCCATCTTCTTATGCGCCCACTGCGTCCGGGATCTACCCCCAACCACACTCCTATGCGCCACCCCCACTCTCCTATGCGCCTGTGCAATCGAGTCTACAGCATGCGCCCACTGTCTCTCGCCCACAGCCCCTCCCTCATGTACATGCGAGCCCAGGAGCTACTGAGCCTCGGGGGAACCATACGCCCTGCTCTAGTGACGGGCATGATTCTGACCTCATCAGCCCCCCGCCAACCCGATGGACTAAGTACAGCGATGGATCCAGAGTGGTAGCTCCCAATCGAAGAGCGTCACAGTTTCTATGCCACCCAACCCCCATCCTCACTCCACCGTCGAGCAACTCCCACCCTACCTCGTCAGGCCCTCCTTCTCTCCCTCAATCCCTCATTCTTTCACAGATATCCTGTGCCGAGACTGCACAGTGCAGTTCCCTCCGTCGGAACGGAGATCAAACTCCATGAGGTAGAGTTCACCAGTTCCCCCGAAGGAGAACCCATCACAGTATCGTGTCTCCGGTCCACCTTGGCGGTGGATTAGCCTTCTCCATAACACCAGCACGAAAAGTATTCCTATTCCTCCGGAACGGATGATACTTCGACAGGAACTGTCGATGACAATCAATGAAGCACGATTTTCTTTCGTGTTTTAAACAAAAAGCCTTCATGCAGTCCATGCAATACGGCCATGAGAGACGACCATGAGTGCTCCATTCCGATAATATTCCATAGGCCAGAAAGTTGTTGATGGTCCACATCAGTATGGCCCTCATCTGAAAGTTCTGCTTTTTGGAAATATCGTATGTGTTGGCACCTACTTTCCATAGCTGATTCAACTTATCTATCAACGGCTTAAGTACACATCGATATTCTTCTTCGAATTGTTCGGACCCGGAATGATAACGGTTAGGAACATGTAAGGAGTCTTCACACACATCCACGACGGTAGGTTGTACGGAGTGACAATTACTGGCTAACACGAATATTGGGAACCCGAAAGTCCGAACGGGGTAAAATCGTCAGAGGATAGCCCCAATCTTATATTACGCGGATAAGAAGCACAATCTGGATACTCTCGATCAAAGTTCTTCCAAGCTTATCCATCAGATGTATGATCCAAAACTCCATCGATCTGTTCTCGCCTATGCCAACTCATGTTCTCGGCAGTCTACTTCACCATAAACAACCTCTGCAACCGCGGCGTCAGAGATAAGTACTGCATCGAATCGGTCGACTTTCTTGCATCGAGAGTTCTACTTGAACTTTTTTCCTTGTAGAGATCGGTACCACAGAATCTGCATATGTCTTCATCCTTGTCGTCCTTGTAGTACAATATGCATCTGTTGCGACATATATCAATTTTATCATATCTCATCCACAACAATCTCACCATTCTTTTAGATCGATAGAAGTCTGTAGGTAACTTTGTACCCTCCGACAAGATCTCTATAATCAACCCGATGATTCGGTTGTAGCATTCTTGAGACATGTTAAAATCAAACTTGATGCTCAGCTGTCTTGTAACCACCTCCAATGGTGAATGATCCTCACAACCAGGATACAAAGGAGTCCTTGCATTCTCCAACAACTCCATAAACTTTGCAGCATCGGCATTCGGTGACTCCTTAGCCGCAGCATAATTGTCCGGATTGAAACTAGGTCCCGCAGCATCGAAAACCATGTTCACCTACCCTTCGTCATAATCAGCATGGTCATGCACATCCATATACGGCTCTAAATTAGGCTCTGGCTCCAATGCTAAAGACATAAGTTCTCGGTGTGAGGTCTACTGATAGTAATTCGGCATGAAATCTTTAGAGTACAAATGATATGTCACATCTACTTCTGGATGATATTTCAAGTTGCGATATCTCATACATGGACACTTAATTTTGGTACGGTCCTGTACTAAGGGAACGCCTTGGCGAACTATAGGGACTGCTCAACCCCCTATATAAATTCATTTCGCACATTGCACATGTCATCAGGATGACGATTGTATATCCACGAACGATGTCGCAGATAGTAATTTATATCCATTTAAAGAAAATTCTACAAATATAGATACACAATATTAAGCCCACAAGAAAAACTTGACCTCAGAGTGTCCAAGCTAGCACTTACCTAACTTGCACTTACCATGAAATACTTGGCGATACTTAGCTAGCACTTATAACTGTATATTTCTATACCCTTATGTATATGTGTCTATCTATATAGATTATATATTAAAATAGGTTCACAATATCGGTATCGGACTATTTCTATGAGTATTGGTATATGCGATATGGGTAGTATCGGCAATTTTGGATCGGAGTATCGGATTTTTGGGTATCAAAAAATAAATAATTATTAATAATTTACACTTAAAAATATATACACATATAAAAACATATACCAATGAGGGTATCGGTCAGTATCGGGTATCGGTCGGTATCGAATTGGGACATGCCAAACCGTATCGGTATCGACCGTATCGAATCGGATCGACCGATACTTTAAACCAAGATATTAACCCTCACCAGCTCACTCATCCCTCACTCAAACATATACACATGAACACCTCTCCCTTGGATACTCCATACACTTAACTATATTCTGATCCGCTTTTAGAATCTTTCAAGTAGTGTCTAACAATTTCTAGTCTAAGGGCTATGATACTTGGTTATTAATAGGGTAATTTCTGAGAAATTTTTAACGATACTTGGAATCTAGACTTAATATGGTCCCTAGGATTTAGTTTCCGTCTAAATTCTCTAAAAATGTCAAATCTAAATTCCCTATAAATGAATTCATATACCTAATTTCAATTCTAAATTTTCCAATCAAAAAATTCACACACACACACACATTACATAACGTGTGCGTCGTGTGAGTGTCTATGTCAGCATTTTGTGTGTCGTATCTGTGCCATTGCTTGTGTCAGCGTGTGTGTGTATCGTGTCTGTGTCAGCGTGTGTGTGTTTGTGTTTGTGTCAGCGTGTGTGTGTGTGTGTATGTGTGTGTGTCGTGTCAGGAAAAGCGAGATAGGGTTAGGGTTTTACCTACCTTGGTCGGGGTCAGGTCGGGGTCGCCAGAGCAGTGGGCGACTGGAGCGGCGGCAGGGAGGATGTCGACGGTGGAGGACTGGAGCATCCACTACTAAAATATGCTCTATTAGCGACGTTATTTAGCGACAGAATAAAATTTCGTCGCTAAACATATAATATAGCGACTCCCTTATATTGATGTCGCAAACCGTCATTGAATAGCGACGTTCAACGACACTACATAAACTACGTCGCAGAATAGCGACGTCCAGCGACATATTATTAAAATATGTCACCTATATTAAAAATTTTGTGACGGTTAGCAACGTCGACTGCTGACGTCGCTAACTATTTTACTTAGGGCACGCTGTGCTCTTTTTTCCCCCCCACTCGAAATTTTTTCCCCCCTCTCAAAATTTTCTTCCCCTCCTCGAGCTCCTCCGGCGACTCCCCCCCCCCCCCGCGACTTCCTCCGGCGACTCCCCCCCTCCGGCGAGCCCTACCCCGTCGTGCTCCTCATCCTCCTCAAACTCCTCCTCCTCGAGCTCCTTCTCCTCTTCGTCAGGTAAACCCTAACCTAACTCCTCCTCCTCCTCCTCTCCCACGAACACACACACACACACACACGGACACACACGGACACGGACACACACACACACACATACACACACGGACACGGACACACACACACACACACAGACACAGACACACACACACACACACACACAGACACACACACATACTCCTCCTATATTAGATTCGAATATAGGAATGGGCTGTTTAGACTTAACAGTCATGTTAGTTTAAATTCTGATTTTAATTCCTTGTTCTCAAACTAATTTTGATGATTAACTTTCATGTTAAATACTTTCACCTGTGTGTTAGCTACTATGGTTAGGATTTGCATTGGACAAATAGGGATTTCGAAATGAATTTTGGATTGGTTTGGGGTTAATGAACTGTCACAGTCCTGGGAACCATTTTCCTGAGAATGGCTCACACCACTGAGTTCACATGTACCATACATATCCACATGAACACTGAATTTCATTACATATATTACACTAGCTGCTTTTCCCTGTTAACACATTATTTTCCCTGTTACATGTCCACTCTCTACACACACACCCCCTCATTTGACACACTATTTTCCAGGTTACAAATACACACACACATACATATACCACCACACAACACCCTAGTAGCTAACTTTGACACACACCTATGTCTAAACCATTTTTGACACATACACAAAATAAGAACAGTCCCATATACATTATACACATATGCAAACCTATCACATACACCCTATCTATATGCACCATGTACTCTACACACACACATTGCCCCATTGATACAAAATGGTATCACATCCAAACACACACACTTGACACACTAGCCTATACTTGTCCACACCTATTTGTTGAACTGCCATGTACCATACACCCATACCCACACACAGGTTAGCACCATTGATAAAATAATGTTTGATCTAGAAAAAAAATAATGACACTTTGTTTTGAATAATAGAGAAAATCTTGGTTTGCATGCACAATTATATTGTAAACCTTATTTTCATCCACAATTTTTGGTATAATTAGTTCATTAGGTTTGCCAATACTTTTGAGTGCTTATATCCGAGGTTTGCCATCTTCATTTTCGAGATTTGACTGTCTAGATTGATACTGATCCATCCTTTGATCTCTGAATAACTATGGAGGTTTGTGTAAGTGTTTCTTGATTGTGATAAATGTAGAGAATGTGTTCTAGTTTTATTATTGATGATTGTTGTTTAACAATGTTTTTTGTTGTTGTTGTCTTTATGTTTGTTAAATGGTCGACAGTGTATCCATCTTTCCAAGTTGATTGGCATTCTTTAGTCTGATCAGTTTGCTTTGGTAACTCACTATTGCTCATTACTTAGTACTAGTTTTAGTTGATTATGTTTTTTTAAGACTAAACAAATGACACCAAGATATTACTTGTGTGTATGAGATAGCTTGAGTTGACTTTGGTCATTATTGGTACTTGAATTATATGTTAGGCTTGTATAGCCTTGAATGGTGTGTGCTAGCTAGTATGGGCTAGTTAGGGCCTAGTAAGGTATGAATTATAAGGTATTGGTATTGGGATACCAATAGCGGTAAGGTAAAGGGTACCTTGGTAGGTAATGACTAGAAATAGGATATTTGACTTAGATTTGACCTTGTTTGACCAAGGTTGACTATTTTGACTGAAAGTCAAAGTATAGTCAACATCTGACCTAGATTGGACTAAGAGTTGACAAAGTCGACTATATGTCAACCCTTGACCTACTTTGACTTTGTTTGACTTAGCATGACCTTGTTTGACTTAGTACAACCTAGTTTGACCTAGATTGCATATCATTGTTATTAGTAACTGTCCGCTACTAATGTGTGTCCTATAATAAGACATAATATACGAATTTGTGCCTATTGGATAATGTGTGTCCATCTTTGCAGAATTATTTCCAAATGGATATGAATTACTACTTGTGGAATCGTTCATGGATGTACAATCGTCGTCCTGATGATATGTGTGGTGTGCGGGATGAATACATAGCGGGAGTAGAGCAGTTCCTGCAGTTTGCTAAGGCGTTCCCTCAGTACATGGACGGCACCAAAATTGAGTGTCCGTATGTGAAATGTCATAACGTGAAATATTATCCAGAAGTGGAAGTGACATATCATTTGTACTCGAGGGATTTCATGCCTAATTACTATCAGTGGACCGCACACGGAGAACTTGTGTCTTTAGCATCAGAGCCGGAGCCTTATGTTGAGCCGTATATGCATGCAGGACCTAATTTTGTTTCAGATAATCATGCATATGATGACAGGTGCGTGAACATTGTTTTCGACTGCTGCGGGGCCTAGTTTCGTTGATGATGCACCTGAGGAGGCACCGAACGCCGATGCTGCACAGTTCATGGAGTTGCTGGAGAATGCAAGGACTCTATTGTATCCTGGTTGTGAGGATCATTCACCGTTGGAGGTGGTTACAAGACTGTTGAGCATTAAGTCAGATTTTAACATGTCGCAAGAATGCAACAACCGAGTGTTAGAGTTGATTATAGAGATCTTACCGACGGATGCTAAGTTGCCTAAAGACTTCTACCGGTCTAAGAGGATGGTGAGATCGCTCTGGATGGGATACGAGAAAATCGATTTCTGTCGCAATGGGTGCATGATGTACTATAAAGACAACAAGGACGCAGATGTGTACAGATTTTGTAGTGCTGATCGCTATAAGACAACTAGTACAGGAAGGTCTACCGGTGTAAGAAGACCGACCGATTCAATGCACTACTTGCCTTTAATGCCGCGGTTGCAAAGATTATTTATGGTGAAAGAGACGGCCGAAAATATGAGTTGGCACATGCGAGAACAGATTGAAGGAGTGTTGGATCACCCATCCGATGGAGAAGCGTGGAAGCACTTTGATCGAGTGTATCCTGATTTTGTTTCAGATCCGCGTAATTCCAGGTTGGGACTATCTTTTGACGGTTTTACTCATTTTGGTCTTTCGGGATCCCAGTATTCGTGCTGGCCTGTGATTTTCACTCCGTATAACCTACCACCTTGGATGTGCATGAAGACTCAGTACATGTTTCTAACTGTTATAATTCTTGGTCCGAACAATCCCAAGAGGAACATTGATGTGTACTTACAGCCTTTGATAGATGACTTGAATCAGTTATAGAAAGTAGGCGCTAACACGTACGATGTTTCCAGGAAGCAAAATTTTCAGATAAAGGCAACCCTTATGTGGACCATCAACGACTTTCCAGCCTATAGAATGTTATCTGGATGGAGCACTCATGGCCGTCTCTCATGTCCGTATTGCATGGACCGTAGTAAGGCTTTCCGCTTGAAACATGGAGGAAAATCATGCTTCTTTGATTGTCATCGGCAATTTCTGCCAAAAGATCATCCATTCAGAAGGAACAGGAATGGATTCCATGCCGGCGTTATAGAGAAGGGTGATCTACCGCCAAGGTGGTACGGAGCTACGATATGGGAGGAGGTTAAAGATTTTCCAAGTGCTATCGAAGATCCTACAACTGGGTACAAGTGCAATAGATTTGGTAGAGATCATAACTGGACAAAGAGGAGCATATTCTGGGATCTGCCATACTGGAGTACCAATTTGATCAGACATAATCTTGATGTCATGCATATTGAAAAGAATGTGTTTGATAACATAATTAATACTGTGATGAACGTAAAGGGAAAAACGAAAGACAATCCCAAGGCCAGATAGGCCACACATAACAGAAGGGTTAATTATTATACTATTACATTAATTGTACGATGTTGTTTTCAGCATATTTAATGATGATGTGAGGTCAGGTAGGCCACACATAACAGAAGAAGAACTAGAACAAGAAATGAGGTATTATTTTCCATCATGGTTGAGTGCATATGTAAGACTTCAGAACTCCGTAATTACCTTTCTGTATATGTACTTGATTGAGAATGAGCTTAATTGCTTCTTTCGTGGTATTTAGGTCGATCAGTCCATACGCAAGACTTGAGAATGAGTCTATTACAACGCTAGCCAAGGGACCAATTTATGCTGCAAAAATATGGCTAAGCTACTGTGTTAATGGGTTTAGGTTCAAGTCAACAACTTGCCCGATCAGAGATAACTTTGTGGATCTCGACTCCACCAAAAATAGCTGTTTGTGTATCAGATCTTCGAACTATAAAGATGTTGATGCGGGCAACGATTTCTATGGCTTTCTACGGGAGATCGTGGAGCTGACATATAGTTATGGAATAGAGCCTGCTAAGATTGTGTTATTCAGGTATGATTGGTTCGATCCGATTGAAGGTCAAGGTTGGAAAGTAGACAAGCACGGTCTTGTTGATATAAACTATCAGAGTTGATATCAAGCATATTAACCATTTGTCCTATCAAGTCAGGCTCAGCTCGTGTACTTCACAAGTTATCCTAAACGGAGAACAACAAGGTCGGACTGGTGGGCAGTATGCAAGACCAAAGCTAGAAATACCTTTGAGGTTGACGATATAGCTTATCAACAGGATGAACTACCTCTTGTAACAAATATTATAGAAGTGGACACGACAGAAGTTCCTCATTACACATCTAATTGTGTAGAAGAAGTAGAATTATCTGAAGAGGAAGATGCAGATGAAAGTGAAGATGTAGAGGAGGAAGAAGAAGAAGAAGAAGAAGAAGAAGAAGAAGAAGAAGAAGAAGAAGAAGAAGAGCTAAAGCGAACTAGATGAATTTTCAGAAGAGGATTAAATCTGTACGTTTGTTTTATCATCATATTTGACACTTTAGTGACACTTCTATCATATAAATCTGTGACACTTCAGTGACACTTTATTGACACTTTTATCTGTGACTATAATATTTTTTAAAAATCTGTGATGCCTATCATACAATATGTATTTTTGTTTTATTGTCATATGTTATTATCAGGTATGACTAGACCAGGAGGACGACGCAGAGGATTTTACATTAGGCAGTCCTGTCAGCCTCGGCCTGGGGATGGAGAGGGTAGTTCCGTACCCTCATCCTCATCTCTGAGTACGCTAGTCTACCATTCTGTTTCCGGTCTATTACCGGGACAGGGCAGTTCCAGCAGGTTGGCGACTCCTCTCTCGTCGTCCAGCCTTCCTGATCCCGCGTCCAGCATCCCTGATCCCCCGTCCAGCATTCCTCCTGTCGACGGCTCTATGGAGGGAGCCCACGTCGAGCATATAGAGGATGGCGATCAGACTGATCCTGTCCAGGCAGGAGGTGAGAGCGACCCTCCATGCGCTCCCCCGGGCGAGATGCGTATGGAGATTTGGACGGACGGGCCTTTGAAGTAAGTTAATTAACTAATATATATTTCTTAAATGATTATATGTACATATATATTCATAAAAAATTATTATTGTACAGATATCGGCCTTCTGCAGTACAGAGACAGCTGGAGGTATTTCTGAGGCAGAACTATGGTGGGCCTTGGATTAACTACTCAGATGCTCTCGCAGATAGGAAGGCCTTTTGGTTCGCCCACTTTAAGGTAAAAAATTTGTTTATTTTTAAATTTTAATAATTATTTGTGTATATTATACAACTTTTGTATTTTACTTCTTGTAGAGGACCTATTTCTATCCACCACACCGGGCGGCGAGGATTGAGGGCCAATTTTCTGCCGTCGCAGCCAAGCTTATCCGTGATGCGATCCACGACCAGAAGTATCGTGATCGCTCCGGACAGCCGATCCATGGTTGGATCACGCTAGAGCTGTGGACTGTGATGAAGGACTAGATTCAGCGAGCCCAAGTACCAGGAGCGGTCTGATAAGGCCAAGGTGGCGCGGTCGAGCGCCGGTAAGTGGTATGGTGGCTCCATTCCGATGACGGAGCTATTTTCGTCATCTGGTACAGTTTCCTATGACGGACATTAATTTATATATAGTTCGATAGAATGTTTAATACTAATAATAGATAATATATTTTAACAAGTAAAAAAGGGTGAGGACTCGAACATGGTGACCGAATTCCTGGACACCCATCGGAGGGCTGGGGAGTTCATTGACGAGAGGGCGACGCAGGCATATGTACGTTCTATTCTTTATATTAATTTACTATAATTTAGAAAATAGGAAAATAGATATCAATATAGACTTTACCAAACACTTACACGTTAGCAAACATGTTCTAGGCCGAGTTTGTTCGGCTACAGAGGAGGCGGCTGCTGCTGCTGCTGCTGCTAGTGCAGCAAGCAGAGGAAGGAGCTAGTACTTCCTTCCAGCTGTCCTACAGCTCTATCGCCGGACGAGCTCTGGATGACCGTGTTTGCCATTGATTGTAAAAGTACAGAACAGTTTTAAGGGAGGACTGAACTTAGACTCACAATACAAACTCGCTTGTACAAAGAAAGCTTAGGGACTGAAAACCTAGGTACAGCAATCTAAGTACAATTGTTTATTTTAGATTCTGGGGGATGACGATAGAGGCTCGAAAAGGCGAAGGCAGCCCTGCCTTACTCCTTGGACGATCGGTATGCAGCCTTGGCTCCTGTGATGAGATGGTTGGCGTTGATAAAGAAATGCTCCTTCTGCTCTCCTCGTATTGCTCTTTTGGCTTCTCTTTCTCTCTGGATTGATCTCTGTGGATTCTTCTCTCTGACTATCGGGGGAGCCTCTCTGTATGGGTGTATCTCTCTCTGACCGTATATATTCATAAGGGAATGACACCTTGCTATTTATAATAGTGGGATCTCCTCATTAGGGTTGCCATTGATTGCCTCTTGGAGATGGCGATGGCCTGTGGATTGGTCAATCTAGGCCGTTCATTTTTTATTGTGACGAATCCGAGCCATTGAGTGTAGATTACACCAAATCCCATCAACAATTAATGCTGATTGGAATAAATCTTCCTCATAATGATCTTCTGATGTCTGTAAATAAATTAGATTTATTCTCCTGCTACGTGTCCCAGATTATTGGGATTTGACCCAATCTTTGATTGCAATAAATATGAGGAATTGATCGGCTTGGGACACGTGTCCTAGGAGCCATTGGGGGGATCTGAACCGCATGACGAGTAAACCGCATATGGTTAGAGCCACGTGTCAGGGCTGCCTGGGTACTGGCCCTCTCATGGAGGTGATCATTGCGAGCCGCATAGGGATACATCAGCCTGAGCCGCATGGAAATGGTCCTCTTGAACCGCATGAGAAGTCTTTGCTCGAGCTGCATGAGGCTGTCTCGGCCTGATCCGCATAGGACAGCTTCATTCTGAACCGCATGAGAAGTCTTTGCTCGAGCCGCAATGAGGTTGTCTCGGCCTGAGCCGCAATAGGACGACTTCATTCTGGACCGCATGAGAAGTCTTTGCTCGAGCCGCATACGAACGCCCAGGTGGCAAGGCCACATGGCATTTTTATGGCTCTCGGAGGATTTGTGTCAGAGATCTATTTTTTCTTCCCTAGAAGTCTATCATTATGACAGAGTCATAATTACTTCTTTTTGTGTCAGGGCTGTCACTTTTTCAGAGTTGTCAGCCGTCAAATAATTAATATGAGAGGACAGAGGAGAGGGCTGTCCCGCCACGTGTCTTCTGATCCGCATGGGATGTCTTGGGCCGTATAGTCCCTTATGCCGTATGACTCTCTGAGCCGTATGGGCTTTCTGAGCCGCATGGGGTTCTTTAGCCGCATGGGTCATTTTCTTTAATATTTTCCATGCTTCTACAAGACCCCCTTCAAAGTTTTCAATTTACAAAATTAAAATACTTTGAATAAGAAGCATGGCTGTGTTCTTCTAGCCGTATATGAAACCCTGACCCCATAGAGATCTTGGCCGCATAGATTGTTCAGCCGCGTAGGTGGTTCAGCTATAGGGGACTGTTCAGCCGCATAGCTTTTCGCCACGTGTGCGGATCTTTAATTGACTCAAATTTGTTTCAGCACCATTTTTGTAGGGGGAATCCCAAGGGTCAGCTCATTAAATCTTTCGAATTTTATGCCTTGGGTGAATCTTGAAGACGAAACCCAAGGAGTCGGTTTCGCTTTTTATGAGGCGGTCATTGGCCCACGTGTCCTCCTTCTCCCGTCCTCCTATAAATAGGAGGAGTTTGAAAAGAGAGGGCTTCTTTATTTTCTTTCTTTTTCCTCAAATCTTCCCTACCTCGATTGTCCTTCCCATCTTCGATAATTAATGGCTCCCAAGAAGACCGTGGCAGCAAAGGACAAGAAGGCAGCCTCTACTTCCGCCTTGACTGTGGCTGCTACTCTGCCGGTCGTCGTACCTGATGTTCATCCTGACGTTCACCCTCCCTATTACTGGTAAGGACAATGTATGAGTTAGAGAACCCTAACTGCCATGGCTACGTCGCATACTTTATGTACGAGTCTTTGTAAATCGCATGTTCGCCCTACGGCCGAGCTGTGAGCCGCATAAGAAAACCACCGTGTCTGCATACGCGCTTCATCGGTGAAGCCGCATAAGCGACGCTAAACCGTATAGACTTTTATTGCACGGAGCCGCATAAGTGTTCTTCTGAGCTTGAGCCGCATGAGGCTTTTTGGAGCCACATAAGACTTCGGAGCCGCATAAGGCTTCATAGAGCCACATGGATGTTTTCTTGAGCCGCATGAGGCTTGAAAGCACCCAATCAGCTCTCTTTATCCCTCCAATTAACTTACATTTCTCTGTCTTTTCTTCAGTGAATCTGTCGGTTAACGCTGCTGGAGAACTCTTGGTAGGTAGCGCCCAAGCTGCTCTCGGCTATAGGTACGACCATATTGTTCAGCATATGACGGACCAGTTTCCGAGCGATGAGCCTCTGGATAGATTGAATGCCCTCAAGAATCAGCCTTTCCATTTCCTTAATGCTATGATGAACTCCGGGAAATTTGAAGGGGAGTATTTGAAGCTTGCGTTCTTTTTTGGAGATGCCTTGACCGTGGAGAACAATCACTGTTCTGGAGGTGTCGAAGAATTGGAGTTTTATCTCTAACGGGATGGCGATCCGTATCCCCCAGATGGAGCGACACTTCCCATTATCTTGGTTCAATATGCTTCCATTGGACCGAAGATGGAGGAGACTTTAACCCCTACCAGAAGTAGGATGTTCGTGGGGAACATCCATTATAATAACAATCTGAAGTCCGTGACTGTCGGCAAGGTGAATACTAGCTGTTCTGTGACGGGGTTGGTCCCAGGTTCTTTCATGAATGTGGCGGACCCTAACTTCACATTTTCTACCGCCGATACTTTTATAAATCAACTTGCTCGGAAAGGCTCCTATCCCGTTGGTCAGTTGATGTTCCCTGGTTGGGTACACCCTATTCCCTCGTGGACCAATTTTTCTACTTGGATCTTGCAGAAGTATGAGGCCTTTTTGTGCGAGATTGGCCTTTACCACGCTATCCGAGGCACCAGTCATGGCTTGTCCATAAACAAGAAGTTGTTCATGTCTCTGCTGGAGATGTATAATTGCCGTACGGGGACCTTTTACACACCTGTAGGGGAAATGGGACTCGCGCTCCATGAAATGCACGCGGTCTCCAAGCTTCCTTGGGGGGACGAAGCTTTTGAAGCGTATACTCCCACTAATGAGGAACTCGAAGATTTGGAACGACAGTATCCTGGCTTCGTGGCTCTTTACCAAGAGATATTGTGCCATTATAGCACATGTCATCAGATAACCCGAAAGGATAGTAACTCGGAAGGGAATGCTCCCTATACCATGGACTGGGTGTACTATCTCTTCCCGACAGATGCCTCAGGTCAAGTCACCTCTCGTCGTCCTCGATCTCGGGAAGCTGTTAAGGACTTGGTGTCGTCGGCTAAGAGAGTGGCCACTACCAGTGACAGATTCGGGAGCAAGACTGACGCTTTTGGTTACTTTTACCAGGATACTCAAGAGCTGTCCGAGAAAGCGCTTCTGGAGGGATTTTTGATGATCTGGCTACGAAATTGTGTAGTCTCGGGAGGAGCCGGTTCTATTGAGAGAATTAGTCGTAACTTCATCCTTCCGGCTGTGAAGTTAGTTTTACGAATCAGGCTAGCTCTCCTCCCGGCCATGGTGTGTAGCATACACCGTGGCCTTCGTACCTTCACGTCCAAAGGTATTGCTCGTGACGTGACCAAAGATTTTGAACGAACTGAGTTGCCCTATCACTATTTGATGGGGTGGCTGCTGATACATTATCCATCTTTGATGAGACCGGGCTCTGAAGACGGTGTGACTGATGATGACGCATTTTTCTTCCGCTATCGTGATGAGCCTTGGGAACGTGAGACCATGCGGGCTTGCCGGATGGCATTGGCAAGGGCAGATAAGTATCATATTTTCGTATCCATCCCTCGCTTTACTGCCAGGGACATAGAGGTTGTACATATTAACGGTATCATGCCCCCTCAGCTTCTGGATGGCCAGATGCTTCTATGGCTGCGTAACATCCGTTCCGCACATCTGGTGTATCGTAATCGCAATACTGTCTTTCTGGAGCCTTATCTGCCTAGCAGGTTTGCCCGACAGTTTGGATACAGCCAACTTTGTCTGGACAGCCCCAGTTCTTGTCTGGGTTATGAAGGTAGCCTTCTTGATGGTATTAGGGCTTGGTAATATTATGATTCATTCCATACTCGTACCATTTTCTCGGTCCCTGCCATTAAGGAGTCAGTGGAGATCTTGTATATGGCGGCTTTGTATCATGTCATGGCGAACAAACCCCCGGTCGGTTTTAACCCAGGTACTAGTTTTATTGTTGGTACTGGTCTGGAGGAAGGCTCTCAAGGGGCCAGGAAACGAAATACTAGAGCCGAAGTGCCAGATTTGGATTCCGCTGCTGAGGGTGATGAAGGCAACAAGCATGATAAAGATGACTCTATCCTTCCATTGGCAGATGCAGAGGTGGGTCAGCCGCCTGTTTCGTCAGATGAGATGTTGGGGGATCAGTCCCTCGTTGTGCCTGGTCCTACTCCGAAACGTAGCAGACAAGTTTCTCCTGTTGGCGGTGTTTCTCGATCCCGGAAGCTGGTTGCGACTAGGCATCGCCCGCTAGCCATAAAAGAAAGTGGAGAAGAAGTCAACCCTGCGTCAGAGGTAACAAAACTGCTCTCGATTCCTTCTTCCTTCTTTCCTTCGAGCTTCAGTTCTAATCGTCTTCGTTCCCTCTTTTAGGTGTCAGGAGAATCAGAAGAGTTTCAAGATGTCGAGCGGTGACCCAGGATGACGGGGACTCCCGTGAGCCTGTTCCTTTTCAAGATGACGTAGATCAATCTGTATCCTCCTTCCAGGTGACTGGAGCAGAGGACGTGACTGAGTTTAACTCGAGGATCGCGTGTAAGGGGACCATGCCAGTTGTGGATGAGCTACAGCCTTTATGTCCCCTCCCCTGGTAAGATTAGCCGAATCTTAACCTGTGAGGAAGCCTATCTTCTCTATCATCACTGTCCTTCGGGTTACGTCGATTGATTATTATTCTTGACATACAGGTCCTGCCCCTCCAGTGCCGAGGATGGACGTTGTTGAGGCCACCCCAACCGAAGGGGCATTGGTGGAGGAGGGTGTACCTCCTCACCATCCGAATCATCTTGATGGGCCTTCTGGGGGCTCGAGTTTAGCGGGCCAGTCATCGGGGCAGTTGGGGCAGGGAACGATGGTCCTTGCGTCATCCTCTGCTCCGGTGGCTCCGAGAATCGACCTTTCTGCCCTACCGAGTATCCAAGCTTTTCGGGCGGCGGAAGATGAGTTGGCCACTATTCATGCATCGTTCTACTCAGACTCCGTTCCCCTGGTGGCGAGCTCTAGCGTTACTTCTTCGACGTTGCCGTTCCTGCTTCCCCTGACGCCATCCTCTGCTGAAGTTTTGGACGACGCATTGCAGGACGTGGTTGCCAGTTTCCATCGTCATTTGAAGAGGGGAATCGAAGCCGCTGTGGAAAGAGGGACCTCCTTCACCTTGGCCCAATAATGCGCCCATGGTCAAGTAAATATCCTTAGGGATCTTCCTGGTGATGCAGGGATGGCTTCGCTTCTGGAGGCAAAATTGTTGGAGGCTGATCAGCTGGTGGCCGAGCTTCGAGTATTGCGGCAGGCTGATCTATCTGCTGTTATAAACGAGGAGCGGGATTCCCTTATCGCTGTTATAGAGAGGACCAGAGCTGCTCGGGATAGGACCAGACCGGCCATACTGAAGGATCTCAGCGACTTATCTGACCGGTATGATCAATTGAGTTACGCGAATGAAAATGTCACGGCTCGGGAGTAGTCTGTCTCTCGTGAGATTACTGAGACGCGGGAGCAGATCCTTGCGCTTCAGAAGAAGTTGACTTTTTTGGAGTCTGAACTCAAGACTGCCCACAATGACAGGGGGCTAATTGTTCAGGAGGCTGACAGGGTTACTCAAGCTTCGACTGACCTGGAGACTACCTTAAAAAAATTGGAAGATGACTGCCAGGCGCTCCTGGGCTTGGACAATGAGGAGCGGTTACTCCAGGAGGCCGAGCGTCGCGCTCGGCAACGGATTGAGCGGGGGACCATCTCAGTAAGAAACCGCCTCCTAGAATTGAGTAATGCTGAGATGTAGTCGGCCTTTTCTTTTTCTTTTTTTGAAAGGGACGTAGTCCCAAAATATGTAATACTTTTTTTTCCTTCAAATAAAAAGTACTTTCAATTCTACCTTTCATTTGTATTGCCTGCTGTGCCTGTGATATTGTGGTGATGTTCTCCTCCGTATAGGGGATATATTTGTGGACCTGTTACCTATGGCATACCTTGGTTTTAGGTACAGATAACAAGCTTTGGTCAGGATATCTGAAGCAGCCATGGCAAAGTGGTCATGGGTGCTCTTGGTATTGGGACAAGGAATACCGTAGAGCAGCTGGGCTCCTGGGGCATGATGAGATGGTATGTTTGTGCTAAGAAACTTAGCTGAAGATATTTATGGGCCTATTATCCTTGGCGTACCCTGGTTTAAGATACGGATAATAGGATGAAGGAGAACCGACATACTTGCTCGGAGGTAATGAGGACATGGCAAGCAGGAAATTTTTTAGACGTAGAGTTTTCCTACTCTGAGGTAATGAGTACATGGCAGGAGTGAACTCGACGGAGGGTATTGGTGGTCAACTGAGGACATTTGTGGTCAACAGAGGACATTTGTGGTCAACATAGGACATTTGTGGGCCTATTACCCTTGGCGTACTCTGGTTGTGGGTACAGATAATAGGTCGAAAGGGGATCATCATACTTACTCAGAGGTAATGAGGACATGGCAAGTATGAAAGTTTCTTCGACGGAGCCTTCCCATTCAGAGGTAATGAGGACATGACAGGAGTGGGCTCAATGAAGGAGGGCACATAGAACGACTCAGAGGTAATGAGGACATGGAAGTTCTATGTAAGGGGTGATTTGTTTTTGGCGGAAGTGGAACGACTCAGAGGTAATGAGGACATGGCCGTTTTGGAAATTTGTGGATCGATTACCCTTTTTGTGTACTGGGTGTGCGGGTATTAGATCATGGGGGAGGATCTCCTTCAAGAAGAAAGTTCAGAGGTATGATCATACATAACTTTCTATCTGAAAGAGTGACCGGAATGTGAGTTCAGAGGCACCAGCGGGTACATAACTCGAGATTCTGGAGAATGGTGAGCGTGAGTTCAGCGGTACCAGCGGGTACATGACTCGCAAATCTGACAAACTATGAGGGTGAGTTCAGTGGTATCAGCGGATACATGACACGAAAATCTGGAAAACTATGGAGGTGAGTTCAGTGGTACCAGCGGGTACATGACTCAATAATCTGGAGAATGTTGTTTTAGACATAATATTTCTTCAGAAACTTGCCGTTGACGGGCAACATAAGCAAGTCTCCGTTTTGCTTAGCGAGACGGTAAGCACCGTTGGAGAACACGGCCTCGATGACAAATGGACCTTCCTATTTTGGCTGGAACTTGCCGGCGGTCTTGTGAGTCATGACCATTGGCCTCCAGACTGCCAGAACAAGATCACCCACTTGGAATGTTCTGATTTTGACCTTCTTATTGAAGGCTCCTGAGATGCGTGCTTGGTATAGCTCGATCCTTTGCTGAGCTAGGAAGCGCTTTTCATCTAAGGCATCCAACTCTTGTAGTCGACGTCGGTAGTTGTCATCCGTCGTCAATTGATAAGTGAGAGCGACGCGGAGTGAGGGTATTTGAGTCTCTAATAGGAGAACTGCCTCACTCCCGTATACTAGAGAGAATGGCGTGTTCCCAGTAGCTGTTCGGACTGTAGTACGGTACGTCCATAAACACTCGCCGAGTTTTTCGTTCCAGTCGTGTTTGTTGGAGGAGACAAACTTCTTGAGGAGTTTGATGATTGTTTTGTTGAATGCCTCTGCCAACCCGTTCGTCGCTGTAATGCCTGTGGTTCGTATTACGTATTTCTGGAATACGTGTACGTATTTATTCTTGTTTAATTTCCTCCCTGGGCTTGGTTTATTCTTGGTTTGGGTTAGCTTGGTTCGGTTTGGGATTACTCTTGGTTCATCATGAACCAAGGGGTGAACCCCCTACCTACCACCACCACTACCATTTATTAACCCTTCTCCTTTCTCTCTCTTCATTTATCATCTTCTCCACCATTACTTCCTTACCTACCAGAGAGAGGGAGAGAGAGAGGTCTAGGCAAGTGTAACTTGCTTCATGGAGGAACTCAAATTTTATTGCTTCATTCTCTTCCTTACAGTATTCTAACTTACTTTAGAACTTGGCATTTTCACTTTCCATGGCTAGATTCTTGTAGATCTATATTTACTTTATTTTTAGATTTATTAGGTTTGGATCTACTTAATCTTGTTATTTCCGAGTTTTGATGGTTCCATGTTGTAGAGCATTTCATTCTGCCCCATTTTGACCTATGGAAGTTCGGATTTGGGCTCCGGATGACGGAGTTATGGAGCTTGGAAGGCTTGGCTCTCATGGTGTTCTTCCTCTCTGAAAGTGGAGAATATGAACTGTGCTTAGACTTGACTTGACCGCATGGCAATCCATGCGACGAGTGATTCAGCCGCATGAGACTCTCAACCGCATAGGCTGAGTCTCATTCTTAGTCGCATGGGCTCATTTCTATCGGCCGCATGTGTATCCATCGACCCACCATATGAGTCTTTTCCCTTAGTCGCATAGGGCTCCGAGACTTTGAGCCGCATAGGCATTGTTCTCCCTTGTCACATGGGACTTCACCCATCCCGAGCCGCATGAACTCCCATACTCGCGAGCCGCATAGACCGCAGTCTCCTGCTGCCGCATGAGGACTCGAGTCCTCTCAGTCGCATGACTGACTGATCCCCGAGCCGCATAAACCTTGATTCTCTTGAACCGCATGAGACCCCTCCCTTCCTGACCGCATAAGCTCCTGCAGCCGCATGTGCCGTGCGGCTGTATTGTCTTGAGACCGATCTATTTGAGCCACATGAACTCAGATTTTCGGCCGCATGAACCCATATCAATTTAGCCGCATGGGCTGTTCTCTTCCAGCCGCATGAGATCATTCCCGGCCGCATATGCCTTAGCCGCATGGCTCTCCTATAGCCCTGTGTATTGATATTTTATTAGATATTTTACGTCCATTTTAATACATTTAATATATTTGGAAATGATAATTGAGCTTGACATGACAGTGACCAGTAGTGGTGCACACTTGACATAATAACCTGACATGATAGTGGCCCGTCGTGGCGCACTCCTGACAAATACACTTGACATAATAACCTGACATGATATATCTTGATAAGCTGTTGTGACGGCTACTTGACATGACATGACCTGTATAATTAATCTGGACACCGTGGGCGATTGTGCTTGTACAAATAATCCAGTCCTGTCTTACATCATGTCTAGGAGGGGACTCCTGAGTACCACGATCAGGAGTACCTACTGAAATGGACTAAGGCTAAATAACTAGATTAATACATTAGTCATAAAGAGATCTTCCAGCTACAGGCAATCCCGTTACCTGGGCACGCCTTGGGATCTGTAGCCTGCCATCGAGTAGGGCACATTTCCAGCACACTGTCATGTGTTGCACCCTTCAAGCTACCTAAGGGTATATTCATTTCCTGGACGATGTACCCACCTGAATTCAACTCTAATTCTTTTAACCCGGGTAACCTGGATGGTCTGCAGGGCTTGTGGCTGTGGAATAATCTCACTGCATCTTGCTAGTAATTAGGCCTATGATAACCCTAGTTAGTTAAAGTATCAAGCCGTAATTTTTGCTTGGCCGTGAAATGATTGGATGGAGTCTAACCAGTCTAGTCTTGCCCTGATCCTGATTACTACATGACCAGAATGCATGTATTTATTTTATCGATAAATGGTGAGAATTCCAAGTTCTGTTCAGACGACCGGTCCTTGTTTGGTTTACGGGTTGTAACCTGGTTATCTGAATAGTTCCATTGTTATCTCGTCGTATATCACCTGTTATGGTTTTCCTTAATTCCTGTCTTTATTATTAATTTTATTATGCTGATTGCTGGTTTTAGTTCCTAAACGAAGCTTCATTTGTGGCACTTGCTCTTTCTGGGTCTGACACAACTGGTTTTGTGTGGCCAGATTTTGGAGCAGCTCCAGAGGATCTACCGACCTTCAATCCAGATGGTGGCCACTAGACGGAACCCTGGCAACGAGTGGGTTTATTTTTGATCTCCCACTTTATTTAAAAATATTCTTTTGAGGCGTTTAGCCGGCGAGCACCTGGTTAGCTCGATTGTACTTTACTTACTGTCTGCCTACGGGCTGTAACATAATTGACAGATCCTAGGGTTGATCATGTATGACTAAACTCTTGCTAGTCCTAACATTTTGTAACGAATAGCTTCATGATCAACTGAATATATAAAGTTTGGAACGCCTTACTATTGTATATTTAATGATCATACATCTTGTGACTTTTACTTACTTGCTTGTGATTGAGACAATAGGCTTGTTCATGACCTTAGGAGACTGCTGGCTTGTAGATAAACCCTCATGTATCTAGACAGCCGTGACCGTATAGCGAGATGGAATCCATTTCATATACGTAGCTGGCTATGTCCGCCCCCGCTCTCCAGTATTCTGGTTCTGGGGTATGACATGGTTTAAGTGGTGGCCCATGCAGGTCTTGTAAATCAAGATATGTGAGGGTTTACTGAATAGATGTCTCAATCAATATTGTCCTTGATCTATGCTTATATCTTCTGAATCCCTGGATTCTTGTCCTGATCATATGCTTGTATTGTTGATCTGTCATGGTCCTTCCTCATTGTACCCCATGTCGTCTTCTTCAGCGGCATTGTTCCTGGATCTGCCGGTCAGCAAGGCGGAGCACTTCCCACGGATCAGCAACCAAGAAATCAAGCCCAGCAATCTGGAGTAGCCTCCAGAGTCATGCCTTCTGATGGAGAGCCACCAGTTCAGCCAGTTTAGCCTGCCGAGCCTGATGATGGCACTTTAGTAGGACTCGTCAGGACCTTGATAGCTTCCCAAGATCGTCGAGGAGACGCCTTGCACCAGACAGTGACGAATGCTTTGACCAGAGGAGGTCATCAGGATAACAGCACGGCCAACTTGAACCCTCCCTTCTTCGACGGCAGTGAAGATGCGATCGCCGCAGATGCTTGGCTTCAGGACACAGAGGTGATTCTAGAAGCAGCCAGGACCCCAGAGAATAAGAAGGTAGCCGTGGTGCGCCTGCAGTTATTAGATCTTGCCCGCAGCTGGTGGACGGCTCAGGCTGTTGGATTAGCAGCACCCATTGCTTGGGCGGTGTTCAGAGAGAGATTTCAGACCAAGTATTTTGATGCTGTAGCTCGGTACGATCTACAGACGAGGTTCACCAATCTGAAGCAGATGGGCAGGACGGTCGACGGATATACGGTCGAGTTTTTGAGACTCAGTCGGTTTGCTCCCACCTTGGTGGCAACCGAGTATGATAGAGCCCAACGGTTCCAGCAGGGACTTCACCTAGAGATCTTATTGGCAGTCGAGCAGTTTGAGCATCAGACTTTTGATGCAGTCTTGAGAGCAGCTAGGAGGCATGAGTACACCTCCCAGAGGATTGTGGATAGGGCCGGAGGTCGGAAGAGATCCCACGGACAGATGAATCAATCATTAGCCCCAGCCCCAGCAGCCAGGGCTTTGACTATTGGAGCTCCGAGGCGGGCAGCCTCAGTGACGTCGGTTCAGTATTCAGCCCCGACGTATCCTCAGCAGCAGCAGAAGCAGAAGCAGACTTCCGTAATAGGATGTTCTCATTGTGGGAAGCCGGGCCATGTAGTAGCAGAGTGTCGTAAGGCACAGGGATTGTGTCTGTCTTGTGGAGCGGCAGACCATAGGGTAGGATCCTGTCCGAATAGGGGTGGCTCATCATCGTCCAACCTTTCTAGCTCTTCGGTGAGAGGACCAGCACCGGTCCAGCAACAGCAGCAGTATCCATTGCCGAGGCCCTTGCCGCCTCAGTCTCAAGTATTCCAGCAGCAGAACCCCCAGCAGTATGCACAAGCCCAAGCCCAGAGTCAGAGCAGGTAGCGAGGATTTCATCAGAGGGGACCAGCACCCCGAGGGCACGGTCAGGCTATGGTGATGACCGTGGAGGAAGGATTGGCACCAGGAGAGGTAGTGGCAGGTACTATTCTCGTCAACTCCTTTCCAGCTTTAGCTTTATTTGATTCTGGTACGTCATATTCTTTTATGTCTGCACGATTCGTGATACGGATAGGATTGGAGCCCGAATCATTATCAGTAAGGTTCAATATACTTACTGGTAACGGACTTGTAGGAGTCGATAGGGTGTTTTCCTCGTGTCGGATCGTAGCTAGCGGTAGAGAATTTCTCGTTAGATTGATAGAATTCCCGATGGCCGATTATGATGTGGTCTTAGGGATGGATTGGTTGAGAAACCAGTATGCTAGAATAGACTGCCATATCAGCAGGGTTGTTTTTAGCATTCTATGTGAGCCAGAATTTTCCTTCTCTCGAGGCGAGGTTGAGTCTTCTCCTCCGATATTACGGATGGCAGTAGCAGCGGTTCAGTTACCCAGGATAGTGGATGAGTTTCCAGATGTTTTTCCAGAAGAGCTTCCAGGTATGCCTCCGGAGCGAGAGATCGAGTTCACTATAGACTTGATCCCCGGGACAGCCCCAGTGTCAGAGAGAGTCTACAGGATGGCGCCGTCAGAATTAGAGATATTGTACAAGATGATTGAGGAACTCAGAACCAAGGGATTCATTCGTGCTAGTGGATCGCCTTGGGGAGCCCCGATACTTCTTGTGAAAAAGAAGGATGGTACGTCCAGGTTATGTGTTGAATCGTACCTTAAACTCAGAGACAATCAAGAACAGATACCCTCTCCCGAGGATAGATGACTTATTTGATCAACTTAAGGGGGCTTCAGTATTCTCAAAGATTGACTTGCACTCAGGATATCATCAGATCAGAGTCAGAGAGCAGGACATCCCGAAGACAGCTTTTAGATCGAGATATGGGCATTGGGAGTTCCTTGTTATGCCTTTTGGAGCAACCAATGCACCGGCAGTATTCATGGATCTCATGAATCGTATCTTCATGCCCTACTTGGATCAGTTTGTGATTGTGTTTCTGGATGACATCCTGGTCTACAGCAAGAGTGAGGCGGAGTATGAGCAGCATCTCCGTATAGTTCTTCAGATCCTCAGAGAGCACCAGTTTTATGCCAAGTTCAGTAAATACGAGTTCTGGCTCGATCGCATTTCGTACTTAGGTCATATCATCACTCGAGGAGGAGTAGAAGTAGATCCCCAGAAGATTGTGGCTATTGAGTCATGGCCAGTGCCCAGAACAGTTGCAGAGGTTCGCAGTTTTCTTGGATTGGCCGGCTACTACTGGCGGTTTGTTTTGGATTTTGCTCGAATTTCAGCACCCTTGACCCAATTGACCCGTAAGGATGCGTAGTTTGCTTGGACAGCAGAGTGTCAGAGTTCTTTTGAGCAGTTGAAGCGAGGCTTGATGACAGCTCCTATTCTCACGCTTCCAGATGGGACCGGAGGATTCTCAGTGTACTGTGATGCTTCGGGCAGAGGTTTAGGATGTGTTCTGATGCAGCATGGGAAGGTAATAGCTTATGCGTCATGACAACTTCGTGATCATGAGAGGAATTATCCAACCCATGACTTGGTGCTGGCAGCAGTAGTGTTTGCACTTAAGTTGTGGAGGCACTACTTGTATGGAGACAGGGTAGAGATTTTCATCGACCACAAGAGTCTGAAGTATGTTTTCACCCAGAAGGATCTTAACATGCGTCAGAGAAGATGGCTAGAGCTTCTTGTGGATTATGATGTCAACTTGAAGTATCATCCTGGGAAGGCCAACGTCGTTGTAGATGCATTGAGTAGGAGAGCCGGAGTTTATTTCCTAACAGCACAACCAGAGCTGTTAGCAGATCTTCAGAAGATGGGAATAGAAGTTGTTCTCCCTTCCAGTGTGGCATTGATGGCCAGTATGCAAGTTCAGTCCACTATAGTCGAGAGGATCCGGATGGTACAGTCGACAGATTCCAAGCTTCAGCAACTCAGAGCAGAGTGTAAGGCAGGACGAAGACCAGAGTTATGCATTCATGAGGATGGTACACTTCGACATGGTAAGCGTCTTTGTGTACCCAGTAGAGATATCAGACAGAAGATCATGTCAGAAGCGCACAGTTCACAGTATTCCATCCATCCCAGCAGTACGAAGATGTACCGTGATATTCGGTAGCATTTCTGGTAGAATGGCATGAAGCGGGAGATAGCTCGGTTTGTCTCTCGGTGTTTGGTTTACCAACAAGTTAAAGCCGAACATCAGAGACCGGCTGGACTTCTTCAGCCCTTACCGATTCCAGAATGGAAGTGGGAGCATATAACCATAGATTTTGTGACTGGATTGCCTAGATCCCCAGCTGGTAGAGATGCTATCTGGGTTATAGTTGATCGGCTCATGAAGGTGGCTCACTTTCTTCCATTCAGAGTTGGTCAGTCGACAGCTCAGTTAGCAGAGATGTACCTCAGGCAGATTGTCAGATTGCACGGTGTTCCAGTCAGTATCACCTCATACCGGGATTCAAGATTTACGTCACACTTTTGGCATAGCTTGCAAGAGAGTTTGGGAATCCATCTCCAGTTCAGTTCAGCATATCATCCGCAGACAGATGGTCAATCGGAGCGTACGATCCAGACTCTTGAAGACATGTTACGGTCTTGTACACTTGACTTCGATATTTCGTAGGAAGATCACTTGCACCTGGTGGAGTTCTCGTACAACAACAGTTTTCAGGCCAGTATCTAGATGGCACCGTTCGAGGCACTGTATGGCAGGAAGTGCAGATCCCCGTTAGCCTGGGATGATGTTGGAGAGAGACAGATGCTCAGTCCAGAAATGATTGCCCAGACAGTTGAAGTGGTCAGAAGGGTCAGATATCATCTTCGAGTTGTCCAAGATCGTCAGCGCCATTGGGCCGATTCTCATCGACGCCCTCTCGAGTTTTCTGTCGGTGACCATGTTTTCCTGAGGATTTTGCCTAACCATGGCGTCATTCGTTTCGGCGTACGGGGCAAGCTTCATCCTAGGTATATAGGACCGTTTGTCATTCTGGAGCGAGTAGGAGATGTATCCTATCGTCGCGCTCTTCCGTCGTCGCTAAGCGAGGTGCATGACGTGTTCCATGTATCCCAATTACGACGGTATATCCCGGACCCGAGCCATATCCTAGATCATTCGAAATTGGTTGTTGGTACCAACTTTCGTATGAGAAGAGGCCCGTGTCTATATTGGACCGGAGAGAGAAGATCCTCAAGAATAAGACTATCAAGTTAGTCCGAGTTGCTTGGGGTCATCACCCTTTGGGGGAGTCAACGTGGGAGCGTGAGGATGATATCTGATCGCGATATCCTGACTTGTTTGACTCGTGAGGTATAACGTCTTTCTTATGCCTCATGCCTTCGATTCCTTGCTTCAATGAGTGATTGTCTGCCTAGTTATAGCTTGCATGTGATTAATTTAGCTTGTCATTGCTCCTCTAGCCTCTTGATTAAATTTCGAGGACGGAATTCTTTTAAGGTAGGTAGAGTTGTAATGCCTGTGGTTCGTATTACGTATTTCTGGAATACGTGTATGTATTTATTCTTGTATTGCATGATTTCCTTGCTTAATTTCCTTCCTGGGCTTGGTTTATTCTTGGTTTGGGTTGGCTTGGTTCGGTTTGGGATTGCTCTTGGTTCATCATGAACCAAGGGGTGAACCCCCTACCTACCACCACCACTACCATTTATTAACCCTTCTCCTTTCTCTCTCTTCATTTATCATCTTCTTCACCATTACTTCCTTACCTACCAGAGAGAGAGAGAGAGAGATCTAGACAAGTGCAACTTGCTTCATGGAGGAACTCAAATTTTATTGCTTCATTCTCTTCCTTACAGCATTCTAACTTACTTTAGAACTTGGCATTTTCACTTTCCATGGCTAGATTCTTGTAGATCTATATTTACTTTATTTTCAGATTTTTTGGATTTTGATCTACTTAATCTTGTTATTTCCGAGTTTTGATGGTTCCATGTTGTAGAGCATTTCATTCTGCCCTATTTTGTCTTATGGAAGTTCGGATTTGGGCTCCGGATGATGGAGTTATGGAGCTTGGAAGGCTTGGCTCTCATGGTGTTCTTCCTCTCTGAAAGTGGAGAATATGAACTGTGCTTAGATTTGACTTGACCGCATGGCAATCCATGCGGCGAGTGATTCAGCCGCATGAGACTCTCAACCGCATAGGCTGAGTCTCATTCTTAGCCGCATGGGCTCATTTCCAACGGCCGCATATGTATCCATCGACCCACCATATGAGTCTATTCCCTTAGTCGCATAGGGCTCCGACACTTTGAGCCGCATAGGCATTGTTCCCCACTGCCGCATGGGACTTCACCCATCCCGAGCCGCATGAACTCCCATACTCGCGAGCCGCATAGACCGCAGTCTCCCGCTGCCGCATGAGGACTCGAGTCCTCTCAGCCGCATGATTGACTGATCCGCGAGCCGCATAGACCCTGATTCTCTTCAACCGCATGAGACCCCTCCCTTCCTGACCGCATAAGCTCATGCAGCCGCATGTGCCGTGCGCCCGCACTGTCTTGAGACCGATCAATCCGAGCCGCATAAACTCAGATTTTGGGCCGCATGAACCTATATCAATTTAGCCGCATGGGCTGTTCTCTTTCCAGCTGCATGAGATCATTCCCGGCCCATATGCCTTAGCCGTATGGCTCTCCTATAGTCCTGTGTATTGATATTTTATTAGATATTTTACGTTTAGAAATGATAATTGAACATGACATGACAGTGACCCGTAGTGGTGCACACTTGACATGATAACCTGACATGATAGTGGCACGTCGTGGCGCACTCCTGACAAATACACTTGACATGATAACCTGACATGATATATCTTGATAAGCTGTTGCGACGACTACTTGACATGACATGACCTGTATAATTAATCTGGACACCGTGGACGATTGTGCTTGTACAAATAATCCAGTCCTGTCTTGCATCATGTCTAGAAGGGGACTCCTGAGTACCACGGTCAGGAGTACCTACTGAAATGGACTAAGGCTAAATAACTAGATTAATACATTAGTCATAAAGAGATCTCCCAGCTACAGGCAATCTCGTTACCTGGGCACGCCTTGGGATCTGTAGCCTGCCGTCGAGTAGGGCACATTTCCAGTATACTATCATGTATTGCACCCTTCAAGCTACCTAAGGGTACATTCATTTCCTAGACGATGTACCCACCTGAATTCAACTCTAATTCTTTTAACCCGGGTAACCTGGATGGTCTGCAGGGCTTGTGGCTGTGGAATAATCTTACTGCATCTTGCTAGTAATTAGGCCTGTGATAACCCTAGTTAGTTAAAGTATCAAGCCGTAATTCTTGCTTGGCCGTGAAATGATTGGATGGAGTCTAACCAGTCTAGTCTTGCCCTGATCCTGATTACTGTATGACCAGAATGCCTGTATTTATTTTACCGATAAATGGTGAGAATTCCAAGTTTTGTTCAGACGAAGGGTTACAACCCCGGTCCTTATTTGGTTTACGGGTTGTAACCTGATTATCTGAATAGTTCCATGGTTATCTTGTCGTATATCACCTGTTATGGTTTTCCTTAATTCCTGTCTTTATTATTAATTTTATTGTGTTGATTGCTGGTTTTAGTTCCTAAGCGAAGCTTCTTTTGTGGCACTTGCTCTTTCTGGGGTCTGACCCAGCTGGTTTTGTGTGGCCAGATTTCGGAGCAGCTCCAGAGGATCTACCGACCTTCCATCCAGATGGTGGCCACTAGACGGAACCCTGGAAACGAGTGGGTTTATTTTTGATCTCCCACTTTATTGTAAAAATATTCTTTTGAGGCGTTTAGCCGACGAGCACCTGTTTAGCTCGATTGTACTTTACTTACTGTCTGCCTACGGGCTGTAACATGATTGATAGATCCTAGGGTTGATCATGTATGACTAAACTCTTACTAGTCCTAACATTTTGTAACGATTAGCTTCATGATCAACTGAATATGTAAAGTTTGGGACGCCTTACTATTGTATATTTAATGATCATACATCTTGTGACTTTTACTTACTTACTTGTGATTGAGATAATAGGCTTGTTCATGACCTTAGGAGACTGCTGGCTTGTAGATAAACCCTCATGTATCTAGACAGCCGTGACCGTATAGTGAGATGGAATCTATTTCATATACGTAGCTGGCTATGTCCGCCCCCGCTCTCGGGTATTTTGGTTCTGGGGCGTGACAGCCGCCGGGTTGTACGGTGTCGAAGCGACATTCTGAATACGAGCTTATCGTAAAACCGATAGAAAGCGTGGCTCACAAACTGTGGACCATTATCATGGATGATCCTTCAGGGCAGTCCAAAGCGGTAGATGACGTGATGCTTAAGGAAACGGATCACGTTTGAAGTCTTAACCTCTGCGAGTGGGACAGCTTCCGCCCACTTGGAGAAGTAATCAGTGATCGCGAGTATGAAGCAATATCCTCGGGAGGAAGGTGGGGTGATTGGACCAATGATATCCATTCCCCATGCTTCGAATGGCCAGGATGCTACTGTCGGATGTAGAAATTCGGAAGGTTGGTGAATGAAGTCCGCGTGGATTTGACAGGCTTTGCACTTTCTAGCATAATCTATCGCATCTGCCACCATCGTGGGCCAATAGTAGCCCATTCGTCGAAGACGGTCTTGCAATTTAGGACCGGGCTGATGGGCCCCGCAGACACCGTCATGAGCTTCTCGTACAGCTTCTTTGGCTTCTACGTTTGACAAGAACCGAAGCAACAACCCGTCATAGGATCGTCGATACAGCATTTTCGTCTCTGTATCGTAGAAGAATCTGAGAGAACGTCGTCTGATGGAAGTGGCTTCCTTTGGGTTCTCGGGCAGGATGTCGTAGACGGCGAAGTCAATGAATGGTTGTCTCCAATCTGGGGCATCATCGATCGTGTGGGCGGAATAACTCACCACGAATTGCACATTGTTCTTGGGACAGACCAGTTCGTGGCCTATCACATCCACTGATTGGCGATCATAGTTCGGAACTGCTAGGGAAGCGGCAAGACCAGCTAGGGCATCAGCTTCGATATTTCGGAGTCTGGGGAAATGTTCGATGAAGAACCCCTCGAATGACGAGATGATGTCAATCGCTATTTGGTGATAAGGGATCATGTCTTCGTGGTGGACTTCGTATGAGCCCCGGATCTGATTGACGATTAGTTGGGAATCGTCGTATGCTTCAAGGTATTCTACCCCCAACTCTCTTGCAAGTTGGAGGCCAATGACCAGGGCGTTGTACTCGGCCACATTGTTAGAGCAGGGCTCTGTGAGGAAATAAGCACGATTAATCACCAATCTGGAAGGGGAGACCAGCACTACCCCGACTCCGACGACTATATTGCCTTTAGGTCCAGTCCTCGAAGCACCGTCGAAGAATATTCGCCTTATAGCCTCGTGAGAGGTTGCATGCGAGTCGGCGACCTCATCTGGGATCTCTTCATATATTCTGGAGGACTCCAAGCCTGGGTGGGCTGCTAAGAAGTCTGCCAGGGCTTGACCTTTGACTGTCTTTTGGGGGTCGAAGATCATATGATAAAGGGACAGCAATATTGCCCATGTAGCGAGGCGAGAGCTGAGTGCCCCTGGTTTAGTCATGAGGACCCTGAGAGGGTTGACTCGTGAGATCACGTGTATCATTTGTCCAGTGACATAGTGTCGCGTTTTCTGAATGGCGAACACCAGGGCAATGCATTCCTTCTCCACAGCGGTGTATCGATGCTCTGGCCCAATCATCATTCGGCTGAGATAATATATGGCTTGCTCATGGCCTGCATCGTTGTTCTGTGCGAACAGAGCCCCGAAGGAATATTCCATTGCTCGTACATAGAGCAGGAATGGTTTTCCAGAAACCGGGGCTACCAAAACTGGAGGATTTGACAAATATTCTTTGATGCTGTCGAAAGCACGCTGACATTCCTCGTCCCATACGAATGATACTCCTTTCTTCATGAGATACGTGAACGGTCGATATCGCCCGGAGAGGTTAGAAATGAACCTCCTGATGTAAGCTAGCCTCCCTTGGAGGCCTCTGAGTTCGCGGAGATTTCTCGGGGGACCCATCTCCATGATTGCTTTCATCTTCTCAGGGTCTACATGGATACCTTGTGTCGTGATGATGAAGCCCAAGAACTTTCCACTGGATACGCCCAGAAAGGACTTCGTAGGGTTCATTTTCAGATTGTGCGCTCGCATTAGGTCGAATATCGTCTTTAGATCCTGCAGATGGTCTCCTTTGCAGCGACTCTTAACGGCTATGTCGTCAACATAGCACTCCACTGTCTTGCGTAAGTGGTCTCTGAAGATGGTGCTCACGGCTCTTTGATATGTGGCGCCGGCATTCTTCAAACTGAAAGGCATGACTGTGTAGCAGTACGTGCCAATTGGTGTTCGGAATGATGTATGCTTTTCGTCGTCAGGAGACATTTTGATTTGGTTGTACCCCGAGAAGCCGTCCATGAATGACATATGTTCAAAACCGCAGGTATTGTCAATCATGATATCCGTGATAGGGAGGGGGAACTCATCTTTGGGGCATGCCTCATTTAGATTGCGGAAGTCGATACAGATTCGAATCTTTCTATTCTTCTTGAGGACGAGCACAATATTGGCGACCCAATCGGGATGTTGTTCCTCACGAATGAAACTGCTGGTTATCAGTTTGTTGACTTCGGCTTCGATCGCGTCTATGATGCCCGGGCGGAAGCGTCGCTGTTGTTGTTTGACTGGCTTCGTATCCGACCGAATATTGAGTTTGTGAAGAGCAATGTCGGGATTTAACCCTGACATATCTTCATAGCTCCAGGCGAACACATCAATGTATTCTCTGATAAGTTCCAGCAGTGATTCTTGCTCTTCGTCTGTTAGGCCTTTACTGACGAAAATTGGTTTTGGAGAAGATTCGCTGCCGAGGTCAACCTGTATGACTTCATCTTCAGTAGGAGGTTATCTCTGTTTGAACCGCTTTTTCCATTGTGCGTCCAATTGTTGGGCCCACGACTCTAGCTCGAGGATTTCGAGGATGTCTTCGTCTTCTTCGTAGGCGTCGGCGAATGCCATGTTGACTGTCATGACTTGTCTGAACACATCTCCGATGCGGGTATCCGAGTCGGAGGTTGGTGATCCGGTTGAATGTGACTGCCAGTCACACTCCTCATCTGAACTCTCAGGGGTCGTCGTGGGAGTTACATACCCTAGTCCACATCGAGTTTTGCTATAGTAGTCCCGTGGCTTGCCAGTCGGAACTGGCGGCTTCAAAGGTGATCGTCGCCCAATGCCGTAGTTTAAACCTGGTGTCGTCTTCAGATCATACCCTTGTTTCTGCATGAGATATTTGGATTGAGGGCTATAGAGATACAGAGGCAGTCTCCCGGCATCTGACCCGAGGTCGGCTTTCTCTATGGTGAAGGGATGCGGGTCGTCCTTCCGGCCGAAAATGATCGGAAGATCTCCTCCCTCGATTATGCGCTACGCGTCTTCTGTTGGGATAAGCTGGATTACGGTGTGCACATTTGTCACCTGTGTGTGTAGGTGGGTACCTATACCATGTTCCATAGCGTATATTGTATAAAGCTTATTAAGCTCGATGTAGTTCAAATATAGCCCTTTATTGATGAAATAAGGTATCTTTTCTATGGGGATTACATTATCTGCGGAAGGAACATCAGTGTGGGCAGCCACATACTTGGCTAGCTTCGGTTCCTCTTTGGCTACCCCTTGTGTGAATGAAGACTGAGAGGACGACCTGGGAAGCTTGATTGTCAGTGGTTCAGTTGATGGGGCAGAGCATGGAGTCGTTGGCAGACTAGCGACCCCCAGTTTGGTACTCGATATGGAGCGAGGAGCGGCCGGTTCGCTAGAAGTGTCAGACCTCGCATCGGGGTGACGACCCTTCTTGGGAAGGCGTATCGTCAGTGGCCTATCGGAGGGATTGAGCTTCTCCATTTGGGGTTGACCGACTCTCGGCAGTCTGATTGTCAGTGGCGTCGTTGTGGATCTTGGTACTTGGCCAGACCTTGGCAGCCGGATTATTATCTGCTCTTCTTGTACTGAGAGGCTGATTGCGTCCTTACGCAGAGTGGCGGTAAGGGGTACAGACCTGCCCGGTTTGCGAGCTTAGAGGTGGATCGTCAGAGGCTCTTCTGATCATGTAGCTGTCTCGGTACCAGCTTGTACATCTCCTTCACCAAGATGCTTCTTCGATTTTTCGTACAGGCAGGATTCTGAGTAGTAAGATTCGACCCCTTTGAAGCGATCGATGTCAGCAAATTTTGTCTTTATGAGGCCGTATTTGTCGACATATTTGAAGCACTGGTGTAGCATGGTAGGCACGATCATATAATCGTGTATCCATGGGCGCCCCAAGAGGATGTTGTAAGAAATGTCTGCATCTATGACGTAGCAGGTGACTTTGGATTGGAGATCGCCAATCTGACACTTCAGACGAATCTTCCCGATTGGGTAGCTCCTGCCCGAATTGAAACCGCTGATGGCGGTGCTTGTAGGTGTCAGGCGATGCATTGGGATGCGCAGATGATGTAGCAGACCCTTCAGGATGATGCTTATGGAAGAGCCAAGATCTATGTGCATTCGATCCACCTTCACGACGCCGATGTATCCCGTGTAGTATAGCGGGCGATCATGTAGATTGGTTTTGATGAGCATGTCCTGCGAAGTGAAGACGATGTTGGGCATTGCTCCCGTGCAGGCACTGTCTTGGAGATCCACGGGTGAGTCCTCCCCGGTGAGGTTGGATTGAGCCAGATAGATATCGGCATTTTGGAGTGCTTCGTTCAATACAATACGAACGTCCTTGGAGAGCCTTAGGAGTTCGTACAGTGACAACTTGGCCGGTGTGTTAGCCAATTGCGCTAAGATGTCAAAGTTGTAGGGCCTCTCTAGCCCTTGGGCTGCCTCTTTTCGGAGGGATTTGTCGAAGCGAGTCTCTCTCGGCCTAGGCTTGTCGGTCGTCGAAGGCTGAGCCGATCCCGGAGCATCAGTTGTAGTGGGTTGATGATTTTCAGCTGGATTGTCCACCACCGGTTGGGATTGTGCTCCATACCGCGTGACGACGGCTGTAGCTTCCTCGATGTCTGTCGAGATTGTGTGGCAGGTCCTGACTTTTCTACTTTTCTTCTTGTAGGTGGAAGATGGTTTGGACCGAGTCACTTCTGACACCAAGTCTGGATGGATCCACATGATCTCCCCTCGTGATATGGTGAGGGGTACTAGACCGGCAGCCTGGTCTCGGGGAGGTGGAAGATTGGTAATCTCCATTGTCGCTAGAGGGACGGGGATCACCCCGTCTTGAGTCTCCGTCGGAGGAAAGCTGCCGAATTGTACGGACACCATATTGGCCGTCACGGTTACCTCTTCGAAATCGATGGCCAGAGCGTTTGAATCGATGAGATTTTGGATGTATCGTTTCAGCTGGTAGCAATCGTGTGTAGCATGATGGACATAGCGATGATAATGGCAGTACTTTGGATTCTTCATCTCTGCCGGCCGCGGTTCCCGTCTTGGTGGAGGAAGCTGAATTCTGTCCCCTTGTATGAGCATGTCCAAGATGGGCTTGACATGACCGTCTTCGAAGGAGTAAGTGATTTACAGCCATTGTTTGTCTGCTGGCTTTGGCTCAGGTTTTTGTGCTGTATCGGCCACCATAGCCTGCTTTCCTTTGCTATCCCGATTGTTGGAGGGGCTACCCCCATTATCGTTGTTGGGATGCTTGCCCTTGTTCTCTCCGTCCGAGATGTGCAACCCCAATTGGCGAGCCTTCTTCAATCGTTCTTCTTCGCTTGTGGCACTGATGATGAACGTCTTCCAATCCTTGAATTGACTTTCGCCCATCCAGAGACTGATTGTCGGGAGGAGTCTCTTTTGGCAAATCTCGATCAAGGAGGAATCCGGGTTTCCAGAGGGTAGCTTCATGGCGGTCTGGCGGAACCGCTTGATGTAATTTCTTGTCAGCTCTTTCTCTCCTTGGACGACATCCATGAGGGTGGACATGGTGATGTCCTGCCCTACTTCGTAGAATCTCTCCAAGAATAGGCGCTTGAAGCGGGCGAAGGAGTGGATGCAGTTGTCCGGCAGATTGCGATACCAGTCGAAAGCGACTCCTTCCAATGCCCCAATGAATAATCGCGTGAGGATAGCATCATCATGGGGCAGGTCGGTGGTGACCTCAAAGTAAGTGATGTACCAACTTGCTGAGGTCTTGCCATCATACGGGTTGATATTGAACGGCTTATATCTGTTGACACAAAGTCACAGTCAACCAAATATTGACTACATTGACTAAATATATCTGTATAATTCAATACGACACACGACGCTGCATGGACCTCTCTTATTACTTCTCGGGCCTCATCTGTTACGATAGGGGCTGTTATTTTGGGAGGATTAATGTCCGGGTTTGGTGCCGCTGAGTTCGAGTCCGCATTGACCGCGGGACCCGTGCTTGTTTGGCCAGGCGTTCCTCCTTACAGAGTTGGAAGAGCGGCTTTGATTTCATCTACAGACTTGACCAAGGCCTGTAGTATAGCCTCCAAAGTGTCGATGTGTTGGCGATCGCTGGAACCACCTTGATTGCTGTCCGTCATGAACAACATTTTACATGAGGAGTGATGGAAGGAACGGTGGAGGATGTGCCCTCTGAGTCATACCCATGCACCGAAAAGTCATCGGGATAGGTAGGAATGTTCTCTTCGGGCTCGAACTCGGAGGGAACGGTATCCCCAGCCTTGGAGCTTACTTCGTCTTGAGAGTCATGGATATCCTCGGGGACATCAGCGTCTGTTGTACCTGGGGAGAGTTGTTTCCTCGGGCTCGGCTCCTTGAAATATCAGATTGTTGTGGATGTTCGGAGGAGTGCTACCCCCAGTTCCCACCCCCAGTGATGTGGATGATAAATTTTCCATTGCAGCAGATTTTGTCTTTGAACGGGTGTTTGGAATACTCCGGTGGAGGACAGTCGTTTAGACGACAGTTTCTTAGCTGTAGTGATTGATATTTTGGGGCTGGAGATGCTTGTCTTCTTCCCTCTCCCTCGACGGGCACTTTCTGAGTGGAATTGCAGGAGACAACAGGAGGTGCCTCGTCCTCTGAGCTCGGATGTTGTAGTCTTTGGAAGACTGACGGCCGATCTTCCATTGTTGCCGCGTTGTTGCAAAAGCAGTTGACGATAATTTGGGTGCAGTGATGTCCAAGCGATGACTCTTTGCACGCCGAAGCTTTCTCTTCCTTGCGCTTGTGGAGGATAGCCTCATGCAAGTCAGAGGAACCACTTTGTCCTTTTGTCGTCGGGGGCTGGACTCGAGCGGTTCTATACAACTTCCTATCAGAGGCCCGTAATGTAAGTGGACGCCCCGATAGTCAGAGGTTGGGATAGCTGACTGGGCTTGATGATCCCGCACTGTCCTAGACTCCTTTTTTAGCACTTGCGGGTGCATAATAAGAAGAGTCTAAGTTGAATACCATAGGGTCTGGCTTATCATCCAGAGAACTATCAGGGTCAGGACTGTATGAGAGACGGTCGAAGACTGATCGAGAGGAGCGTGGAACGGACGCTATGCGGCTAGGGTTGGAAACCGTGCAGGCTGTCTGCATACGGTTGTCCTTAGCTGCTGGATGAGTCACTTTGGTGTGATTAGTAGGAGTCACGATCGTGCAGGCTGGCCGCATGCGGTTGGCAATTGTGGCTGCATGGGTTTTCTGCCAGCGATTGACTTCAGTAACCGCATAGGCTTCATCCATGTGATTGGCGACTGTAGCCGTATAAGCTATGCGGCTGACAGATGTGACCGCATGAGTTTTCTTCATGCGGCTAGCGGATGTGGCCGCATGAGCTTTTCCATGCGGCTAGCACCCTTATGAGGCTCGGATCGCGTAGAGTTCCTCTTTGCCCCTGTAAATCCAGCATCATAGTATTTTTTTTCTGCCCAACTTGGGGACAACAGAGTTACCTACGGTCTGAAGTAGGGGCAGGAGAGTCTTGCTCGCCGTCTTGAACAACAGAGGGTATCTTTGCAAGATCTTCAGTAGGAACGAAGGATCGGGATCTCTACTCCTTGCGGGCCTTCTTCATGCGGGCTCGCTTCTGGACCGGGCCAACGATCTTGTCGGAGAGCATTTCTTCGAACGTCTGGTCGAACCGGGCGACCATCTTCTGTTGCGTGGAGCCAAGCTTGGCTGCATCCGACTGCGTCACCAACTCCTCAGCCATGGAGAAGTTTGTCTCCAACAGAGTCGCCATCGTGTTTGCCATTGATTGTAAAAGTACAGAACAATTTTATGGGAGGACTGAACTTAGACTCACAATACAAACTCGCTTGTACAAAGAAAGCCTAGGGACGAAAACCTAGGTACAGCAATCTAAGTACAATTGTTTATTTTAGATTCTAGGGGTGACGATAGAGGCTCGGGAAGGCGACGACAGCCCTGCCTTACTCCTTGGACGATCGGTATGCAGCCTTGGCTCCTGTGACGAGATGGTTGGCGTTGATGAAGAAATGCTCCTCATGCTCTCCTCGTATTGCTCTTTTGGCTTCTCTCTCTTCTCTTTCTGGATTGATCTCTATGGATTCTTCTCTCTGACTATCGGGGGAGCCTCTCTGTATGGGCGTATCTCTCTCTGACCGTATATATTCACAAGGGAATGGCACCTTGCTATTTATAATAGTGGGATCTCCTCATTAGGGTTGCCAATGATTGCCTCTTGGAGATGGCGGCGGCCTGTGGATTGGTTAATCTAGGCCGTTCGTTTTTTATTGTGACGAATCCGAGCCATTGAGTGTAGATTACACCAAATCCTATCAGCAATTAATGTTGATTGGAATAAATTTTCCTCATAATGATCTTCTGATGTCTGCGAATAAATTAGATTTATTCTCCTGCCACGTGTCCCAGATTATTGGGATTTGACCCAATCTTTGATTGCAATAAATCTGAAGAATTGATCGGCTTAAGACACGTGTCCTAGGAGCCATTGGGGGGATCTGAACCGCATGACGAGTGAGCCGCATATGATTTTGGGCCGCATATGGTTAGGGCCACGTGTCAGGGCTGCCTGGGTAGTGGCTCTCTTATGGAGGTGATCATTGCGAGCCGCATAGGGATACATCCGCCTGAGCCGCATGGAAATGGTCCTCTTGAACCGCATGAGAAGTCTTTGCTCGAGCCGCATGAGGCTGTCTTGGCCTGAGCCGCATAGGACAGCTTCATTCTGAACCGTATGAGAAGTCTTTGCTCGAGCCGCATGAGGTTGTCTCGGCCTGAGCCGCATAGGACGGCTTCATTCTTGACCGCATGAGAAGTCTTTGCTCGAGCCGCATACGAACGCCCACGTGGCAAGGCCACGTGGCATTTTATGGCTCTCGAAAGATTTATGTCAGAGATCTCTTTTCTCTTCCCTAGAAGTCTGTCATTATGACAGAGTCATAATTATTCTTTTTGTGTCAGGGCTGTCACTTTTTCAGAGTTGTCAGCCATCAAATAATTAATGCGAGAGGACAGAGGAGAGAGCTGTCCCGCCACGTGTCTTCTGATCCGCATGGGATGTCTTGGGCCGCATAGTCCCTTATGCCGCATGACTCTCTGAGCCGTATGGGCTTTCTGAGCCGTATGGGGTTCTTTAGCCGCATGGGTCATTTTCTTTAATATTTTCCATGTTTCTATAGACCGCCGTTGGCGGTCTTCAGAAGGGTACGTACTACGGTACGGGATCCTATGGCACGTATTTGGCTTCGGAGTCATCCCGGGCCCCCTTTGTCAGTGCACAGTCTCCAGCTTCGCAGGCGTCGTCACGAGCTGAGGATGTTCGTCGTCAGATCGAGGAGCTGCATCGCGAGTTGCAGCAGCAGATTTCTGATGCGGTCGAGCGACGATCCGACCCTCCGATCGTCACCGGACGATTTGATGCGATCGAGCGCAGTATACAGGAGCTGATGAGTCTGCATCAGGCTACAGCTGCCAGCTTGCACACGCTCACCGAGTCTACACAGCGCACAGAGCGTAGACAGATCGAGCTGGAGGGATCGCAGAGGAACATGTCTGCCTCACTCACTCAGGTTTCGGCTTCGCTTGAGGCGAGTACTGAGAGGGTGGTGAGTACCCTTGCTGTTTATGGTGAGCGACTGCGAGAGCTGGAGCAGATACGTCCTCCCGGTCCATCGACGGTGCCGACTTCAGACATTGCACTGCCTCCTACTGCCCCTACGGTGCAGCTCACCCAGGAGCAGTATGACTACATTCTATCCCAGTTGTGCGGCATGGGTCCGTAGTGATTTTAGTGATTTTTTTATGACTTGTACGTGTATTGGCTCTATGGGCAAATTGTTTATTGGTACACTTTCGTTTATACACTTGGTGGGAAACTTTTTATCTTCCATTTTTATTTGACTCTATTTGATGTTTGTGAGATGTGTGTCTGTGATATTTACTTTGTACTGCCTTCTATTTTTATTGTGATATTTACTTTGTGATATCTGCGACGGGGATGACAAATATACCTACGCTGGGTTATAAGCGATGATCTGATATACAAAGGAGGTGCTGCCGAAATTTTAAAAAAATATAATGTGTATTTTTGTGATGATGTGTGTCTGTGTTTACATTGAATGTGAAATGCAGTGTTCGGAACCATCGACAGTTTCGATTACTGTTGTATGTTTTATCTTGGATAAAAAGAGCAACAGTTTAAGGTGTACTTCTGAGAGCTTCATTTTCACGTCCTTCACTTTCTTCGGACGTCGTAAAGGTTCTCGAGAAGGTGAAGGACGTGAAGAGGAAGCTCTGAGAAGTGCACCCTGAACTGTTGCTCTTTCTATCCAAGATAAAACATAGAACAGTAAGCGAAACTGTCGATGGTTCGAACACTGCACTTCACACACACTGTAAACACAGACACACAGCATAACAAAATACCAATTATATTTTTTAAATTTTTTTTATAATATCTACGACGTATAGCGACGTTCCCCGACGGACAGCGACGGGAAGAACACGTTGCTATAGGTCGCTAACTAGTGACGTAACGTCGCTAGACGTCGCTAAAATGCTGACGTGGGAAATGACAACCTGTCAGCGGACGTCGCTAAATTTGTCGCTAGGCGTCGCTAACTTGCACACGTGGCTGCCATGCCATGTCAGCGTACATAAAGTTTATGGCATCGCAACGTGGTCACTCTACGTCGCTATTTTGGCGACGTAACCGTACGTTGCTATCTGTCGCTAATTTGGCGACGTCTTGCGACAATGATCACGCCGTCGCAAACAGCGACGTTCTGTGACGAAATTGCCATCTGCGATATGCCTATACACGACACCCTATTTTCATCGCTAAATACGTCGCAAAATTATTTTAGCGACGGATTTTCCTTATTTAGCGACGTATTTTGACATTGCTAAAATGGGTTATTTTTGTAGTGATCGTCGGTGAAAGGTCGGCGGTGGAGGCCTGGAGCAGCATCGGAGGGAAGGGTGATCGCCGGAGGTAGGGGGTCGCCGGGTGGAGGTGGTCGCCGGAGGCAGGGGGTCGCCAGGGGGAGGGGGTCGCCGGAGACGAGGGGGAGGGGGAGAAAAATTTGGGGAGAGCGGGAGAATAAAAATTTGGGTAAAAAAAATGAAAAGTCGATCGGCCAGAACCTATATGAAATAATTTAGCGACGTCCGCAAAGGACGTCGCTGAACGACGTTGTTCACTAAAACACTGACGACATTCAAGTGGCTGAGTCGCTAAACGTCGCTGATTGAAACAAAACAACGACGTTCTCCGACTAAACGCGACGTTTGTTTTCCAAATAATAATGCATGTCACAAACTGTCGCTGAAAGTCGTTGATAGTGACGTTCAGCGACGTCTTTCTCTGACGTCGCTAAATATAATAAAATCAGCGACGTTTTTAACTGGCGTCGCTAATTTCGTCGCCAATATTATTTTAGTAGTGTTGATTTATGAGAAAAAAATTTAATAACAAAAATTCAGAATTACAAAATATGGAAATGGATGTGGCAATTCTTTCTCTTCTTCTTGTCTTCGATAATCTTCTGTTTTTTATTGTAGTCTATTTTTCTAAAATTTAAATGTTGTGGTGATCCATGTTGGATCAGTGAAGAAGTTTATAAAGAGTTAGTGTATCTTCTTTATTTTTTAGTGGAGACTTTTCGAATTGGACTCCGATCGTTACGTGATTTTTTTTTTCATCGTGATTTTTTACATAAAATTCGATTGTGTTTGCAATTTGCTCGTTTTGTGTGAATTTTGGAATAGTAATTGGGGTGTGCAATTTTCTTCGGTCCTCGTGGATAGATTTCTTTTGATATGGAAGCAATAGTTTTTCTACTGGTTCCGTGCCCATTCACAACATAGTGCGGTCCACCATCACCCGTTAAAATTTTATGAGGAAATTTATATAGAGTTACGAAATTTGGTGTATTTACGCAAAAGAGTATAAGTTTGAAAATTTACAGGGAAGGGGATGTGGCGCCATCTAAGATGGCGCCCAAGATAATTTCTGGACTTGGCGACATCTTAGATGGCGCCAAGTATTTTGACGTGGGAAGGTTGTTTTTCTCATCAGTAAATAAATTTAACTTTTCATATACAATTTTATCTTTTATTTTATTTTTTTCAAAACTTAGATTCATTTAAATCTAATATTAGAAAATTATCTTAGAGATAAGTTTTAAAATAAATTTGAAATCTTAAATATTTTTTCTTCGATCAGGTTGATTGTACCTATATAAAAATCATATAAAATTTAAAATATCTTTAAATTCTTAAAAAATCATATAAAATTTAAAATATCTTTAAAGATAAGTTCTTAAATATTTTTTCAAATCTAATATTAGAAAGAAAAAAAATTATCTTAGGTATTTGAAATTATCTTAGATTTGAAAAAATATTTAAGAATTTAAAGATATTTTAAATGTGAAAAAATATTAGATTTGAAAAAATATTAGATTTGAAAAAATATTAGATTTGATTTGAAAAAATATTTAAGATTTGAAAAAATATTAGATTTGAAAAAAAATTATCTGATTTTTTCCTAATATTAGATTTGAAAAAATATTTAAGAATTTAAAGATATTTTAAATTTTATATGATTTTATATAGGTACAATCAACCTGGTTGAAGAAAAAAATATTTAAGATTTCAAATTTATTTTAAAACTTATTTCTAAGATAATTTTCTAATATTAGATTTAAACGAATCTAAGTTTTGAAAAAAAAATTAAAAGATAAAATTGTATATGAAAAGTTAAATTTATTTACTGATGAGAAAAGCAACATTCTCACGTCAAAAAGATGAAAAAAAAAAAAAAAAAACCTTGGCGCCATCTAAGATGTCGCGAAGTCCAGAAATTATCTTGGGCGCCATCTTAGATGGCGCCACATCCCCTTTCCTGTAAATATTTCAAATTCATACTCTTTTGCATAAATACATCAAATTTCTTAACTCTATATAAAATTTCCTCAAATTTTATTCATTTCCGACCCAGCTGAAATGCTCATTTATTTAAATGTTTTCTGATAGCCATGTGGAGTTAGGGTGGAACATTGTGTTTAATTATGACCCTAGCTAGTAGTACTGTATAGGCTACACCAGGGGCTTAGAGTGTACTATCAACATGATTGATCTAAATGTTATTTTTTTTATTATAAATAAATGTTTCGTCCAAGTAAATTTCATTTAATCTCCAAAAGAATTCATGCTAATATTATGCAATATCTTTTATGTGCATAACCCAAGAGGCCGTTTATAATGAACTTAACGGAGAGTGACAAAGACAAGTACATGCATGTTTGTCTGAGAATAAAGAACTGCATGCGTGTTAAGGCCCATTAAAAATGTAAGAACTTTGTTTTCTATGTTACTAAAATTAATAAACAAGACCTAACTAGATGAACTTAGGCTTAAAAAAATAATGGCATCGGCCAATGTTATAAAAAGGATACAGAATGGAAAATTATTCATCGTAGTCAACTCCAGAAATTTGGAGTTATGAATCCGTTCCCGATGTCATTTAAACTTAGGAAAAGACATTTATGATTTTCAAAGCAAGTTATGTTCACCGTACACCACAAAAATGTGTCCATATCCGTATCTATAGTCATAATATGTTTATATCCGTGTCCTGTGCACCTACTTGAAAATATTAGTATCTCGCTCTTCCTAAAACATAGCTATCAAGTTACTTCAGAGTAACATTTTGACAAGGAGTCTGTAAAAATATTTTTTCTTGGAATACAACATCACACATTTCCCTGTGAATATCTTACATGATTTTTTTTTTTCTGGACAAGGTCCTCTTTGAATGTCAGCCACCAGTTTCATCCAGGCCAAAATCTGGTGGTGAAGGGGCCTATAATGAGATTCTCTATGCCATGTGTCAAGACACTGCTGGCCAGAAGGCCTCACTCCTATCTCTCTGGAAGATAAGCCCCATGCCAGTGCTCATATAATATAGTCCTCACCACCACCACCACCACCACCACCACGATCTGTCCAGAATGGCCTCTCTCTGTGCTTCCTCTTCTGCTATTGCAGCTGTTGCCAGGCATGGTTATCTTCTCCAAATGTTTATTGAGTTCCAGCTACATTTTATTACAGTTGTTTAAAAGTAAACAGTTCATGTTTGCCAAAGAAACAAGATGTTAAGATTTTGTGATCAAGTAACTTGGTGCATACTTGTATGTTGTATTGTGCACAGTTCTCAGAATGGTCTGAGCGCAACAAAGGCATCCTTCTTTGGAGGAAGGAAACTTCATAGGCAAGGGAAGTGGAAGGCACCTACTGGTCGCCGAACTCTTTCGGTGTCAGCGGCGGCTGCAACCGAGCGACCCATCTGGTTCCCCGGCAGCGTCCCTCCTCCATGGCTCGATGGCAGGTTTGTGACTCCCTCCACTTCAGTACCTTCCTCTTACCTATGTTTCACTTGAAGGCTAGATGACTAAACTCTTCTTGCATTCTTAAATGCAGCCTTCCAGGCGATTTTGGGTTTGATCCTCTGGGTCTTTGTAAGTATTAATCCCTCAATTGTTACAGAGCTAACAGTAGGAAGATTTTTCTGTCAAAATAAATAAATAAGACCGTCGAAGCTGCTGTCATATTATAATAAAACCTTTTCAGTGCGACATATCTTGACTTTGTTAGATCTCTCTAAACTTCGTGCCAATGGTGATAAACTGAAGATAAGTAATTCCTAATGACAAATATAACAGATTACAAGTTACTCAACAGTGTTGATGAACATGTAGAGAGAAAAACCCTCCCAGGGGAATACACCTAATGTGCTACAACAACTATTGAGAATTACATTAATCTACACTTTTTAGCACAGAATTGTTGAGCAACTTTTTGCATCTTTCAGACTAATAGCTGTTAGAAAATTTTTATAGACAGATGATGTAAACTACATGACTAAGGGATTAGGAATGATGGTTTTCTTTTTCGCAGCGTCTGACCCAGAGAGCCTGAAATGGAACGTACAGGCAGAGATAGTCCACTGCCGATGGGCAATGCTCGGTGCTGCAGGCATCTTCATTCCCGAATTGCTCACGAAGATTGGTATCCTCAACACCCCTTCTTGGTACACCGCTGGAGAACAGGAATACTTCACTGACACCACCACGCTCTTCTTGATCGAGCTCATCTTGATCGGCTGGGCCGGGGGAGGAGATGGGCTGATATCATCAAGCCCGGGTGTGTCAACACCGACCCATCTTCCCAAACAACAAGCTGACTGGGACAGACGTAGGCTACCCGGGCGGGTTCTGGTTTGATCCGCTAGGTTGGGGCTCGGGCTCTCCCGAAAAGATCAAGGAGTTGAGGACCAAGGAGATCAAGAATGGGAGGCTGGCTATGCTGGCCGTCATGGGTGCATGGTTCCAGGCTAACTATACTGGAACTGGACCTATTGACAACTTGTTTGCTCACCTCGCAGATCCTGGCCATGCCAATATCTTTTCTGTAAGTGACATTCAAAGATATCAAAAGAAATTAAAAGTACATATTAGTAAGTAAAAGAACGTTATGATTAAAGCTTTGTTTACTTGTGATTCTTATTTTCAGGCTTTTAGCCCCAAGTGAAGAAGGAATTGAATGCACCTGTTCTCATCTGCATGGGGAAGATACTGATGTAAATCTTTAGAGGAACTGAGGATTATGAGATGGTGAAGTGTGTGATTGCAAGAATCATCTGAAATTTATATTTTATTTTTGTTAATGTGTTGTATGGAATAACATATGTACAAATTTACTTTAAAAGGTTGTTCCTCAGACTAGATCAAGGATAAGGCTCTACTTTAGCTAATGTAAAATATTGACAGTAGTTTCATTAACAAACCCTATAAGTATAAGTTGCTAGGATTAAATAATTAGATATAACTAAGTACTTTTGATAAAT
>JANAVB010014359.1:0-45000 GCA_029216955.1 Iris pallida
CTACGATGACCCAGATGGCATCCTTCCCTCCTTGGGAACGAGGCAGCCTGAAACGAGTCCATCGTAATATGTTCCTACTTCCACTCGGAATGGGTACACGGCTGCACAAACCAGCTGGCCTCTGGCGCTCTGCCATGAACCTCTGGCAAACTAGTATCTCGCGAAGAAACGTGATACATCCCTCTTCAATCCCGTGCCACCAAGATGTTCCCGCAAGTCATGGTACATCTTGTTTAGCACCAGGGTGAATAGAATATCTCGATCGTGCGCCTCCTGCAAACTGCCTCTACCAGCTCTCCCTTCGGTACGCACAATCGGCTGCCATGCCTAGGGATCCTCTCTGCTATAGTGAATCATCCCAGCATCCAGCTAATGCCGGGTCGAAGTCTGCGAAGGCTCTCTCATCTACTGTGCCTCCCGATCTGCTCCATCAAACCTGACTGAATGTCAAGCGCCATCATCTGTATCACTGATCCTGGCCGAACTAGCTCGATACCGAGCTTCTCCAGATCCTCCCGTAAATGCGATCAATCATCAGGTACTATGCCATCGGATGCCTGCTCAGCGCATCCGCCCACACATTTGTCTTCCCGGGATGATACTGTAAATCGATGTCGAAGTCCTTCATCACTCCAACCATCGCTTTTGCCTAATGTTCAGCTCTTTCTTGTGAACACAAACTTCAAGCTTTTGTGGTCAGTAAAGATTTCCACACGCTCTTCGTATAAGTAATTTATACTTGAGTGCAAAGATCACCGCAGCTACTCGAGGTCATGGGTAGGATAATTCCTCTCATGAGTCCGCAATTGCCTAGATGCATAAGAATTACTTTCCATGCTGCTGTAGGACACATCCTAGCCCCTTCCCAGAAGCATCACTGTATAGGTGAAACCTCCGAACCTGAAGGTAAAGTCAGAACTGGAAGATCGTCAGCCTCCTCTCTCCTCAATGCTGTCTGGCAGTCCTCTGACCAAGTACTCTGCGTCCTTCCTGTCGCTTCGTCATGGGTTCAGCTATCCTAGCAAAGTCCTGGACGAACTTTCTGTAATAGCCTGCTAAACCTAGAAACTCCTGATCTCTGAAACTGACGTCGGAGCCTTCCACGTCTCAACTGCAGCAATCTTCCCGGGATCCACCGAAATCCATCTCCAGTGACTACATGGCCGAGAACTCCACCCGGTCTAAAAACTCGTACTTCGGCAATTTGGCAAACAATCTCTCCTGCCTCAGAATCCCCAAAACTATCCGCAAGTGCTCTGCATGCTCCTCCGGCGTCTTCGAGTATATCAGGATGTCGTCGATAAACACTACGACGAAACTTATCCAGATACTGGTGAAACGTCTTATTCATCAAGTTCATAAGAACAGCTGGCATTTGTGAACCAAATGGCATCACCAGAAACTCTTACTGCCTACTTCGTATTGAACGCCGTCTTCTGGATGTCTGCTGCCTAACCTTCACCTGGTGTACCTGGATCTCAAGTCTATCCTGGAAAACACCTTCGCCCCGCTCAACTGGTCGAACAAATCATCTATCCTGGGCAGAGGATATTTGTTCTTGATGGTGATGGCATTCAAAGCCCGGTATCAATACACCAACCGGACGTACCATCCTTCTTAGGTACAAAGAGTACTGGCGCTCCCCATGGAGAGCACTGGATCGGATAAACCCTTTTTCACACAGGTCACAATCTGCTCTTTCATCTCTATGGCCTCCTTGGGATTCACTCTAGCAAGCCCGGGATACTGGTGATGAACCCGGCACTAAATCTATAGTGAACTCCACATCTCTGTCAGGCAGAAGTCTTGGAAGATCCTCTGGAATACATCCATAAACTCCCTAAATAGGGTGTGGGCGGTGCTGCGTCCCCAACTGTCGTACAACAGTTCGGCTCTAGGTTTGATCTCCGCCCTGTCCTCCTGACACTGATGGGGCTGTGCCTGGGGGACTGAACAAAATACTACCCTCATGACAGTCTATAGATGCATGGACATAGCTAACCAGTCCATCCCCATATGATATCATAATCGAAAAGTGGCATCACAAAGAATCGCCCCTGAACTCTCTCCCCTCCCGGCTATAAAAATAGAACATCTATAGATAGATCTAATAGGCACTGGTCCTCCTCCCGTCACTCTACTATCTCCGCAGTAGGTATAGCTACTAGATGATGTTTTGCATAAACTCTAATATAGGAAGCTATGAGATGCACCAGAATCAACAAACATACAGCTAGAAAAAGTTACAGATAAACATGCCTGTGATGACGTCAGCTAAGTAATCTGGCTCCGAAACCTGCTCCGGCTCTGGCTCAATGGCTAGACTATAAATCTTCCCCTGAGGTCCCTTCTGCTGCTGCAGATGCTGCCCAAACCTCTGCTGCTGAGTCGGAAGCGGTCCTCTAGGTCCCTTGCTACTGGGCATTCCCGTATCATTGGGTGGCAGACCCACAAACTAAGCACTGCTTCAGCCTCTTCCTGCAGATGGAGTACTCGTGCCCTGGTCTTCCGCAGAAAGAACATATAGGGTCCCGGGGCTCGAACTGGCGGGGTCGGGTGATGTGATATAGGGGGACGTAAGTTGCTGGGGTAGCGTCGGTGCTCTCTGCTGGAAAGCCTGACGCTTGGACGATCCCTCATGGTGTCAGAAGCCGGCCTCTTGCAGACAGACGCCTCCTCGATGCTCCGGGCTAACTCTAGCTCTGTAGTAGTCAGTTCGTACCGTTCGCCACTATAAGAATGCCAATGTCTGGAACTAGACCATGGCAAAACCTACGGGTCATCTCCTCTGGATTTGCAACCAATACTAGGAGCGAAACGGCTCAGGCGACTAAACTCTTGCTACTCGTCAACAGACGGTTCTCCTGCTGGATGTTCTGGAATCGTAGCCCCATGGCTACTCTAGCATGGTCAGAAACTTCTTCTTGAACTGGGTCTTGAACTGGTCCCAGGTGGCTGCTCATTCTGAACCAGACTCCTGCTAAGTCTATCATCAGAAATCCTGCTGCCTCTACCTAGAGGTCATCCGGCATCCTAACTCCCAGAAGCTTCCTCTCTACTATCTAGCCAGTCAGCACTACTACATGCCCTCAGTCCCTGAGAACTCCTTGGGATTCAGACCCATGAAGTCCTTGACCATTCTCGCTCTCTGCCGTGGCTCTACATGTGGTGGGACCACGGGACGTCCCTCAAAACGCTCTATGCTCTGGCGGAGTAGGGTAGTCTGCTCCTGATGGGTTGTTAGGAACCCATGAATCAGTGTGAGCAGCTGGTTCCCGTCGAGTGTGACGGAAGCCTGGGTGGGTATAGTGATAGGGGGTGGTGGAAGTATCGGGGACTACTGGGACTGGGATGTGGAAGGTGGTATCTGGGTCTGGTGGATCTGTGGAGTGGAGGAATGTGGTAGTGGAGGTATATCAGTCAACTGGTCAGCTGACTGGATATGGAGGGCCCCATTCTCGGGATAACATACTGGGATGACGAGTAAGCACCATCTAAATTACACATAAAAAGACTTATAAGGACTTGTTTAAAGTAAGCAATCATATGCAAGAAAATCTAATTATAATAGCAAACATGTGATGTATTTCCTATGTTGCAATCCTAGCATTCCTCTAAGTGTTCTAAGCTTTTTTCCTAATGTTGTCTAATTACCTTAAGTTCCTAATTGCAGGCATGCTTGGTACAATTACGTAACCAAATAGTTTAGACGGGACCTGCGTGGGCCACCACTAAAAATATGTCACGACCCGCTACCCAAATTGTTGGGCCAGGCCGAGTCATGCCCAGCCTACGTTGAGATAAAACGTAGTAAGCTGTTCTAAAGACAACAGGATAAGACTAAATGTACTAACAGTTCTATAAGTGAAGAAGAATCATAAATGCTCCAAACACAAAAGTCATCGTATATAGTAAACGTCCAAGTACAAGTAAACTGAAATGTAAAACTGGATACATGTCCAGTTACAAAATGATATAGTCTAATACATGTCTACTCTCAAAAGTCTAAGTAAACAAAAGACAACTAGGCGAGGTTTCCCGCAGGAACATCCTCGTAAAGCAGAGCCGGGTCCTCGGCAGTAATCCCATAATATGTGTCACAGAGTAACTCCTCCTCAGTAAGGACACCTACAACGTTATCCTGTCAGGACGGGAGCAAGTACTAAATCTAGCAAACTAGCGTATGAAACATGGAAATGAACATGAAAGGAATAACTGGAAAGCATGGCATCACACAGTCTATCATGGCAAGGACACATATGTCATAGAGACAGATGTATATGTAATGTTTAAAACTGTAGCAGGTACGTGATCGGTCAATAGATGTACAAAGTACTGAGGCACAATGTAAATAAAATGTACATACGTACAAGTAAAAATAAGCGATAGATGTACATACGTACGAATAGAGCTGGTGCGCCTACGACAAGGTATACATAAAATGTCAACCTTGCTCGGTACGTACGTACGAGTAAGGGGGCATGATCACGTACGCTACTAACAGTTTCCCCATAACCCATATTCTAATCATATGAGAGATACATCAAGATTGTTCTAAGCATGGTAGTAACTGAAAGTACAACATGTAGAGATCTAACTTGCTACCCCAAGGATCAGCATTAACATGGTGGGGTTTGCAGTTTATTTTATGTGACAATATGTAAAGTTCGTAGAAAGTACTTGCCTCTAGCAAAGCAAAACAAAACAAGCTGTGATAACAGTGCTATGGATGTCCGATAACTCGTCGCTGTAGAAGTAAATACAATAACTTAGTTTTTACACTAAGCTAAAATACTAGGACACTAATTTGTGAAACACGACTTGTGATTGGGCACCTAGCCAAAATGATGACTTTGGCATAGGAGACCAATGTGGGGTGACACACTATGTTAACTAACTTTCTAGGGTCTTTACACTAGTGAGGGATGGGGTTCAACACGACTAAAACTCCAAATATCACAAAAAGCTACAAGTCATAATTAATCAATAAATAAATCAAAAGATCATTGTGTTCGAACAATTTTAGAGATAGACAAAAAGCCTAGTTTTGTTTAAAGCAAAGTACCATGGTGATCCTTGTTAATCATAGAAATTTATTATAATTTTTCTGGAATTTATTAACCAGTACAAATATTTTATAAAAATCAGTTTTTCTAAGTATACAGAAAATAAGTTTTGGTTTCATATGCCAAACTAGGGGTAAAACAGTAAATTAAATACTACAAAAATTATACTAAATTAGCCAACTTATCATAGTATCTAAAAACTATTTTTCCATAATTTTAGCAGTACTTTAAGTATTTTTAGAAAATCAAAAACAGCATTGCACACAATAATTAATTATCTGCGTATTTTGTCCATGTATATAATTTGAACCAAAGTTCAAATACAGGACCCAAGGCCATGAATCAAGTCCAATATGACTTGTATAGGTCTTGAATGTGTGAAAACACATTTGAGCCTAAATACCCATGCTAGACTTGGACACCAAATGGTTGCAGTAATACAATAAAATACAATTTGGTAATAGCCAAAATAAAATTATTATTTAAATAAGGTAATTTGTACAAAAGAATGTATACATACCTATGCTAAAAGGATATATATAGATATATAAGGAAAAATACTTAATTTATAAAGTATATATATATATATATATATATATATATATATATATATATATATATATATATATATATATATATATATATATACTAATATACAAATATATATAAGAACACACTTAATAATATACAAATATACAAATATATATATATATATATATATATATATATATATATATATATATATATATATATCTATATATATCTATATATATTATATATAAAATATACAATATATATATATATATATATATATATATTATATATATATATATAGTATATATATATATATATATATCTATATATATATATATATATATATAAGAACACACTTATATAATATAGTGTATGTATATATAATATATATATACATAGGAAAATATATTAAACATATATATATAAAATTTACTAACTATAAAATATATACATATATATTAAATACTGTTAAAATACAGTATATATATATATATATATATATATATATATATATATATATATATATATATATATAAAATATATATATATATATATATATATATATATATATATATATATATATATATATATATATATATATATATATACATGTATATATATAAAAATACAAAAGAAAAAGAAAAAGAAAAGAAAACAGAAAAGAAAAGAAAAAGGAAACAGAAAGAAGAGGGGGGGCTCAAACCCGAGCGCTCAGCAAGGGGGGGGTTCTGGTCGAGTCGGGCTGGCCAGGGGGTCAGCCCGTTGGCTTTGTTAAGGGTTAGGATTTAGGTTCATTTATTTAGTTTAGATTAACATTTATATATAAAAAAATAAAAACTGTCCTGTGTCCTGACAGTTAAGGACACAGGATTTCTCGTGTCCTCGCTTAGCACGACACGTACGAGCACACTCTCGTGTGTCCGAGCACAGCACTGAGCTTGTCGTATCCTGGCGAGTCTCGTGCGTGAAGATGAGACACGCACGACACGACTCTGATCCCGCTACTCACGTGTCCGGTGCTTGGGGGGGTTTTCGAGAGCTCTGGACGGCGGAGGAGTGGTCGGGACGGCGGCGCTCCGGTGGCGATCGATTCGTCTCGTCGGGGCGAAGCTGCGGGTGGTGGTGGTGGTCGATGAGGGTGTCGGGATTGTGAGATCGAGACTTCGTCGGGGTTAGGGTTCCGGCGAAGTGTTTTGGGGAAGAAGGGGGGTCGTCGGTGGCTGTGGTGAGAAATTAGGGTTAGGGTTTAGGTCAGGGAGAGAGGGGAAGTTTTATAGGGCTTTTGGGCGGTTGCTAAGTCGGTCGGGCAGCCGAAAATGGCTGGGGCTGCCCGTCGGCGTGGCGGTCATCGGTGGGGGGGGGGGGTAGGTTTAGGATTTTCGTTTAGGTCCCCATAGTTTAGGAATTTATAAAAAGGCTATGACAGTAACATAATGCAAATAATAATTTGCATTCCACCTTTAAAACATTTAAAGAAATTGCAAACTTATATAAAAATAATTTGGATAATTACAAAACAGTATTAAAACAATTCTAATAATTGCAAATTGATATTAAAATATTTTAGAAAATTACAAATCAATATTTTTGTATTTTAAAACTCATTTAAAATCATTTAAAAATTCTAGAAAAATTCCTAAAAATTATTTAAGGCTATAAATGACATAAAAGTTTAATTAACACTAATTAAAAATAAATTTGGAAATCAGGGGCTTATAGTTTACGAGCTTGGAGGTGGATCGTCATAGGTTCTTCTGATCCTGTGGCCGTCTCAGTTTGAGCTTGCACATCTCCTTCACTAAGGTGTCTCTTCGACTTTTCGTATAAGCAGGAGTCTGAGTAGTAGGATTCGACCCCTTCGAAGGGATCGATGTCGGCAAACTCTGTCCTCACGAAGCCGTGTTTGTCGACATACTTGAAACACTGGTGCAGCATAGATGGTACGATCATGTAATCGTGTATCCAAGGGCGCCCCAGGAGGATATTGTAGGAAGTGTCCGCATCTATAACGTAATAGGTCACTTCTGATTGCAGGTCGCCAATTTGGCACTTCGAGCGAATCTTCCCAATCAGGTAGCTCCTGCCCGAATTGAAACCACTGATGGCGGTGCTTGTTGGCGTCAGACGATGCATAGGAATACGGAGATGATGTAACAGACCCTTCGGGATGATGCTTATGGAAGAACCAGGATCAATGTGCATCTGATCCACCTTTACGTCACCGATGTATCCAGTGTAGTATAACGGACGATCGTGCAGATTGGTTTTGATGAGCATATCCTGCGACGTGAAGACAATGTTGGGCATCGCTCTTGTGCAAGTGATTTTATGGAGATTTGCAGGCGGGCTCTCTCCCGTGAGGTTGACCTGAGCCAGATATACGTCGGCATTCTGGAGTGCATCGCTCAAAACCGCACGAACATCCTTGGAGAGTCTCAGGAGCTCGTATAATGATAATTTGGCCAGTGTGTTGGCCAATTGTGCCAAGATGTCAAAGTTGTAGGGCCTCTCTAGCCCATGAGATGCCTCTTTTCGGAGGGATTTGTCAAAGCGAGTCTCCTTCGGCCTAGGCTTGTCGGTCGTCGGAGGTTGAGAAGGTCCCGGAGCGTCAGCAGTAGCTGGCTGATGTTCTTCAGTCGAGTTATCTGGTGTAGGTTGGGATTGAGCACCAGACCGAGTGACAACAGCTGTGGCTTCTTCGACATCTGCCGAAATTGTGCGGCAGGATCTGACCTTTCTACTCTCTTTCTTGCCAATGGGGAGTGGTGCTGACTGAGTCACTTCAGGTACCAAGTCTAGATGGACCAACATGACCTCTCTTCATGACGTGGTGAGGGGTACCAGACCGGTAGCCTGATCTCGAGGAGGTGGAAGATTAGCAATCTCTATTGTCGCCCGAGGGATGGGTATCACGCCGTCTTGAGTCTCTGTCAGAGGAAAGCTGCCAAACTGTACGGACACCATGTTGGCTGCCACGGTTACCTCCTCGAAATCAATGGCCAGAGCCTTCGAATCGATGAGATATTGGATGTATCGCTTCAGTTGGTAGCAGTCGTGTGTAGCATGGTGGACGTAGCGGTGGTAATGGCAGTACTTTGGGTTCTCTATTTCTGCCGGCCGAGGTTCCCGTCTTGGTGGAGGGAGCTGAATTATATCTCCTTGTATGAGCATGTCCAAGATGGGCTTGACATGGCCGTCCTCGAAGGAGTAGGTCATTTGCGGCCATTACTTGTCTGCCGGTTTTGACTCAAGTTTTTGGGCTGTGTCGGCCACCATAGCCTGCTTGCCCTTGTTGTCCCGATTGTTGGAGGAGTTACTACCATTATTGTTGTTGGAATTAGGGCGCTTGCTCTTGTCCTCTCCCTCCGAGATGTGCAATCCCAGTTGGCGAGCCTTCTTCAACCTGTCTTCGGCGCTAGTGGCACTGATGATGAACGTCTTCCAGTCCTTGAATTAACTTTCACCCATCCAGAGGCTGATTGTTGGGAGCAGTCTCTTTTGGTAAATTTCAATCAAGGAGGAATCCGGATTACCCGACGGCAACTTCATTACGGTTTGGCAAAATCGCTCAATATAGTTCATTGTGAGCTCTTTCTCCCCTTGAACGATGTCCATGAGGGTGGACATTGTGACGTCCTGTCCTACTTCGTAGAATCTCTCCAAGAACATGTGCTTGAAGCTGGCAAAGGAGTGGATGCAGTTGTCTGGCAGGTTGCGGTACCAGTCAAAGGCGACCCCTTCCAATGCCCCGATGAATAATCGTGTAAGGATGGCATCGTCATAGGGCAGATGGTCGGTGGTAACCTCGAAGTAAGTGATGTATCGACTTGCGGAGGTCTTGCCATCATAGGGATTGATGTTGAACGGCTTATATCTTGGTAGAAAAGGAACATCCCTCCATGCAGCAGGATATGGTTGCCGTATTCTAAGGTCTTGAGAGACTTTTCGAGCGTGAAACATGGCGCGGAGCTCCTGGACCTCTATTCTTGCTTTTCAAGACTCATCCGCAGCGTTGGGAGCTGACATTTCAGGAAGATTATTGTCCGGGTTTGGTGCCGCTGAGTTCGAATCCGCATTGACCACGGGACCCAAGTTTGTTTGGCCAGGCGTCCCTCCTTGCAGAGTAGCGAGAGCTGCTTTGATCTCGTCCACCGATTTGACCAAAGTGCACAGTATGGCCTCCAGAGTGTCGATGCATTGGTGATTACTGGGGCCATCTTGATCGTTGCTAGTCACGAACGCCGTCCTCACGCGAGTAGAGATGGAAGGGACGGTGGATGACGTACGCTCTGAATCATATCCTTGTACAGAGAAGTCATCGGGGTATGTGGGAATGTTCTCCTCTGGTTCGGATTCAGAAGGGATAGTACCCCCAGCTTCAAAGCTTGCTTCATCTTGAGAGTCGTGGACGTCCTCGGGGACGTCGGCACCTGCTGTATCTGATGGAAGAGTTGTTTTCCTGGGCTCGTCTCCTTGGAATATCGGATTGTCGTGGATGTTCGGAGGAGTACTACCCACAGTTCCAGCGATCCCCAGTAATGTGGATGATGAATCTCCCACTGTAGCAGATTTTGTCTTTGAACGGGTACCTTAGAAAACTTCGGTGGTGGACAACCATTTAGACGACAGTTTCTTAGTCATAGTGGTTGAAATCTTCGGGCTGGAAACATTTATCTTCTTTCCTCTCCCATCGGCAGGGATTTTTTGAGTAGAGTTACAGGAGACAACGGGAGGTGCCTCATCCCCTGAGCTCGGCTGTTGTAATATTTGGAAAATGGACTATCGGTCTTCTCGTACCGTCGCATTGTTGCAATAGCAGTTGATAATGACCTGGGTGTAGTGACGTCCGTAGGAGGACTCTTTACACACCGAGGCCTCTTTTCTTTCCTTGTGCTTGTGGAGGATAACCTCACGCAAGTCAGATGGGTCTGGAACGACCATGTTTGCTTCCTGGGTTTTTGGAGACTTTTGGGAACCAGTCTGTCCGTTTATCGCCGGGGGATGGACTCGAGTGGTTCTGTACAACTTCCCATCAGAGGCTCGTATAACATTATGTGGAGCGCTCAGATGGTCAGAGGTCGGGACAGCGGACTGAGCTCGCCAAGCTCGCGCTGCCCTAGACTTATTCACTCTAGTGTGTTAGGGCACATAGTAGGAAGAGTCTAAGTGATGCTGCAGAGAGCCAGACATATTTTCTCGGGAGCATGAGAGATCAGGACCATAGGAGAGGCGATCGAAGACCGAGCCTGAGCCGCATGGAGCAGACAGCATACGGCTGGAATCAACAGTCTTCATGCGGCTGGCAATCGTAGCCGCATGGGCTTTCTTCATGTGGCTGGAAGTCTTGTCCGCATAAGTCTTCTCCATGCGGCAGAAAATCTTAGCCGCATGGGTATTCTACATCCGGCTGGCAGTTTCGGCCGCATGGATATCATGTATGCGGCTGGCAATCTTGGCCGCATGAATGTTCAGTCTGCGGCTAGTGCCTTTGTTCGGCTTCTTCCTGGAGCACATAGAATCACTCTTTGCCCCTGTAATTCCAGCATCGTAGTGCTTTCTTCTGCCGGACTTGGGGACAGCAGAGTCCTCCATGGCTTGAAGTGGGGCCGCATGAGAGTTGCCTTTGCCGTCTTGGGCAGCAGAGAGTACTCCGTCCAGAGCTTGGGGTGGAGCAAATGATTTTGGCCTCCACTCCCTGCGAGCTTTCTTTGTGCGGGTTCGCTTCTGGACCGGGCCAGCGCTCCCGTCGGAGAGAATTTCTTCAAATGCCTGTTGGTCAAAGCGGACGACCATCTTCTGTTGTGTGGAGCCAAGTTTGGCTGTATCCGATTGTGTCACCAACTTCTCAGTCGTGGAGAAGTTTATCCCCAGCAGAGTCGCCATCGTGTTTGCCATTGATTGTGAAAGTACAGAACAATTTATATGGGAGGACTGAACTTAGACTCACAATACAAACTCGCTCGTACGAAGAAAGCCTAGGAACAAAACCTAGGTACAACAATCTAAGTACAATTGTTTATTTTTTATTCTGGGGGGGGTGACGATAGAGGCTCGGGAAAGCGACGGCAGCTCTGCCTTACTCCTTGGATGATCGGACGCAGTCTTGGCTCTGGGGAAGAAATGCTCTGTGTCTGGCTCTGTACGAATCTCTCTGTGCTCTCCTTTTTGTGTATATGCTTCTCTGTGCGATTCTCTCTGTATGCGTCTGTCTCTCTCTTTTCTCTTTTTTTGTGTGCAAGGGAATAGTACCTTGCTATTTATAGGAGTGGGGGTGATCATTAGGGTTTGCAATGATTACCCATTTTGAAAAGTTGGTGGCTTAAGAGTTATCAATCTGGACCGTTCATCTTGAATATAATAAATTCGAGCTATTAATGTGATTGCATCAAATCTTTGTGGAAAATAAATATGATTGCCATAAATGTTCATGATTTGTGATAGCCTGCCACGTGTCCAATTTGCTTGACTTGATTTGATCTGGGCAATTATGACGATCGCAACAAATCTGATTTTGTTAGGATTTATTAGCACCCATAATTCCAGGGAAGATAAGACTGCCACGTGTCTCAATTGTCGCGAAGAGCGCCACGTGTCTCATCTGGACCGTCCTGGCAGGGCCGCATATAGGTGGTCCTCTCAGCCGCATGAAGCATGCAGCCGTATGAGGATGGGCAGCCGCATGGAGATAGGCAGCCGCATGGGGATGGACAGCCGCATACAGATGGGAAGCCGCATGAAGTGGACGGCCGCATGAAGTGGGTGGCCGCATGAAGTGGGCGGCCGCATAAATGCAGCAGCTGCATGAAGTGACCTCGGGACTTGGTGGATCTTACCATTTGTAAGAAGATTTTCTCCTCTTCCCTACGAACATGCCATCATGTCAGCGTCATTATTGTGTCTTTATGTCAGAGCTGTCATAGCTGTCATTTGTCAGAGCAGCCGTCAGGGCATTAAATGCAGCAGAATGTAGAGAAGAATTGTTGAAGGCCACATGGCTTCTTTCTGGGCCACATTGAACTATCCGAGCCGTATGGACCCTTGAGCCGCATGGACTCCTGAGCCGCATGGGGATCCTGAGCCACATGGGGATCTTTCTGTCGGAGCCGCATCCTTTCTTTATTATTTTCTGTCATGCCCCAGAACCAGAATACTGGAGAGTGGGGGAATGACTCAGCCAGCTACGTATTACGGGTAGATGAATACCGTATAATACGATCAATACTGTCTAACCAGACGAGGGGGTGCATACTACATAAAGGTCTTACTATGGTCATTTCATATCTATTGTCTCAATCATTCAAGCAAGGAAACAGAAATAGAGAACATGTAAGATAAAGCAGTAAGGCGTCCCAAACGCTCAGTCAAAATGTTCTTGAGATCTGGCTTTACAAAATATAGCCAGATGATATAGCAAGTATACACAATTGTTATCAGCTGCAGTCTGACTTAATTACAATCATGTAAAAGTAAGTACAAGACAATCCGACTAACATGTCGGTGCCAAACGGCTAAGTAATAAGGTAAATAACAAAACGAGCGGTGAAGTAAGGAACCCACTCGAGTCCTCCTGCTATCATGCCTCTAGTATTGACCATCTTGGAGGTAGAAGTACGATAGATCCTCGGGAACCGGCTCTAAATCTAGCCATGCAAAACCAGAGAGGTTAGACCTCTAATAGCAAGTACCACAAGGAAGGACGATATGAAGGACATAAACCAGTAAGTAAAAGAATATAATGATAATAGATCTCTGCTTTCCACTAGGATTCACATCACATCACGACACTTCGAACCAACCTCCCAACCAAACAAGGACAGAAGTTGGCCCGTCATGTCCTGACATTCTGATCATCCCAGTTAGGTAACAGAGTAGTACAGTACACAAACAAATCATCTTGAACGGCCAATCAAATCCTACGGCTTGCTATTATGAGTCCTAAGTTATCCTGGAATTATGCAAAAATAGGGATTCCTCAGTTCTTACGATGTACGAGCAAGGCTAGTCTATCCAGTCAATCAATTGCGCCAATTATGTAGTTAGACGAGTCCCAGCGGGACGCCCGCCGTTATAGCATGTACAATAATATAAGCTGATACTGTTCCCTGCCCGTGTGACAGATTTACAGTATCTGTGGGAACCAGCCGGCCCGTCGGGCACTTAATAGTCCCAAGGGGGCTGCCATGTAAGAACTCGGGAATCCATTCTCTCTATGCCATCATTATTTTATTTAACTTAATAGTCTCTACGTTGAGTGAAGTTCCATGCCGTGGATCACGGTCGTTCAAATGAGTACTTTCGTACGGGGAACGATATGCGCAACTCTACAACGATACCCGTGCGGCTAGGTTGTAGGTTTTACATAGCGTGATGCAACAATCAAATTAACCACGGAATAATCATGCCTTGACCATAAAGTACACATGCTATCTTTGTAAGATAAATAGATAATTTAATTAATAAATAATTACTTTGAAGCCTGCATGTGCCCGTATGCCAATATTCGGGATCGGCTAATCGAGTATAATAGTTCATCACATGAACGTGTCTCATTCATTCAATTCAATAAGACGACTAGCCAGTCTCTTAGTTCCAACTAGGAACGCATGATCAATTATTAGTCAATGTCACAATCATTATCAATGGTGACAAGGCATGAAAGTCAATTAGTATTACATGGGGTCGAGCCTATAACTCCTCAGAGTAAGTTCTAGTCATACTGGGTATCCATGGGTCAATCAAGACAAATGACACATTCCACATAACAATCTGTATTAACAATATTAACATATCATAATTTATCAAGAAATTCACGCAAAAAGGCATAAGGATATAATAGAAGAATTATCATGCCATCATTAAATGAATAGGTTGAGGAATAAATAAAAACACCCAGGTCAGGAAGTCACGTCAACAAGTCTATGCTAAGGCCAAAAGTCACACAAGAGGTCTATGCTTAAGACCAATAAGTCACGCTAAGTCTAGCTAGGGTGAGCGTGGAAATTGGGTGTAATCAGCGAGCGTGAAAGTGATACACGCTGGCAAGCGTGAGCGTAAAAAGTCACGCAAGCAAGCACAGCGTGAGTGTGAAGGAAAAATCCACGCACGCACAAGAGAGCGTGACTAAAATCCACGCACTCATGGAAGTGTGCGTGACTAAATACACGCAGACTCGTGGATGTGTGTGTGACTAAAAATACACGCACGCTTATGAGAACGTGACCGTGACTAAAAATACACGCACGCTCATGAGAACGTCAGCGTGACTAAAATACACGCACGCTCATGAGAACGTGAGCATGACTAAAAATACACGTACGCTCATGAGAACGTGAGCGTGACTAAAATACACGCACGCTCATGAGAACGTGAGCGTGACTAAAATACACGCACGCTCATGAGAACGTGAGCGTGACTAAAAATACATGCTAACATGTAAGAACATGAGCGTGTCTCAAAATCCACGCAGACACGTAAAGACGTGTGCGTGACTGGGCTGATGTTTTACGCGAGCACGTAAGAACGTGTGCGTGCACATCTCCCGAACTCCAAGTCCTATGTAGCCTTCGTTCCAGCCAGAAACACGCTAAGTTGGGAGGACCAAAAACCCATGAACAGCCGAAATACAACAACTTAGATCTAGGAAAAACCAGCCACAGAAATCAAAAACGTTAAGAACTAATCTCTCTCAGAATCATGAGAGAAAGGGAAATAAACCACAAAAATGGTTCTCCAAGCAAGAAGCAAGATTGCACTTGCCTTCTCCTGCTGCTGGTAGGTGGTGGAGAGTAATGAGAGAAGGAAGAAGAAGAAGTAATGGTGAGAATGAAGTAATGAGGAGAGAGAATGGAGGGGGTAGCATTAAATAGGGGGAGTGGTGGTAGGTGGGGTGTTGGGCCGTGTTTAAGGGGATCCAGCAAACCGAAACCCAATAACACTAAAGCAGCAAATAAAATGCAGGTAATAAAATTACAGAAATATAATTGTAGAAAATAAAATTTGCAGGAAATTAATTAACATGAAAATTTAAGAGCAGATAATTAATTAACATGAAAATAAGGAATTTAAATACAGAATAATACATGATAAATACTAAATAAATACACATGAGTTATACATATATAAAAATACGCATTCCGGGAACGGAGAGTGACATCTCTACCCACCTTAGAAAATTCTGTCCTCGGAATTTTAAATCCATGCAGGTAGAAATATCAGAGCTAAACTAATACAAGCAATTCTAGTGATCAAGCAATTCTAGTGAACAAGCAATTCTAGTGAACAAGCAATTTGTTTTTACCATATCAAAAGCAAGTACTATATATGTAATCCATCAATCTACGATATCAAGTAGCTCTACCCATAAAGTGATAAGCATGAGAAATCAAGACAATCAAGGTATACAGAAAGAGATATACCTTGTGAGTCAAACAGTGTGGATACCGTGATCGGATATCATCCTCACGTTCCCACGTTGACTTCCCTAAGGAGTGATGACCCCAAGCAACACGGACAAGACTAATTGTTCGGTTCTTGAGTATCTTCTCTCTTCGGTCCAAAATGGACACAGGCTGTTCCTCGTAAGACAGGTTGGTACCAACAACCAGCTCAGAATGATCGAGGACATGGCTTGGGTCTGATACATACCTACGTAATTGAGATACATGAAACACGTCATGCACCTCTCGTAACGAAGGTGGGAGGGATAAACGATGGGCAACATCGCTATCCGATCAAGGATAACAAATGGGCCTACGTACCCGCGGACTCAATTTCCCGCGAACGCCAAATCTAATGACCCCACGAGTAGGTGAGATCCGTAAGAATACGTGGTCCCCAACAGAGAATTCTAACGGCCTACGATGCTGGTCTGCCCAATAACGATGCCGATCCTGCGCAACTCGAAGTCGCTCTCTAATTCCTTTAACTACTTCAATCGTCTGAACAATCATTTCTGGGCCTAATATCTTCCTCTCCCCGATATCATCCCATGCAAGCGGTGGCCTGCACTTCTTACCATATAATGCTTCAATGGCGCCATCTGGACACTGGCTTGATAACTGTTGTTATATGAAAACTCAACTAAGTGCTGGTGGCTTTTCCAAGATCCTCCAAAATCTAGGGTGCAAGCTCGTAACATATCTTCCAAAGTCTGAATTGTCCTTTCTGATTGGCCGTCCGTCTGTGGATGGTAAGCTGTACTAAATTTTAACTTGGTGCCCAAACTACGATGTAAGCTCTTCCAGAAATATGACGTGAAACGGGTATCTCTGTCTGACACAATACTGACAGGGACTCCATGCTGCCTGACTATCTGCTGCATGTACAACTCCGCCAACTTTTCTGTAGATTGCCCTACTCTGAAAGGAAGAAAGTGTGCTACCTTTGTAAGCCGATCTACTATCACCCAGATAGCATATTTACCACTTGGTGATCTCGGTAAACCGGTCACAAAGTCCATTGTGATGTGTTCCCACTTCCATTCCGGGATAGAAAGCGATTGTAATAATCCAGCTGGCCTCTGCTGTTCTGCCTTTACTTGCTGACATATCAAGCAACGGGAAACAAACCTAGCTATCTCCCTCTTCATCCCGTTCCACCAGAAGTGCTGCTTGATATCTTGGTACATCTTGGTCCCTCCAGGATGTATAGAATACTGAGAACTGTGAGCTTCTGTCATAACTTCCTATCTGATATCTCCACTAGGTACACATAGACGTGATCCAAACCTAAGCGTACCATCTTCGTGGATTTGTATCTCTTTTCTGAGCCCTGACTCACATTCTGCCCTCAGCTTCTGAATCCTTGGGTCCTATGCCTGGGCTGCCTTGATCCTGTCTACCAAGTCGGATTGAACTTGTAGACTCGCTAGAATTCCTATATCATTAGAAAGTATAACTTCGATGCCCATCTCCTGAAGGCCTTTTAAGATGTGCTTCTGCGTTGTCAACATAAATGCATCACCTCTTCTGCTGAGAGCGTCTGCTACCACATTAGCCTTGCCTGGATGATACTGAAGCTCCACGTCATAATCCTTGATCAGCTCTAACCATCTTCTCTGCCTCATGTTCAGCTCCTTCTGAGTAAAGATGTACTTCAGACTTTTATGGTCTGTGTACATGTCCACTCGGTCACCATATAAGTAATACTCTATAGCTTCAAAGCAAATACTACCGCCGCCAACTCCAAATCATGAGTTGGATAATTTTTCTCGTGGTCTAGAAGTTGCCTAGATGCATACGCTATCACCTTCCCATGTTGCATAAGGACACATCCAAGTCCTTTACCTGACGCATCACAATATACAGTAAAACCTCCGGGCCCAATTGGCAATGTAAGGATAGGTGCTGATATCAACTTCTACTTCAGATTCTCAAATGATGCCTGGCATTCTGTCGACCAGACGAATGGTACATCCTTTCGTGTCAAGCGGGTCATGGGTGCTGAAAGTCTTCCAAAACCTGATACAAACCTTATGTAATATCCTGCCAATCCCAAGAAACTCCGTACATCAGCTACGGTCTTGGGTACTGGCCAACTCTCTACTGCTTCTATCTTCTTGGGATCCACTGCTACTCCAGCTCCTGATATGATGTGACCCAAAAATGAAATGTTGTCCATCCAGAACTCACACTTGCTGAGCTTGGCATACAACTGGTTCTCTCTCAGTACCTGCAACACTTTCCTGAGGTGGTCTTCATGCTCCTCTTCACTGGCAGAGTATACGAGAATGTCGTCAAAAAACACCATAACAAACTGATCTAAATATGGCATAAAGATGCGGTTCATCAAATCCATGAATATAGCTGGAGCATTGGTCAAACCAAACGGCATTACTAAGAATTCATAATGTCCATACTTCGACCTGAATGATGTCTTGGGAATGTCTTCCTTTCGAACCCTCACTTGATGGTACCCTGAACGAAGATCTATCTTAGAAAAAACTCTAGCTGTGCTCAACTGGTCAAACAAGTCGTCGATCCTGGGTAGTGGGTACTTGTTCTTTACTGTCGCCGCGTTAAGCTTCCTGTAATCGATGCATAATCTGGATGATCCATCCATCTTCCCCACAAGTACCACTGGTGCTGCCCATGGTGATATGCTAGCTTGGATAAACTTCTTCTCCTTCAATTCCTCTATGTGCTGATACACCTTGGCCTGCTCCGAATCCGCTATTCTGTAAACCCGATCTGATATTGGTTTAGTTCCAGGTGCCAATTCTATGCTGAACTCAATATCTCTAACCGGTGGTAGCCCTAGAAGTTCTTCGGGAAACACGTCTAGAAATTCTTCAACTACCTTCAGAACTTGAACTTCTTCCATTGCCGTTATTACTCCCTGCTCTTGCTGAGTTGCCTCTGATCTGACTAAGGTGAATTTCTTCATGCCTGGAATATCAAAAGATACACTCCCACTACGACAATCTATTGTCGCATGACTGTCTTTCAGCCAGTCCATGCCTAAGATAACGTCAAAATTTCCAACAGGAAATTCTATCAACTGGGCGGGTAAGGAATGCCCGCAAACTACAACACTACACGCTGGAATAACTCTACTAACTCCTACGAGCCCATTGCCAGTGAGTATATTCAACCTCCCTGGCAATGCCTCGAACTCCATTCCTAGCCGTGTCACAAATTGTGCAGATATAAATGAGTGTGATGCTCCTGAATCAAATAATGCTACTGCGGGATATGAGCCGATGAGAAAGTTACCTGCCACAACATCTCCCGATGTTAATACCTCCTCCAAGGACAGTGTAAATGCCTGCCCTCGACCTTCTTGTTGGTTCCCATGCTGCGGCCTAGCCTGGTGCTGCTGCTGGCCCCTGCTTGATGATGCTGGGGTGGTCTATGCTGGTGTTGTTGCATCGGCGGTCCCTGCTGTCGAAACTTCTGAGCCTGTGGTATTAACGGACGCTGGGCCAATGGTCTCACTGCTACCACTGGTCCTCGATACTGCCCTGCCCCTGGTGCTGGCAGAGCAGGAAACTGTTGCCCTGGTCCTCCTGACCTCAAATTCATGGGACATGTGGTTACCCGATGCTCTGGATTTCCACATATCAAACACAGTCCGTTTAATGCCCGATACGCATCTCTAGTGTGCCCCATCTTCCCATAATAAGTACAGCCTGCTGGGGGTTGCAGGTTCTTCTTCTGTTGCTGCTGCTGCCTGGGTGGTGGTCCTGGCCCTCGTATTGCCACATCGTGAATGCGAATGCCAAGGGATGGTGCTGTTGTTCGGGGCGCTGCTCCCCCCTCCTCCTTCAATCTGACTGTGAGATCTCTTCTGACCTCCAGTCCTTACTGTGATCCGCTGAATGGTGATCTTATGCCTTCGGGTTGCCGTCAATATCTCATCAAAAGTCTGGTAATTGTGCCTCTCTATTAATTACAAGAGCTCAAGATGAAACCCTTGCTGAAACCTCACAGCCCTCTGGCGCTCCGTCGCTACCATCTCTGGGGCAAACCTACTCAATCTGCAGAACTCCGCTGCATAAGCATCTACCGTCTTGTCGGCCTGTTTGAGGTTGATAAACTTCTGTTGTAGCTCAAACTGCGCCACAACTCCATAGTACTTTGTCTTGAATCTTGCTGTAAAATCGTTCCAAGCAACAGGACGTCTGATGCCTATCTCCTCTGATTCCCACCAATCACGTACGAGATCCTGAAGTAACAACTTCACCTGATGCACACGTTCTTCTGCCGGTACCTTAGCCGCCGTCAAAATAGCCTCAATATCCTTAAGCCGCGCATCTGCTGAGATGGCATCCTCCGTTCCTTCAAAACTGCGGGGGTTGAACTTGCAAAATCTGGTTGATGCTCCAGAATCCGTCCTTGCCCCTCTTTCTAAAGCTGTCTGCAACCCTTGGTTGAGTAGTACGTTCTGCTCTTGCAACTGAGCGTGCATGCGCTGTTGGGCTAACATCTGATGCTGTTGAGTAGCCATCATCCCTCTCATGATTTCCAGAAGAGCCGGTGTGTCCATTCCCGCAGGGGTAGGTGGAACTGTTGGTGGTGATGGAACATCCGGATACTGCGATTCAGCTGCTGCTTCCACTATCACTTCTTCCTGGGTAGTCTTTTGAGTTAGTACCAGCCCTTGTTGCTGACCAACATGGTCAGGTTGTCCATATTGCTGTCCATGTTGTTGCTGTCCAGCTCTGACAGGTGCGGACGAGGTGCCCCTAAGAAAAGGGACAAGAGAAAAATCAAACGACCGGACAGGAAGGATCAATGAAGTCAAAGGATACTGGAATGTCAAGATGGAGTTAAGAACCAACGAATCATAAGATCAAGGGGGAACATATGTGATTTGAGACATCCTATAAATTAAAACACCCCATAAGTCTAGAACCAGACCTGCATGGGCCACCACTAAAACCTTGTCACGCCCCAGAACCAGAATACTGGAGAGCGGGGGAATGACTCTGCCAGCTATGTATTACGGGTAGATGAATACCGTATAATACGATCAATGCTGTCTACAAGACGAGGGGGTGCATACTACATAAAAGTCTCCCTATGGTCACTTTACTTCTATTGTCTCAATCATTCAAACAAGAAACAGAAATAGAGAACATGTGAGATAAAGCAGTAAGGCATCCCAAACGCTCAGTCAAAATGTTCTTGATATCTGGATTTACAAAATACAGCCAGATGATGTAGTAAGTATACACAATTGTTAGCAGCTGCAGCCTGACTTAGTTACAATTTTGCAAAAGTAGGTACAAGACAATCCGACTAACATGTCGGTGCCAAATGGCAAAGTATAAAGTAAATAACAAAACGGGCGGGGAAGTAAGAAACCCACTCGAGTCCTCCTGCGATCATCCCTCTAGTGTTGACCATCTTGGAGGTAGAAGTAAGCTGGATCCTCAGGGACCGGCTCTAAATCTGGCCATGCAAAACCAGAGAGGTTAGACCTCTAATAGCAAGTACCGCAAGGGAGCACGATATGAGGAATGGAGCCAGTAATAAGAGAATATGATAATAAATCTCTGCTATCTACTAGGACTCAAACAACATCACGACACTTCGAACCAACCTCCCAACCAAACAAGGACAGAAGTTGGCCCGTCATGTCCTGACATTCTGATCATCTCAGTTAAGTAACAGAGTAGGTACAGTACAAAAACAAATCAATTTAAACGGCTAGGCAACTACTACGGCTTGCTATTTTGAGTCCCAAGTTATCCTGGAGTTATACAATAAAGGATTCCTCAGTTCTTACTATGCGCAAGCAAGGCTAGTTTACCCAGTCAATCAATTGCGCCAATCATGAATTAGACGAGTCCCAGCGGGACGCCCGTCATTAATATACAATATTCAATAGATATATAACCAGATACCGCTCCCTGCCCGTGTGGCAGATTTGCAGTTTCTGTGGGGACCAACCTGCCTATCGGGCACTACTAGTTCCAAGAGGGCTGCCATGTAAGAACTCGGGAATCCATTCTCTCCATGCAATCATTATTTTATTTAACTTAATAGTCTCTACGTTGAGTGAAGTACCATGCCGTAGATCATGGTCATTTAGAATGAGTACTTTCGTACGGGGTACGATATGCAACTCTACAACGATACCCGTGCGGCTAGGTTGTAGGTTTTACATAGCGTGATGCAACAATCAAATTAAGCACGAAATAATCATGCCTTGACCGTAAAGTACACATGCTGTTTTTGTAAGATAAATAGATAATTTAATTAATAAATAATTACTTTGAAGCCTGCATGTGCCTGTATGCCAATATTCGGGATCGGCTAATCGAGTATAATAGTTCATCACATGAACGTGTCTCATTCATTCAATTCAATAAGACGACTAGCCAGTCTCTTAGTTCCAACTAGGAACGCATGATCAATTATTAGTCAATGTCACAATCATTATCAATGGTGACAAGGCATGAAAGTCAATTAGTATTACATGGGGTCGAGCCTATAACTCCTCAGAGTTAAGTTCTAGTCATACTGGGTATCCATGGGTCAATCAAGACACATGACACATTCCACATAACAATCTGTATTAACAATATTAACATATCATGATTTATCAAGAAATTCACGCAAAAAGGCGTAAGGATATAATAGAAGAATTATCATGCCATCATTAAATGAATAGGTTGAGGAATAAATAAAAACACCCAGGTCAGGAAGTCACGTCAACAAGTCTATGCTAAGGCCAAAAGTCACACAAGAGGTCTATGCTTAAGACCAACAAGTCACGCTAAGTCTAGCTGGGGTGAGCGTAGAAATTGGGTGTAATCAGCGAGCGTGAAAAGTGATACACGCTGGCAAGCGTGAGCGTAAAAGTCACGCAAGCAAGCACAGCGTGAGTGTGAAGAAAAAATCCACGCACGCACAAGAGAGCGTGACTAAAAATCTACGCACTCATGGAAGTGTGCGTGACTAAATACACGCAGACTCGTGGATGTGTGTGACTAAAAATACACGCACGCTCATGAGAACGTGAGCATGACTAAAAAAACACACACGCTCATGAGAACGTGAGCGTGACTAAAATACACGCACGCTCATGAGAACGTGAGCGTGACTAAAAATACACGCACGCTCATGAGAACGTGAGCGTGACTAAAAATACACGCACGCTCATGAGAACGTGAGCGTGACTAAAAATACACGCTAACATGTAAGAACATGAGCGTGTCTCAAAATCCACGCAGACACGTAAAGACGTGTGCGTGACTGGGCTGATGTTTTACGCGAGCACGTAAGAACGTGTGCGTGCACATCTCCCGAACTCCAAGTCCTATGGAGCCTTCGTTCCAGCCAGAAACACGCTAAGTTGGGAGGACCAAAAACCCATGAACAGCCGAAATACAACAACTTAGATCTAGGAAAAACTAGCCACAGAAATAAAAAACATTAAGAACTAATCTCTCTCAGAATCATGAGAGGAAGGGAAATGAACCACAAAAATGGTTCTCCAAGCAAGAAGTAAGATTGCACTTGCCTTCTCCTGCTGCTGGTAGGTGGTGGAGAGTAATGAGAGGAGGAAGAAGAAGTAATGGCGAGAATGAAGTAATGAGGAGAGAGAATGGAGGGGGGGCTTTAAATAGGGGGAGTGGTGGTAGGTGGGGTGTTGGGCCGGGTTTAAGGGGATCCAGCAAACCGAAACCCAATAACACTAAAGCCGCAAATAAAATACAGGTAATAAAATTGCAGAAATATAATTGCAGAAAATAAAATTTGCAAGAAATTAATTAACATGAAAATTTAAGAGCAGATATTAATTATGAAACTAAAGGAATTTAAATACAGAATAATACATGATAAATACTAAATAAATACACATGAGTTATACTATATAAAATACGCATTCTGGAAACGGGGAGTGACATTTTCCATGCTTCTACAGATTTGTACAAGAATACACGAACACAAGGAGTACACGATGCCCATGATAAAGTACACGAACACGAAATACCCGATGTATCCGCTAAGGGAATAACATCGCATGAAAAGATCCATATAGTACCTGTAACACCCAATTTTCTAGATGAGGGTAATTTTTGAAATTTTGTAATTATAATTATTATTTATTGATATTTATTTCATATTATAATTTTTGGTGATTTTTAATCATTTTAAACTATTTAAAATCATGACTTGTGATTTGGTGTCTTGCTAGTGTAACCCTAGAGCCTAGCCATGTGATTAGGATATTTAATTAGTACATTTTAGCCTAGAGGGTATTTTGGTCATTTTAGGATTTATTTGAATCTATTTTGATTTATGGGAATTTGTGTGAATTTAATATTAATTAAATATTGCTATGTGTTATGTTAGTCTTGACTAGTTGAGACTTTGTAGACTAACCTAGAAGTTGACCCTAGCTATGGTGACTTGGTTAGCATGGTAGGACCCTAGTCTAACTTAAGTCAAACCAATTCTAGTCATTAAGAATCTAGTTTGAAATAGGAGGAATAGTGAATAGGTTCATGACTTATGACTTAAGAATTTAATTCCATGACTAATGCAACTTGGCCCATAGGCCCATGCCATGAAACCCTAACCCTAGAATCCCTTTATGGCTGGCCACATAAACCCTAAGAGCCCCCTATAAAGTCTTTCATTGATTGTTCTTGCCTCTTTCATTTCTAAGTTTTTGAAGAAAGAGGTAATAGCCATCTTTCCCAATCCATAACTTTCCCATTTTAACTCCTTTTTGGCTCAAACTACTTGCATTAGATTCTAATTGTCTCCCTTTTGCTATTCATGGAGGATAATCTCAGTTTGTGGATAATTTGGGAGAGTTGGCTAGCAAGGAGAACCACCCCCTTTTGAAGCTTTTTCATACAAATTGCACATATAGGTAAATTCCTATTCCCTCCACCAAATTTCGTTTTGTTTGCATGGATAGGAAGCCCTAGGTGTCCCCTAGCTGTAGGTATTGGTATCATGTTGAGTCGTGTCCATTTCGTGTCCGTATCGGATACGAATCAGTGTTAGGGTGCATGTGTTCGATGAAATGCTTGAGTGAATAAATTCTTTTTTTTTAAATTCTATTTGAATAGATTTCTAGCCCTTGATGTATGTTTTTGAACCCCCAAGCTCTGAGCTCATATCGAGCTGTGTCCGTGTCCAAAATGGATACGAACTCACTGTACGAGACACGGCGCACATACCCTGCTACTCGAGCCTTAGTTCTCCACTTGTAGGACACTTGGACACCTAATATTTGACACAAACCTAGGGGCAACCAGTGACAGCATGACCCCAAAAGTTTGGGGACATCTGGTCGAGTGTCCAGAGAGTAATCGACCATGCACTGGTCGTAGCCTGACACGCGCGCGCGCAGGAATTGCGTCTGATACGCATCTCGTACGCACGACACGCTTCACGTAGACACGGTGCAGGTACTTAGACACGTTCCCCTACCTTTGGCGAACCCCTGTGCATAAGCACATATCCTAATCGTGTCGTGTCGTGTTCATAAACGATGTGCACGCGTGCACGAGCCAGTCCTCACTGTGAATTATGATACAATGTTTTGTTTCATTTGGACACTTCGTGTCCACTCTAGTGGACACGAATGGCTTTCTTTAGACACATGACACATGGTACAAACAATGATATACCTGTTTGTAAAATTCGATGGTTAATTTGGGTTTCAAATGAATGGGAATTCATGTGTCAGTGTTCTTCACTGTCAGTTGAGTTTTTTTTTTAAACTGTCAGTTGTTGGAACCCATTTCCCTGAACTCGAATGTTAAATTAGTTTAGAAGATTATGTGGTATATGTATGTAAAGCTGTTGTTAAATTCAGTAGTTCAGTTTTGGGTTTTCGAATGTGGAAGGTTATGTATCAGAGAATTTCAGTTGGCTTTCTTACTGTCAGATAATATACATGTAAACCTGAGAATTCAGGATATATAGTATTGACTTCACTGTTAAATGTGTTAACTGATATTGAATGATTGAATCACTGTTAGAATTGAAACTGAAATTTCACGTGTTGAGTTGAGCTTTGATTCTTGATTAAATGGTTAAACTTAGATGAAATGTATGTTAGTTTAGCTAAGAAGTAATAACTGAGATTAGTTGGATTGATGTTGAATTGAGTTTGATTCCTAGATTAAATGTAAACCTGAGAACAATCTGTGAACTGAATTAAAACTGCGATTTGTTGTTCAAAAACTGAGGGTTCGGTTTGATTTAACTGATACTCGATTTGGTGGTTTTTGTGAAACTGAATTTTGTTGAAAAGTCTATTATGAATTGATTGATTCTTGAATGTAATTCCTGAGATTTCAGCAGTAGTTAAACCTAGGATTGGTTGATAACTGAGAGTTCATTTCTTATTGAAAGTTCATTTATGTTAGTCTTATGTTAACTGAGTTCTTAACTGAGATTGATTTGAATGGTAGATTGAGCATAAAACTGAGAATTATTCTTGTGTGTAAACCTGAGAATGGGCTGACACATATTCCAGTTTTAAAAATTTTGAACCTTTTCATCTCTTTTCTTAAACTGATTTGAATGTTAAATTCATTACATGATTAGTTAAGTTTAAATGTGGGGTTATGATTGTATTGGAAATTTGGGGTTTCAAGTTGGGTTTTTGAATGTAGGTTAACTGTTATTGCCCACTGTTTCCTGGGAAAAACTGAAATACCACATCCCTGTCAAACACAAGACACAACTGAATTCTGTACACACACTGTCCTGAACACATACCACCTCTTCATGCTCACTGTCGCTACACTCTCACTCATTCCATACATGCTCACACACTCATGATTCACTCACAGTTCACATCCTCTTCCCTTTCAATTTCAGGTTGTTTTAAGATATGTATTAAATTGGTTTTGTTAATAATTGTGTTGTATTAATATTAGTTTTCGATTTCCTAGGACTAACTGAACCTGAAAACCGAGTTACATGAACACTGAGATTTTGGTTTGGCTTTACTTATTTAAATTCAGTTGTGGATTCATTCATGTTTTGGTTTTACTATTACCTTCCATTTCAGTTGAGATTCATAGGTAAATCGATATTCATGACATTGGTTCATATGTGAGTTATGGATATATGAGTTCAATGGTCACAAACACACACACAACTGAGATTCATGTTACTAATTTCCTGAGATTACACACTGTCAACACACTGATTTAAACTCATGCATATACCCACTGATTAGCTATAGAATCTGAGACACACTCACAATCTCACATGTACCACATCTTAACACACACACATGTGACACTAGCCTACAGCCCCATATCCCACACATCCCTCTTACTGTTAACCTATACACATTTGTATCACCCTCTTTTCCCTCTCTAAAATTCTCTATACAAGTTGTATATAGGTATGCCTATAGTATGTGAAGAGTGTTTATGTAGATTGGCTTATGTGAATGTGAATAATATATGTAAAGTAAAGCTTATGTGATATACCTATTTCCAAGTGTATGTAGATAATATATAATATATATTAATATATTTTTTTTTTTTTTTTTTTATATATATAAATGTAGTAATATATATATATATATATATATATATATATATATATATATGGTGTTTGGCCTAGTGTTGATTTCTCTTTTCATGTGCACCTCCATGTTCACACACACAGCTTACATGCTAGTTCCCACTCTAACTTCTCTTATTGTATAATGTTGTAAATATATGAAATCCTATATACATATAGCTATATATAAATTCCATGATAAATAGCTAAATTTGAATGAGCCTTGATGTGTGGCTTGAGTTGGCTTGTATATCCTTGTGATTGGTGTGTGATTGCTAGATTAGGCTTGGTTAGGCCTAGTGAGACTTGTTAGACTTGTTTGGGCTAGGACTTGACCTAGTTGACCTAGTTTGACTAGTGTGGTTGACTAGAGTTGACCAAGTGTTGACTATAGTCTAGCCTGACCTAGACAGCATGCAGATGCATTGTACATTCATTTATCACCCATGTATACATCTTGACTTGTGTTGCTCTAACTAGGAGTCAGGTACCTCATCTCGGACAGTACATTTACTACAGCTATTCAGATACCAGGCGAGTACATTCTCTGATCATTTCATAACTTGCTTAGAATTATAATCCTGCTCTAGTTTATCTTATTTGATGCTGTCATGATATTATCACGGATTGGTACTATATGGATCCCTACATTGAGATGTTATCCCCCTCGGGAGCATCGGATACATCATGTCATGTGTTTCATGTACATCGTGTCCTCGTTCTTATGTTATTCATATTTATCATGTGCTTCATGCTCGTCATGCATACTCGTGTACTCTCATGTGCTCTCATGTTCGGTCATGTTTCCCATGTATCTCATGTATAACCTATACTTCATGTGCATTCATTTATGAGCCTTCATGTGAATTTCATGTGCACCCATTTATGGGCCCCCATGTGAACTTCATGTGCACTCATGTATGAGCTCTCATGTATACTTCATGTGCACCCATTTATGGGCTTCATGTGAAAACCATGTACGTAACATAACTTGTCTGGATCCTTGTATATTAATTAGGGTATGGGGAGTATAAATAGTCATGTGAACAATTCCAAAGTAGAATAGCCATGTACGCCTCTTTAGTATAGCCATGTGCAAATCAAGCCGTTCACATGTCGACTTTGTACTCTAAATCACTAGTCACTGGTAGCTCTCTACTTATAGTATATTTCTATTACAGTTCTCTCTCTGTTTACATCATATACTTTTTTTCAGTTTCATGTATCGTACTCTCTTGCATGTTTATATTCTCTAACCTGTTATGATCTGCGTGAGATGTATTGTGCTCGCTCCCATCCTGACTGGACCTGTTGAAAATTTTACAGAGGATGATGAGGAACCCTGCACCCCTTACTATGGAGCTTGCCTAGATGACACTCGCGACCCGACCCCTGGGGAGGTTCAGGCAGCTGCTGAGGATGATACCCATTGCATAGTTTAGATAGTCTAGATTGTTTCCTTTTCATGATTAGTTGTTGTCCCTATTTTTAGAGTTGTATATTTAGAGATGTTGAGACTGGTAGTTGTTAACTTATGTTATTTCATTTCTGTTGTACCTCAGTTGAGGATTTTCTTACCTATTTTATCGTGCCATAGTCTATCTCTAGTTGTGATTGAGTTGTACCTTCTGTGATTAGCCTCCAGTTGGAGATTATTCTATACTGTGTTAGTTATAGTTCATGGCCTAGAACAGCGTTCTACCGTCGACACTGCGTCGTAGGCTGGGCGCTGTTACGTACTCGTACCCTCACGGTGGGTGCGGGTCATGACACGTTTTTAGTGGTGGCCCATTTTAAACCCCCATATTTTTAATTGATTTTTATGAATTAATTAATGTTTTATACATTTATTAGTTATGAATATTTGATACTAGCTTATTAGTATAAATAATATATGTGAGTATATGTATATTATATTATTATATGTGTGCATGAGCGTATTCTTAATAAATAGGAATATAATAAATTCCAGGATTTTAGGAAATTATTTGTAAATTTTTAGAATTTTTTTTACTAGCCTAATAATATATATGCTTATAGTTTGATATATATATATATATATATATATATAATATATATATATATATATATATATATATATAATTGTTAAAAAAAAAGAAGGTTAGCTGTGGTGTCGACCCAAGGGGGGACCGACCACAGCATTGTTACTAATGAAGAAAGAGGAAAAAGGGAAAGAAATAAATAATATATAAACCCCACCCACTTAAAAGGGGGCGGGCCCCCCACTCCCTTTTGAGAGCTGCTTTACCGCACGCTTAATTCCGAACCCGAGCAATAGACTCATTAGTAAATCCATTAGGATTAGATGTTTGCCACAAGTTGTTATAAATACATCATTTTCCACAAGCCTCAAACCCTAAACTTCCAAAATAAAAGTTGAGGCTGATCATACCCTCTTCACCTACGAATTCGTTTCACCAGCGGCGGAGCTTTGTGTGCGACGAACGGAGCATCGGAAGTCAGTCCGTCACCCACGGAGCAGTTTTCCCACTCAAGGTACCCTACTTCCCTACGACGTAACTTTTTATTCGTAGCACCGATTTTTGATCCGTAAGATTTTCTGGAAAGTAGACTTGACCCTCTTCGAGATCCTCCAGGTGGATATCGAAAACAACCCATCGACTTGCTTGAAAAATTGAGACAAAGTTGAAGAAAAACCTGTTTTCTGTAATACTAAAAACTGTTTTGAGACGACAACTTGTCGGTCAATTTCTTGCTGTGCAGTAAAGTATTGTAGAAAATAATTGAAACCAGTAAAAGACAACATAACCATGATCACAACGCATCTTTTGGATCGTTGTTTCGATTTGCGTGTAAAAAGTAGATTGATGTTGAAGTTGAGGAAAAACCTGTGTTTAATTGTATTAATTTTCTGAATTTTGTCCGATATGGCATGCGCCCCGACAAATCGGGAGACGTGGTCGTGCGCTATACACATCGAAAGGTACGTATGGACGTTGCGGATGTATGGGAACTGACGGAACTCAGTTTTGTTGCGTGTGCGCGACAAAATCAACGCGTATCCGTCAAGATACCCCGTATCGGCGTTTTGCAAACTTGCCCATAACTTCGTGTACAGTCGTCGATTTGAGACAAAACTTTCGCCAACAGGTCCGAATCGAAATTTTGGTCCTGTGTGCCAAGTTTGGTTCGATTCTGAGAAGGTCGAATCGGAACCCATTTTTGGCGGGCCCGCGACCCACTCAAACGGACAAATTTGTACATGGCTCAGCGGAATCCAAAATTGGACATACCGTTGAGTTCCTCTCCTCAAACTGAAATCGTAGACATGTAGTTTGACAATTTAGAGACCATAGACTTTGGCACGCGTTTCGGTGTAAAGCGGGTCCAACGGCGGACATCATTTTGACCCAAAATTACGAATGAGACGCCTTTTCCAGAATTTGACTTTTGGACAGATGTTTCCTAGGTATATCTTTCACACCGAGTGCATTCTTGATGTTTATTTCAGCGTCCGGAGTTGTTTGGAGACTGTAACGTTTCTTAGCTGACATTGTGATTACCTGGACTTGCCACTTTGCACCATCATGCAAGATACATTGCCACCTAATTCTGTAATTATTATACTTCTTATTTTTAGTTGTTATTTTCAGCATTTTATTTCGTGATATTTAAACAGTGCGTCCAAGTCACACTTGGGTGCAAGCGACTCCATCGGTCGTTTACCTCGCCTTATTTATTTCTCTTGCATTGACTTAGTCTAGTGACCACCCATTGATATTGAGATATTGGTATATCTCATACGGCCTTGACACTTGTTGTATCACATGATGTGAGTCACATGTAGGACACGTACCCGCGTAGTCGGCTGGCCACCGATACGTAAGGAGCGTGCGACGGATAGGGTAACTGCCAATAGTATTGCATGTTAGAAGACTTGGCGGTTACTAGAGGTTCATATCAGTCATGGAGATGATGATACTAGGCATTGGGTGGGAAGAACAATACCTGACGTATGGGCTTCTTTGCACTTCCCTGATTACCTGTGCGCTCCAAAGGAGACGCAGGCTCCAGGCGCCCTCTGACGTTTCCCAGAGCGTTATGGACCTAGCCCTTGCACATGGTGCCCTCTGACGCTTCCAGAGCGTTATGGACGTAGGCCCCTGGTGCCCTTTATGGGAACTATGCCGATCCCATTTACAGCCAGGCTCATGCGTCGTAGGATTGTATCTCAACTGCATATTCACAGTAGAATGGTCAGGAACCTGATTGCATGCATACTTTTTCTCTTATTATATTATCACAGTTTATATGGCATGGTATTTTCTTGTATCTTGCTATGTCCCCTGAGGACCTGGTTATCTCTCCAGGTTTAGACGACTTTCCACAGGAGTACGGAGCGGCATTGGAGCTATCCTATATAGATGACGGGGCAGTCCTTACTGATTTTTAGTTTATTCTTTATTTGAGACATTAGTGGACATTATTTTACATCTCTTTTCTTTCTATTTGCGGAGGTTGGACTCCGATCTTGTGAGACTATTTTTTATAGCTGTTTGGAGTGAGTATGTTCACCCGGCTATCTTTTGATACTTTTACTTATTCATTTGGACTCTATTATCTTCTGTATTGAGCTGTGATGAGATTAGATTATATTATTCTGGCCTGTGATTATTTATTTATTTACAGCTTATGTGCATATGTGAGGATTCCATATATTGGAGTATTCTTCGTATATGTGCAGCTGGCATGTTCACGTACTCGGTCCTACGTATTTTGGGACTGGGGCGTTACATATTTTATGGTGGCCCATGCAGTCAACATAAATATTGTTGGGTTATATGACTGTGCCCAACAAGCCTGCATATAGGAATAGGAATATCTCATCCAGAACTACTACTACCTCTTGACTTCCCATCTTTTTTGAAACTTCCTTGATTATTTGATTTCCTCATATATAATCTTCCTAATATCAACTTATCCTCTTCGTGCCAACAGTATACATTTAAGAGCGGACGCACTTCTGTTTTGGCCCTCACATCTGGTGAAGAGGCTACCCCGGAGGGACATAATCCTTCCATGACTCCAGCGACACCATACCAGCCAGGAAAGTCGTAGCCTACTACGACACCGACGACGGAGTACCCAGAGATCGTAGCACCCTCAGGCAGCCAGGCTGGGCAGACTACTACCATGCCACCAGAGGGGAATGTACCTCTGCCTCCACCACCCCCATTTCCTCAGCAGTTTCCCCACAGTCGGGACCTTAGATGCCTCCACCACCGACTGATGGGAGCCCTACCTCTCAGTTTAGTACGCCATGATGCAGGCTCAGTGGCAGCCGACTGATGAGACAGACGATGATGGCAGCAATGGCTAGACCTCCACCCCACCTCCAGTACCAGCACCGGCTCTGTATCCTTATGAAGGCTCTATCAAGAATTTCACAGATATGAACCCCAAGGCCTTTAGAGGAACAGAGAAGCCATTAGAGGTGTCACATGGCTTATTAGTACCGAGAAGCTACTAAAGGCATCACATTTGCCAGCTCAAGATTGGATGATAGCAGTGGACCTACTGTTAGAAGACAATGCTCACCACTGGTGGAAGGCGAAAGAGAGACGATTAGGCACTGGGATCACTTGGAAGCAGTTCTACGATGCATTTTATGAGAGATTCTTCCCTATTCATGTTCGAGATGGCCTCTATGACCAGTTCCTACATCTGAAGCAAGGGAATATGACAGTTGATGAGTATGACTCGGAGTTCAATCGCCTGAGTCGATTTGGTGCGGGATTGATTCTGACAGAGTTAGAGAAGGTGAGGAGATTTCACCAGGGGCTTCCACCAGAGCTCAAGTCTTATACGACTACCCATCTCGAGTCTCCCATTCAGCTATCTTGGAAGAAGCTCGTGCTCAGAAGATTCTTCACAAGGAGCAGCAGCAGACATCGAGACGACATACCCCAACAGTTACACCAGCCCGAGCCACTCAGAGTGGACCTATTAGGAGGGCTACAGGACAGTTCCAGCAGAGGCCCTTACCTTATCAGAAGCCCGTTTGCCATTACTGCGGAAAACAAGGACATCTCCAGAACGACTGCAGGACTCACCTTGGATTATGCTTGAGATGTGGATCCAATCAGCACATGCTCAAGGACTGTCCAGAGCAACATGCGATAGTACAAGCTCGACAGAACCCGAGGCCCACAGCCCCAGCTCTCCCAACACTACGGCCCGTAGCAGGAGCACCATGTCCACCATTGCCTCCCCAAGGCGTACAGTACAACAAGGCCAGAGCTCAGGGCCCAGGACAGAATTATGGGCAGGTATTCTCACTTGCTTTTGAGGATATAGAGAGAGAGGTAGAAGTTATAGCAGGTATGGTTTTAGTTGCATCTTTTTCTGCTATTATATTATTTGATACTGGGGCCACACATTCATTTATAGCAACTAGTTTTGCCACTAGACACAGCATTTCCATCACACCCTTAGCTAAAAATGTTAAAATCCTCACTGGAGGAGGGGTTGTACCTGTTAGTAGTGTTTGTAGACTTTGTGCTGTAGTGATAAATGGCAGAGAGATGATGGCACGACTTCTTGTATTCCCTATGCCGACATTCGATGTGGTTCTTGGAATGGACTGGTTGAGCCAGTATTTCGCTCTCATAGACTGCCATAGGAGCAGTATTATCTTTAGACCACCGAATGTGGCAGAGTTTGAGTTCACCAAAGAAGACGGAGATAGTTGTGCACCCGCATCGAGGACTCATATGATGATGTGTGACCCCTCAGCACCCTATTATCACCGAGTTCGAGGATGTATTCCCCGAGGAATTGCCAGGACTACCACCTGATCGAGATATTGAGTTTTCTATTGAGCTTATTCCAGGAGCCGAGCCTAATTCATCTCGAGTATATCGTCTGGCACCCAAGGAGTTGGTAGAGATGAAGACGCAGATTGATAAATTATTGAAGAAGGGATTTATTCGTGCCAGTGCGTCACCATGGGGAGCACCCATTCTTTTTGTGCCTAAGAAAGATGGGACAGTACGCATGTGCATCGACTACAGAGCATTGAATGCAGTGACGGTGAAGAACAAGTATCCCTTGCCGCGTATAGACGATCTATTCGATCAACTAAGTGGAGCAAAAGTATTCTCCAAGATTGACTTATGATCAGGCTATCACCAATTGAAGGTTCGGAAGGAAGACATTGCAAAGACGGCCTTTCGATCGAGGTATGGACACTATGAGTTTGTGGTCATGCCTTTCAGTTTGACCAATACTCCCGCAGTTTTTATGAATTTAATGAACAAGATCTTTCACCAGTACTTGGACAAATTTGTAGTAGTCTTTATAGACGATATCTTGATTTACTCCAAGAGTCAAGAGGAGCATGAGCAGCATCTACGGATAGTTTTGAAAACGTTGAGGAATGAGCGACTTTTTGCGAAGCTTAGCAAGTATGATTTCTTTCTCAAGGAGGTATCATTCTTGGTCATATTGTTACGGGTTATGGTATATCGGTAGACCCAGAGAAAATTACAGCAGTCAAATCATGGCCCGCTCCCACATCAGCTTCTGAAGTGAGAAGTTCCTCGGACTTATGGATACTACCGACGGTTCGTAGAAGATTTCTCTCGAATAGCGGGGCCTATGACTCGATTGACTTGCAAGGATCAGGAGTTTGTATGGACATACGAGTGTCAAGCCGCGTTTGACGAGTTGAAGAAGCGATTGACCACAACACCGATCTTGACGCTACCATCAGGCCCGGGAGGATTTGTGATCTACAGCGACGCATCCGGGAAGGGATTAGGATGTATATTGATGCAGCATGGGCGTGTAGTAACATACGCATCACGACAGTTGAGAGTGCATGAGAAGAATTATTCGACCCACGATCTAGAGCTCGCAGCGGTTATCTTTGCTTTGAAGCTATGGAGATACTACTTGTACGGCAAGAAGGTTGATATCTACACTGATCATAAGAGCCTCAAGTACGTGTTCACATAGAAAGAGTTGAATATGCGACAGCGACGTTGGTTGGAGTTGATGAAGGATTATGAGATCGAGCTTCATATTATCCGGGCAAGGCTAATGTCGTGGCAGACGCATTAAGCCGTAAGCCCGTGGCACACTTTTTGACTACGCAGATGGAGTTGATTAGAGACTTGGAGCAGCTTGGTATTGAGGTAGTATTGCCTGGAGCAGATGGCGTATTAGCCAACCTCCCAGTGCAATTATCATTAGTAGAGCGCATCAAGGCAGCATTGCCCAATGATGCTAGATTTTGACGGCTCAAAGAAAGGACTGAAGCAGGAGAGCAGACGGGATTAAGGATCCACCCCGATGGGACATTGCGATGTGATGATCGTATTTATGTTCCCAATGGAGAGCTACGGCAGGAGCTGGTGGCAGAGGCTCACAGTTCGGCATATTCTATTCATCCTGGAGGAACCAAGATGTACCGTGAATTACGACAGTATTAGTGGTGGCACGGAATGAAGCGAGAGATAGCTCGTTTCGTTGCCAAGTGCTTGGTATGTCAACAGGTGAAGGCGGAGCACCAGAGGACGACCGGATTATTACAGCCGCTACCCATTCTCGAGTGAAAGTGGGAGCATATTACTATGGATTTCGTTACGGGTTTTCCTTGGAGTCCTAGGGGACGTGACGCAGTGTGGGTGATTGTGGATAGACTTACAAAGTCAGCCTATTTTTTACCTTTTAGAGTGGGCCAGTCGACAGAGGTATTGGTAGAGATGTATATAGAGCATATTGTGAGATTACACGGTGTGCTTGTTAGTTGTGTCAGACCGTGACTCGAGATTTACCTCACATTTTTGGAGGAGTATGCAAGAGAGTTTGGGCACCCGATTAAAGTTTAGCATGACATACCATCCTCAGAAGAGGTCAGTCGGAGCGTACAATTCAGACGTTAGAGGATATGTTGAGAGCGTGCATGCTTGACTTTGGCGGTTCATGGGAGGACCATCTTCATCTTGTTGAGTTTTCCTATAATAATAGCTATCAAGCGAGCATTCAGATGTCTTCGTTTGAGGCATTGTATGGTAGGAAGTGTCGGTCTCCTGTTTGTTGGAGCGACATAGGAGAGCGACAGCTATTGGGTCCCGAGTTGGTCTTGAGCACAGTGGAGACAGTGAAGAAAATTCAGGACCACCTGTGAGCAGCGCAGGATCGCCAGAAGCAGTAGGCAGATAATCGTCGTCGACCCTTGGAGTTCAAAGAGGGCGACCATGTGTTCTTGAAGATATCTTCCACTAGAGGCACGATTCGATTCGGAGGACAGGGCAAGTTGAGTCTAAGATACATCGGGCCTTTCGATGTCTTGGAACGTGTTGGAGAGGTTGCCCACAGAATGGCCATGCCACCGTCGCTAGAGGGAGTGCATGACGTATTCCATGTATCACAGTTGAGAAGGTACGTGGCGGACAGCAATCATGTGCTTGATCACTCCGAGATCACAGTTGGACCGAGTTTGTCGTACGAAGAGCAACCAGTAGGTATCCTCGATCGCCGAGTAAAGGTGTTGCGGAATCAATCTATTACATTGGTTCGCGTGGCATGGAAGCATCACTCGCCAGGAGAGTCTACTTGGGAGCGCGAGGACGACATCCGAAATCGCTACCCGCATTTGTTCGAAGATGAAGGTATGTCTTGCAGTTAAGCTTTTAAATTACTATCAATTCCCTTGCATTGCATTCGATCCCCCGACCTTAGTTTAATTTCGAGGACGAAATTTTCTTTAAGTTGGGTAGGATGTAAACTCCCATATTTTTAATTGATTTTTATGAATTAATTAATGTTTTATACATTTTATTAGTTATGAATATTTGATACTAGCTTATTAGTATAAATAATGTATGTGAGTATATGTATATTATATTATTATATGTGCATGAGCGTATTCTTAATAAATAAGGAATATAATAAATTCTAAGATTTTAGGAAATTATTTGTAAATTTTTAAATTTTTTTTACTAGCCTAATAATATATTATATATATATTATATAATTGTTAAAAAAAGAAAAAAAAAGGAAGGTTAGCTATGGTAGTCGGCCTAAGGGGGGGATCGACCACAGCATTGTTACTAATGAAGAAAGAAAGAAAAAAGGGAAAGAAATAAATAATATATAAACCCCACCCACTTAAAAGGGGCGGGCCCCCCACTCCCTTTTGAGCGCTGCTCTACTGCACGCTTAATTCCGAACCCGAGCAATAGACTCATTAGTAAATCCATTAGGATTAGATGTTTACCACAAGTTGTTATAAATACATCATTTTCCACAAGCCTCAAAACCCTAAACTTCCAAAACGAAAGTTGAGGCTGATCATACCCTCTTCGCCTACGAATTCGTTTCACCAGCGACGGAACTTTGTGTGTGACGAATGGAGCATCGAAAGTCAGCCCCGCGTCACCTACGGAGCAGTTTTCCCACTCAAGGTACCCTACTTCCCTACGACGTAACGTTTTACTCGTAGCACCGATTTTCGATCCGTAAGATTTTCTGGAAAGTAGACTTGACCCTCTTCGAGATCCTCCAGGTGGATTTCGAAAACAACCCATCGACTTGCTCGAAAAATTGAGACAAAATTGAAGAAAAACCTGTTTTCTGTAATACTAAAAACTGTTTTGAGACGACAACTTGTCGGTCAATTTTCTTGCTGTGCATTAAAGTATTATAGAAAATAATTGAAACCAGTAAAAGAAAACATAACCGAGATCGCAACGCATCTTTTAGATCGTTGTTTTGATTTGCGTGTAAAAAGTAGATTGATGTTGAAGTTGAGAAAAAACCAGTGTTTAATTGTATTAATTTTCTGAATTTTGTCCGATATGGCATGCGCCCCGACAAATCGGGCGACGTGGTCACGCGCTATATGCATAGAAAGGCGCGTATGGACGTTGTGCATGTGTGGGAACTGACGGAACTCAGTTTCGTTGCGTGTGCGACGAAATCAACGCATATCCGTCAAGATACCCCGTATCGACGTTTTGCAAACTTGCCCATAACTTCGTGTACAGTCGTCGATTTGAGACAAAACTTACGCCAACAGGTCCGAATCGAAATTTTGGTCCTGTGTGCCAAGTTTGGTTCGATTCTGAGAAGGTCGAATCGGAACCCATTTTTGGCGGGCCCGCGACCCACTCAAACGGGCAAATTTGTACACCGCTCAGCAAATCCAAAACTGGACATACCGTTGAGTTCCTCTCCTTAAACTAAAACCGTAGACATATAGTTTGACGACTTTAGAGACCATAGACTTTGGCACGTGTTTCGGTGCAAAGCGAGTCCAACGGCGGATATCGTTTTGATCCAAAATTACGATTTTGCCCCTGTTCCAGAATTTGACTTTTGGACAGGCATTTCCTAGGTATATCTATTACACCGAGTGCATTTTTGATGTTTGTTTTAGCGTCCGGAGTTGTTTGGAGACTGTGACGTTTCTTAGCTGACATTGTGATTACCTGGACTTGCCACTTTGTACCATCAGACAAGATACCTTGCCACCTTATTCTGTGATTATTATACTTCTTATTTTTAGTTGTTATTTTTAGCATTTTGTTTCGTGATATTTAAACTGTGCGTCCAAGTCACACTTGGGTGCAAGCGACTCCATCGGTCGTTTACCTCGCCTTATTTATTTTTCTTGCATTGACTTATTCTAGTGACCACCCATTGATGTTGAGGTATTGGTATATCTCATACAGCCTTGACACTTGTTGTATCACATGATGTGAGTCACATATAGGACACGTACCCGCGTAGTCGGCTGGCCACCGATACGTATGGAGCGTACGACGGATATGAGTAACTACCAATAGTATTGCATGTTAGAAGACTTGGCGGTTACTAGAGGTTCATATCAGTCATGGAGATGATGGTACTAGGCATTGGGTGGGAGAACAATACCTGACGTATGGGCTTCTTTGCACTTCCCTGATTACCTGTGCGCTCCTCCGGAGACGCAGGCTCCAGGCGCCCTTTAACATTTCCCAGAGCGTTATGGACGTAGCCCTTGCACATGGTACCCTCTGACGCTTCCAGAGCGTTATGGACGTAGGCCCCTGGTGCCCTTTATGGGAACTATGCCGATCCCATTTACAGCCAGGGCTCATGCGTCGTAGGATTGTATCTCAACTGCATATTCACAATAGAATGGTCAGGAACCTGATTGCATGCATACCTTTCTCTCTTATTATAATCACAGTTTATATGGCATGGTATTTTCTTGTATCTTGCAATGTCCCCTGAGGACCTGGTTATCTCTCCAGGTTTAGACGACTTTCCACAGGAGTACGGAACGGCATTGGAGCTATCCTACATAGATGACGAGGCAGTCCTTACTGATTTCTAGTCTATTCTTTATTTGAGACATTAGTGGACATTATTTTACATCTCTTTTCTTTCTATTTGCGGAGGTTGGACTCCGATCTTGTGAGACTATTTTTTATAGCTGTTTGGAGTGAGTATGTTCACTCGGCTATCTTTTGATACTTTTACTTATTCATTTGGACTCTATTATCTTCTGTGTTGAGCTGTGATGAGATTAGATTATATTATTCTGGCCTGTGATTATTTATTTATTTACAGCTTATGTGCATATGTGAGGATTCTATATATTAGAGTATTCTTCGTATATGTGCAGCTGGCATGTTCACGTACTCGGTCCTACGTATTTTGGGACTGGGGCGTTATACCCATGCAGGTCGAGTTTATGTAGTGGTATTCGAACTAGAGTATCACTAAAGCCTGTAGTAGGATTAGGATATATTTTTGAAGGTACTCAATCACAGTTAGGATTCCTTGAGAGATTCCTGGGACGACCCTTGAGAATCTTATTTAAACTTAAAATTGAAATCCTTTCCCTTGATTTTTTTGCTCTCACTCCTTGATTATTAAATTTGATTTGATGGATCGTTGTTGATTTTGATTTTCCTATCGAGATGAATTTTATGACCTGAGTTACGATATTTTCTGATAACATATGTTGACGGGAATAACAGGGATGGTAAAACGTCTACTTGATTATGGAACCTGTAGTTTATCGCAGCCATATTAGCTGGCGTGGCGGAAACATAGAGACCTGACTTCGGATGTACGTATCTTGGTTATGAGATTTGGAATTTCTTACAGCTATACTAGTCGGCATAGCAAGAATTCCAGACGACATGATTATAGAGGTGCATGTCCCAGATATGGAATCTATCGTTTATCGCAGCCTTGCTTACTGGCATGGCGAGGACTCTGAGTAACATGATTTTGGACAGACGCATATGATTATCAGACTGTATCTTGAGAAAGTTTTTAAACATATCATCTCTATCGTACCCTTCTGTTGTTATAAGTTGTATTCTATCATCAAATAATTTAGGAGTAGGGATTTTAGTTTGTATAGCTTATTCATATGTAGTTCTTTCATAGCATAATGATATGATGACTTGTAGAGTGTCTGTACCCTAGAGATGATAGTTAGCATTGGTATTAGAATAGTAACCCATTGTAGATAATTTCTCTGTTTATAATACCTACCAGTTTTCATTGAGGATGTTAGTCTGCTCTGAAGCCTTGATAATTTATTGTTATTTTTCCTTGTACTTTCCAGTAAGGCACCCATGACCAGAGCATGTTCTTGAGCATAGTTGTAGTTCACCTAAGACTGAGAGGTCTATTTATATAGATAGATTGCAGATGGTATTGGCATATGGGATATGGGTTGGTTAGTATCTATAGGACATTATTGTGTAGAATTATAGACATGTTGCTTAGCCTATATCTGGTTCAGTTTTCTATTTTAGTTAAGTTCTCCTTGAGATTAGTTCAGGCATGATAGATCAACCTTTATAGACAGTGTGCAGACCCTTCACTAGATGTTCTGACCCTTGTTTATAAATTCAGCCTCCTTAGCATCATTTCCTTTTGCCCACATTGATGTTTCAGACCATTCATCCTTAGCCTAATTTTTGAGTATTTGTTCAGTTCCTTATAAGTTTAGTCTACTTTAACCCTTGATGATCAGTTATATATGTATGGATATATAGATGATATACTTAGGATATATATAGTGGGTTGTTGTTCTTGAGCTTATGTATATATGGTATTAGGATTTGTGTGCTTAGATTATGGTTATTTAGTATGGGTGACTTGATAAGATTGGGAAGTTAAGTGTTAGTCTATTATAGAGTTTCTCTTTTGCTAATCCTTAGTTGCCAACACCTAGATAGCTAGCATAGGTAAAATCCTAAGAAGTTGACCAGTTGATGACCAAGTACTTGGATGTTGAGAAATTGACTAGTGGTTGACCCTTGCCTGTGTTTGACCTAGAAGGAGTGCTACCATCTTAAATTTTGAGGACGAAATTTTTATAAGGTGGGTAGGATTGTAACACCCAGTTTTCCAGATGAGGGTAATTTTTGAAATTTTATAATTATAATTATTATTATTGATATTTATTTCATATTATGATTTTTGGTGATTTTAATCATTTTAAACTATTTAAAATTATGACTTGTGATTTGGTGTCTTGCTAGTGTAACCCTAGAGCCTAGCCATGTGATTAGGATGTTTAATTAGTACATTTTAGCCTAGAGGGTATTTTGGTCATTTTAGGATTTATTTGAATCTATTATGATTTATGGGAATTTGTGTGAATTTAATATTAATTAAATATTGCTATGTGTTATGTTAGTCTTGACTAGTTGAGACTTTCTAGACTAACCTAGAAGTTGACCCTAGCTATGGTGACTTGGTTAGCATGGTAGGACCCTAGTCTAACTTAAGTCAAACCAATTCTAGTCATTAAGAATCTAGTTTGAAATAGGAGGAATAGTGAATAGGTTTATGACTTATGGGATTTAATTTCATGACTTATGCAACTTGGCCCATAGGCCCATGCCATGAAACCCTAACCCTAGAATCCCTTTATGGCTGGCCACATAAACCCTAAGAGCCCCCTATAAAGTCTCTCATTGATTGTTCTTGCCCTTTCATTAAGTTTCCAAGTTTTTGAAGAAAGAGGTAATAGCCATCTTCCCCAATCGATAACTTTCCCATTTTAACTCCTTTTTGGCTCAAACCACTTGCATTAGATTCTAATTGTCTCCCTCTTGCTGTTCATGGAGGATAATCTCAGTTTGTGGACAATTTGGAAGAGTTGGCTAGCAAGGAGAACCATCCCCCTTTTGAAGCTTTTTCATACAAATTGCACATATAGGTAAATCCTTATTCCCTCCACCAAATTTTATTTTCTTTGCATGGATAGGAAGCCCTAGGTGTCCCCTAGCTGTAGGTATTGGTTTCGTGTTGAGTCGTGTCCATTTTGTGTCCGTATCGGACACGAATCAGTGTTAGGGTGCATGTGTTCGATGAAATGCTTGAGTGAATAAATTCTTCTTATTGTTAAATTCTATTTGAATAGATTTCTAGCCCTTGATGTATGTTTTCGAACCCCCAAGCTCTGAGCTCATATCGAGCTGTGTCCGTGTCCAAAATGGACACGAACTCACTGCACGAGACACGGCGCACATGCCCTGCTACTCGAGCCTTAGTTCTCCACTTGTAAGACACTTGGACACCTAATATTTGATACGAACCTGGGGGCAACTACTGACAGCATGTCCCCAAAGTTTGGGGACATCTGGTCGAGTGTGCTGAGAGTAATCGACCATGCACTAGTCGTAGCCTGATATGCGCGCGCGCAGGAATCGCTTCTGATACGCATCTCGTACGCGCGACACGCTTCACGTAGACACGATGCAGGTACTTGGACACGTTCCCCTACCTTTGGCGAACCCCTGTGCACAAACACGTGTCCTAATTCGTGTCGTGTCGTGTTCACGATGATGTGCACGCGTGCACAAGCCAGTCCTCACTGTGAATTTATGATACAATGTTTTGTTTCGTTTGGACACTTCGTGCCCACTCTAGTGGACACGAATGGCTTTTCTTAGACACATGACACATGGTACACACACTGATATACCTGTTTGTAAAATTCGATGGTTAATTTCGGTTTCGAATGAATGGGAATTCATGTGTCAGTGTTCTTCACTGTCAGTTGAGTTTTTTTGATTTAAACTGTCAGTTGTTGGAACCCATTTCCCTGAACTCGAATGTTAAATTAGTTTAGAAGATTATGTAGTATATGTATGTATAGCTGTTGTTAAATTCAGTAGTTCAGTTTTGGGTTTTCGAATGTGGAAGGTTATGTATCAGAGAATTTCAGTTAGCTTTCTTACTGTCAGATAATATACATGTAAACCTGAGAATTCAGGATATGTAGTATTGATTTTACTGTTAAATGTTAACTGATATTGAATGATTGAATCACTGTTAGAATTGAAACTGAAATTTCATGTGTTGAGTTGAGCTTTGATTCTTGATTAAATGGTTAAACTTAGATGAAATGCATGTTGGTTTAGCTAAGAAGTAATAACTGAGATTAGTTGGATTGATGTTGAATTGAGTTTGATTCCTAGATTAAATGTAAACCTGAGAACATATGTGAACTGAATTAAAACTGAGATTTGTTGTTCAAAAACTGAGGGTTCGGTTTGATTTAACTGATACTCGATTTTGGTGGTTTTTGTGAAACTGAATTTTGTTGAAAAGTCTATTATGAATTGATTGATTCTTGAATGTAATTCATGAGATTTCAGCAGTAGTAAACCTAGGATTGGTTGATAACTGAGAGTTCATTTCTTATTGAAAGTTCATTTATGTTAGTCTTATGTTAACTGAGTTCTTAACTGAGATTGATTTGAATGGCAGATTGAGCATGAAAACTGAGAATTATTTCTTGTGTGTAAACCTGAAAATGGGCTGATACATATTCCAGTTTTGAAATTTCTGAACCTTTTCATCTCTTTTCTTAAACTGATTTGAATGTTAAATTCATTACATGATTAGTTAAGTTTAAATGTGGGGTTATGATTGTATTAGAAATTTGGGGTTTCAAGTTGGGTTTTTGAATGTAAGTTAACTGTTATTGCCCACTGTTTCCTGGAAAAAACTGAAATACCACATCCCTGTCAAACACAAGACACAGCTGAATTTTGTACACACACTGTCCTGAACACACACCACCTCTTTATGCTCAATATCGCTACACTCTCACTCATTCCACACATGCTCACACACTCATGATTCACTCACAGTTCACATCCTCTTCCCTTTCAATTTCAGGTTGTTTTAAGTTGTGTATTAAATTGGTTTTGTTAACAATTGTGTTGTATTAATATTAGTTTTCGATTTCCTAGGACTAACTGAACCTGAAAACGAGTTACATGAACACTGAGATTTTGGTTTGGCTTTACTTGTTTAAATTCAGTTGGTGTGGATTCATTCATGTTTTGGTTTTACTATTGCCTTCCATTTCAGTTGAGATTCAT
>JANAVB010014359.1:47500-69857 GCA_029216955.1 Iris pallida
ATCATGTACTTTCTTCCAGTTTCATGTATCGTACTCTTTTGCATGTTATATTCTCTAACCTGTTATGATCTGCGTGAGATGTATTGTGCTCGCTCCCGTCCTGACTGGACCTGTTGAAAATTTTACAGAGGATGATGAGGAACCCTGCACCCATTACTATGGAGCTTGCCTAGATTACACTCGCGACCTGGACCCCTGGGGAGGTTCAGGCAGCTGCTGAGGATGATATCCATTGCATAGTTTAGATAGTCTAGATTGTTTCCTTTTCATGATTAGTTGTTGTCCCTATTTTCAGAGTTGTATATTTAGAGATGTTGAGACTGGTAGTTGTTAACTTATGTTATTTCATTTCTGTTGTACCTTAGTTGAGGATTTTCTTACCTATTTTATCGTGCCATATTCTATCTCTAGTTGTGATTGAGTTGTACCTTCTGTGATTAGCCTCCAGTTGAGAGACTCTATACTGTGTTAGTTATAGTTCATGGCCTAGAACAGCGTTCTACCGTCGACACTGCGGCGTAGGCTGGGCGCTGTTACGTACTCATACCCTCACGGTAGGTGCGGGTCGTAACAGTACCAATCTGTGATAACAAGTGTCAGCATCAAGTAAAGTAATCTAGAGACTGAATATAAGTCCTAGCAAGTATGAAACGATCAGAGAATGTACTCGCCTGAAATCTGAATGTCCGTAAGAATATAAAGTCTGAAGCGAGGTAACTGAGTCCTATTTAGAGCAACACAAGTCATGATGTATACAAGGGATTATAATTTGAAGAGTACAATGCATCTACATGTTTCTTGGTCAGTCTGGACCAAAGTCAACTCTTGGTCAACTCTGGTCAACACTAAAAGTCAAACTAGGTTAACTCTAGTCAAACTAAGTCAAATTAGTTAGGGTTTGGTCAACCATGCTCAACTAGTCTAGTTAGTCTAATCTAGGCTTAAATAAGTCAATCTAGGTTATGTACATAATAACCTACCCTACATTTACATTCAATTTTCCATTCACATATATAAACAATATATGTATATAGGGTATATATATAGGTTGTGTGTGTATAAAAATTGTGTAGCATTAGGTAAGGTTGGACTTCTAGTTGTTGGCCCATTGGTCATATGGTCAATCTGATTTTAATAATTGATCAAACTCTGTCTGGATATATGAAGCTAGTCAGGATATCTCGGACTCTTGGACAATATCAAGAATGGCTATCTACTCAGTTTAAGACCAAAGCAATGTTTGCATGTTCGAGTCTGTATTTCTTTGAGCAATGTATTTTTCATTTTATTGAGTCTAGGAATACGTTGTACACCGAGTCGTACTGGCAAATAGGCTATTCTAAAATGATTTCAAAATGTTTTTAAAATATCCTTAGTTTTTGAAAAATATTTATATTAACAAAAGCTTCAAAAAGGTTTTCAAAAAAGGTTTTCAAAAATACCCAAAAACTAATTTTAAAAACCTAACCTAACCCTGGCAGAACTCGGCCAGAGTTCGGCTAGAGTTCGGTTAGTCGTCGTTTTGATTTTTGAATTCTCTGGAACTTGGTCCTCCTGCAGTTGCGGATTTGACCGAGATTTCCTCATCGAGTTCTGCCCGAATTTTGCCCGAATTCTGCCAGAATTCTGTCTTTGGAATTCCTATAAATAGAGAAGGATTTCGATCATTTAACTCACTCATTCACTTTCAATCTTCTTTCTATCTACAGCTTTCAGTCTTCCAAAGAGTTTTCTTGAGCTTTAAATTTCAGATCCCAAGCCAGTTACAATCCTCTAGTCGATTTGCCAGTACGGTGCGGTCTAGAAGTTTCTGAGTGATTATAATCAGAAGGCTTGATTAGAAGAATACCTCTTCACAATTGAAGTTGGACGAGTTCTTCGTATCAAAGCTCGCGTTGTAGAAGTTGTAAGGACTTCGTAAGAAAACTTATGGTTTTGCCAATAGTGGATTCAACTGGTAGCAAGAGTTCTACCGACTGGACTAGTCCTCAACTGAGGGAAACCAGTATACATCGCTGTCTTTGCGTTTGCTTTTTTATCTCTGCCTTTACATTATTTAGTTGTGATTATTATTCTGTGATCTTACTGCAAACATTTTTTAATTAGCATTATTCCGCTGCCAACTCTATTCACCCCCTCTAGAGTATGTGCTTTACTATTTCGTTCCTACACTAGTTACATATATGTATACATCCATACATACATGTACATATATTCATATACACATTTATCTACATACATTCATATTAGTTTTCCTTTTCAGATTTTTCTAACATATAAAACCAGTTTCAGTTTTAGGTTCTCAGTTTTACTAATACAAAACCCTTCTCAGGTTTGAACAATATTTCTCAGGTTCATACAAAAAGGAAAAAAAACTCAGTTTTCATGCATATAATGAAATTCAGTTTCCCAAACTTTCAACCCAACAACCCAAAACTCAATTTCAGTTCACAGTTAACATATGAGGTTCTAGGTTTACAGGAATTTGCATAACAGTGAACTACTATATTAGATTCATAAAAATTCTCAGGTTAAATGCATAAGTTTCAGTCACATATACATTACATGTGGAATGATCTTCGAATGAGAGTCATGCATTTACAACCCAATCAATGCTCCCAGGTTTTAAAATCATTAATCTCAGTTTTTAAGTTTCCCCAAAATTAGTAAAGTATCAGTGAATTTCAGTGAACAGAATTTCGAATTAGAAAACCCACTGACTGTTAACTTAATCATAATATACTCAATTCAAATTCTAAATCCCAGGATCAAATGAAAATCTAAAGTTCGTATTACATTCTCAATTGAAATAAATAAACACAGTTCAGTTTTCAGTTTCAGGTATCAATATATGTGTTCAGAAGAACATTATGAATGAAGGAACTCAACAGTTGACAAAAAAATCTAAATGAACTAACCCACATGTGTAACCCAGCATCTAACATGCATCTCAATTCAAAATCTACAATTAAACTTCATAAATTATCATTCGAAAACTCATGAAACAGTAAGCATTCACAGGTATCAGAGTTCTTGAACCCGAACCTTCCAACCTAATATTGATTCGAAACCTGAATTAATCATCAATTTAATGTGTACAGACATTAGATATACATTACACATGTCAGTGGGTGGGGTCTCGTGTCCACATAACTAGACATGAGGTGTGCAAACAATGAATACGAATATCAGTGAAATAGTGCATAACATGGCCTCATGCAGCCATGTCGAGCCACATTGGACACAACACGTCGCACGAGAGGCAACGTGCTCATGTCCAAACATAGCCTAGGTGTAGGGCTACACATTCGAGTCCCTGACACGAGTCCACGTTGTGTCTGCACGTGATATGAAGGCCGTGTCAGAAGCCACTATTCGCGCGTAACAGTGTAGTGTAAATTCAGTGCACTCGTGTTTTCGTGTCCAACACGACACGAGGTGTCGTAAAACTCGAGGGGGGTCTGTCAGTGATGGCCCCCACATCTGTGCCAAGTGGCACGTGTCCACATGGCCTACACAGGAGAATTTGGGCTCGGGTAGCAGGGCACTCGACCAAATCCTCGTGCAGCGAGTTCGTGTCCATTTTGGACACGGACACAGCTCGATATGAGCTCAGAGCTAGGGTTTCGATATTAGCATGTTAAAGGCTACTCAAAATTTAATTTATTTTAAAAAATATGAACAAAAGTTCTACAGTGACATTTCATCAAATACCTATTCAAAAACACTGATACGTGTCCGATACGGACACGAAATGGACAAGAACTCCTACCAAACTTGGGCTACACCTAGGGGAACCCTAAATGGATGCATCTATGTAAAGAAATTAGAAATTCATTAGGGTTTGTAGGGTTTTACCTATTGAGAGTTCAAACTCAATGTAAAGGGTTCCGAAATGAGAAGTTCTCTCCAGAAGCGATGTCCAAACGAGCTCCACTTCTTGCAAGCAAGCCCCCCACTAGCCTATACTTCTGAAGTGGATCCCAATGCAAGAGAGTAGCCTCAAATTGGGGTCAATTTGGATAAAGGGGAGGAATTTGGGGAAGAACAAGTTAGGGTTCTTTGTAGATGTAAAAGGAGGCAAGGGTTTCTTAAGGATACTTTATAGGAGGGGAGATTACTATTTGTGGTTGCTACTAGATGAACTAGGGTTAATTTTTTGATGTAGATGTGTGGCTAGGGCTTGTCCACCCAATTTCAAGTCCTCCAATTGGTCCAATTAGTCCTAAGGCTTTCTTTTCACAAATATCCTAACACTACCAAAATAAGTCATATCAGCGACGTATTTAGCGACTCCAAGAAAGAACGTCGCTAATTTTTGGGGGTTTAGCGACGTTTATCTAAGACGTCGCTGTTTATCGCCAACAGTGACTAATTGCGACGTCTAGCGGCTATAATTTGTTAAATGGGAATCTGCGTCGCAAGTTCGTCGGTACACGTCGCTGATATAGCGACGTGTAGCGAAGCATTTTAAGCAGCGTCGCCGTTTATTAAATATTAACGACGTTTAGCGACGGTCGAGAAGGACGTCGCTAAATTTTTTATATAGGCGGCGAGGGTTTTCTTTTCGATCATTCACAAATTTCCTCCCTCCCCCAATTTTTCGTGCGCTCCTCCTCCGCGACGCTCCTCCGGCGATTTCCCTCCTCCGGCCTCCTCCTCCGCGGCGCTCCTCCGGCGATCTCCCTCCTCCTTCTCCTTCTTCTCCTTCCTCAGGTAGCTCCTCCTCAGGTAACTCTCCCCTGTCCCCTCTTCCCATTTTCTCCTCGTCTTCTAGCTCTCTCTCTCGCTTCTAGGAAGAGTATGTTAGGCTACGTGATGAGCGTGCGAGTGCTAGTGCACCGGCAGAGGGAGGGGTTGGTACATCGCAGCCCTCTCCGCCTCAGTTGGAGGACGAGCTCTGAAAGACCGCTGTTGGTGGTCTTCAGAGGGGTACGTACTACGGTACGGGGTCCTACGGCGAATTTGTTGCGACGCAGGCAACCAGGGCTCCCTCTTCCAGTACGCATTCACAGCCGTCACAGACCGAGTCATCCCGAGTCGAGGAGACCATTGTCCGCCAGATTGCTGAGCTGTACGATGATATGCTGAGGAAGATTGCTGAGCAGCCAGGGTCTCAGGCACAAGGGGACGCTGCGTCGGTCGACGCACGCTTAGACGAGCTCGAGCGCACCGTGCAGCACGTACAGGGGACATATGAGTCCATTCACGACACCGTTACTAGGATAGCGGCTTGCATGGAGCAATGCAGCGCCAGACTGCGAGCCCTAGAGGAGACGCGAACGCACCAATCTCTAGTGGTTACACTGCCTCCTTCTCCAGCGGTTGCATTGCCTCCTCCTTCATCGTCGTCGTGGTTCTTACACCAGAGCAGTATGCTTACCTTCTTTCCAGGAGCGGTGATGCTCCTCCTGATTAGCCGTAGTCGACATATATATTGTTGTGATGGCCCATTGTTGGGTCTTTTATGTGGTTATACATACATTATTCTTATGTGGACCATTATGTTTGACATTGTTGTTACAAATTTTCATATATCTGTATTGGTTGATGAGATTGTGTTTCAAACATGTTCGTGATTGTGTGTATATGTTGTTTGATACTGTGTTCGTGATACACACCGTCGTTGTTGTAACAAATGGTGTAGGGGATGCTGCAAATGCTGCAGGGGATGCTGCAAATGCTGTTATTTTTTTTTTTTTTCAAAATTAGCGACGTTCAGCGACTCTCAGCGACGTCCAGCGACGAAGGTAACGTCGCTAAGTAAGTATAAGGCACGTCGCTAACTGTGATGAATACCGTCGCTGATCGTCACTAAACGTCGCTACGTAGGACGTCGCTAAACGTCGCTATATGTCGGTACTATAGCGACGTAGCAAAGTCGCAGAACGTCGCCATTTGGCTCTCAAGCCAGGTCAGCATCGATGCATGTCAAGTCGCTCAACGTCGCTAGGTTGCGTCGGTAAATGACGACGTTTTACGTCGCTGGTAGTCGCTGAATTAGCGACGTGTCCACGTCACTGAGTGTCGTCGCAATAGCGACGTATTGCGACGTTTTGTTTTTTAGCGACTAGGTTAATCGCGACTACGTGCAAACGTCGCTAAATACGTCGCTAATCGATATTAGCGACGTATTTTTCCCTATTTAGCGACGTCCTGTGGCATCGCTGATTTGATAGATTTTAGTAGTGTAAGGGGAAACTATCCTATTTAGAAATATCTAGATATTGTTAATCTTGTCATATAGTAGGTTATCCTAATCAAGATTCTAAGCTCAAGGCTAACCTAGATTAGGCTAAGATTCTAGGTCAAGTCTCAACTAAACAATTAGCACATATTTAATTAATCAAAATTCATTTTCATTAATAAGTCAAAAATAACCAAAATATCCATAGGCTAAAAAGTTGTAATTAGTCATCCTAATCACATGACTAGGCTCCCTTGGTCATGGTTAGTCTCTAGGCTTAGCAAAATTAGGGTTTAACTAGTTAACGATCAAAATCACAATTCAATATTTTAAATAGTTTTAAATTGATTAAAATTAACAAAAGTCACAATATCATTTAAATATCATTATTAAATGACTATAATTACAAAATTTCAAAATTATCCTTATTTTAGAAAAGTGGGTGTTACAAGTCTACCCCCCTTAAATAATTTCGTCTTCGAAATTTAGGTCAGTCGTACTCCTATGTCAAACCCCCAATCAATCAAAGTTTTAAGAAAACTTATCTAAATCATGCAATTAGAAAGATAACATATAGGATTATGGTAAGTGGTATCAGTCTGTGGTCTCATCTACCCATTCTAGTCATACTAGATCAAAAGCAATCATAAGGTATCAATAACATACAACAATATGGTAGGGTACATCAATTATCAAAGACTGGCTAAGGTATAGGTCAAGGACTGACCTCCAACTAGGTCTGGTGGCTGGAACTCCCTCCCGAAGGCGGAGCCTTGGCTGGGATAAGTATAGCAGGACAGTCTCGCAGCATGTGTGCAGCTGACCCACATAACAGGCACATCCATCTCTTCCTAAAGTAGTCCCATAAATGTCCAGGCTTCCTACAGAAGGTACAGGTAGGCACTCTCTCAACTGGCCTCTACTGGACAGGAGTTTGGACTGGATATGCTGGTTTAGGCTGATAATCTGGGTGCTCATGGGGCTCTGGGTATACACTGCTCCTCATCCTCTTAGAACTAGGCTCACCTCCTGAATTTACCAAATCCCACAGCAGTTGGATCCTATAGCCCTGCTCCCTCAGGATCTTAGCCTGAACTCTCTGTGCCTCCAATACATCCCGGAGAAGTCTGGATATCTGAACTCCGTCAGGAAACAAACATGCCGAGGGTATGGTATGGGGTACCACTAGGAGGCAGAGAAGGAGGCAGAGAAAGACTCTCGGTCTCAGATGAGACTGCAGCTCTCTCCTGAATAACAGGTGGTGGAGAGAAACTCTCTGGTAAGGCTGCTGACACCTCCTCGATGGCGGGAGGTGCCACTGCCCTTGGGTCATCCTGAGGGGTCACTACCTCCTGAGCAATAGGAGGTGAGAGCACGTTCCTAGTCATATTCGGAGCTTTAGCGGCTCTCAGACGACAGGCTCGGGTCATGGGTGCCATACTGGAAAAAGGTAAGGGAAAAATCAATCATCAAAAGGCTGTAAGGCAGTCTATCATTCTATATGAAAACTAGTAAATATAAACAACAGAGAACCAGCTACAAGGGTCACTACTCTAAAGCCAGGCTATACTATCATCCCTAAGATAAAGGCCTAATCACAAGTCATCAAATCATCATACTAAAAAAGAGTTATAACTAATAAAGTTTTACAAAGAATTAGACTAGTTAACTAAAGTTATCCCTACACCTAAGTTATTTGATGATGGAAATTATTTTTTTTAAAAATAGAAGTGAAATGGAAGAGGTGATACTTTAAGAACCTTCAAGCTATAATCTGATAATCACATGCGTCTGTCCAAAATTATGATACTCAGAATCCTCGCCACGCTAGTAAGCAAGGCTGCGATGAACGGTAGAGTCCATAACTGGGGTATGCATCTCTATGACCATGTCATCTGGAATCCTCGCTATGCCGACTAGTACAGCTGCGAGAAATTCCAAATCTCTTGATCAACATATATACATTTGAAGTCAGGTCCCTACGTTGCCACGCCAGCTAATATAGCTGCGATAAACTCTAAGCTCCATAACCAAGTAGACGTTTTACCATCCCTGTTATTTTCGTCAACATATATTATCAGAAGATACCGTAACTTAGGTCATAAAATTCATCTCGATAAGAAAAATCAAAATCAACAACGATCCATCAAAATCAAATTCAAATATCATGGAGTAAAGGTGAATCAAAATAAGAGAAAGGATTTGAATTTTGAAGTTCAAAATGAGATTCTCAAGGGTCATCCCAGGAATTTCTCAAGGAATTCTAACTTTGATTGAGTATCCTCTCATTCTAATACCTTACTTCCTATATTCTATCGCAGGTGCACAGCAGTACAACTAATCATCGTACTACCACGACTTCGCACAAATACGAATCTCGACCTGCATGGGCCACCACTAAAAATGTGTCACGACCCGCACCCAGTGTAGGAGCACGAGAAGTGGGTATGTCCAGCCTACGCTGCAGTGTCGAAGGTAGAATGTTGTCCTAGGTCACAACATCTAACATAGTATAAGTATAACTGCACAAGATATACTCTCCGCACGGAGGACAAATAGAAGGTATATCTCAATCACAATCTAAGGTAGAAATAGCACGATATCATAGATATGAAAATCTCAAAGGAAGTACAAATCGAAAGGAAAATAAGTCTAAGTGTCTATACGACACAATAACAAAAACAAAACATAATACAGCTCAAGTCTCAACTGACAACAACAAGGTAAGATAAAGCCTAACTAAACTAGTCTAAGCAATAGGGGTGATATCATCAGCTAGAGCTGGGTCTTCCTGAGAGTCCAGCTCGCAAGTGTCGTCTAGGGCTGCTCCATAGTACGTAGGAAAGAAATTCTCGGCGTCATCTGTAATATTTTCAACAGGTCCAATCAGGACAGGAACGAGCACAATACATCTCATGCAGTTCATATCATGGCAGGAAATGTAAAGCATGCAAAAGAGTAAGATACATGAACTGTAAGAAGATGTACATGAAAACAAGAGAGATATTTATAAACTGGAAATATATATGATAAGTAAGAATTGTAAGTGACTAGTGATTCAAAGAACAAGATGGTTATGTAAACGGCACGATATTGCACACAAGTAATCTACAGAGGTTCACACGAGTAACTACAAGATTGATCACATAACCACTTCTACTCCCCCATCCCCAATCAATACACAAGGACCCAGTCAAGTTATGTTATTGCACATGAAGTATAGTTGTACACGATGATCATATGAGCACACGAGAGTACACAATTTTACACGATTTACACACGAATAACACGAACACAAGGAGTACACGATGCCCATGATAAAGTACACAAACACGAAATACCCGATGTATCCGCTAAGGGAAAACATCGCATAAAAAGATCCATATAGTACCAATCCATGATAACAAGTGTCAGCATCAAGTAAAGTAATCTAAAGCATGAATATAAGTCCTAGCAAGTATGAAACGATCAGAGAATGTACTCGCCTGAAATTCGAATGTCCGTGAGAATATAAAGTCCGAAGCGAGGTAACTGAGTCCTATTTAGAGCAACACAAGTCATGATGTATATAAGGGATTATAATTTGAAGAGTATAATGCATCTACATGTTTTTAGGTCAGTCTGGACCAAAGTCAACTCTTGGTCAACTCTGGTCAATATTAAAAGTCAAACTAGGTCAACTCTAGTCAAATTAGGTCAAATTAGTTAGGGTTTGGTCAACCATGCTCAACTAGTCTAGTTAGTCTAATCTAGGCTTAAATAAGTCAATCTAGGTTATGTACAATACATAATACCTACACTAAATTCACATTCAATTTTCCATTCACATATATAAACAATATATGTATATAGTATATATATATATATATATATATATATATATATATATATATATATATATATATATATAATATATATATATATATATATAGGTTTGTGTGTGTGTATAAACATTGTGAAGCATTAGGTAAGGTTGGACTTCTAGTTACATACATGTATACATCCATACATACATGTCATACATTCATATATACATTTATCTACATACATTCATATTAGTTTTCCTTTTCAGATTTTTCTAACATATAAACCCAGTTTCAGTTTTAGGTTCTCAGATTTTACTAATACAAAACCCTTCTTAGGTTTGAACATATTTCTCAGGTTCATACAAAAGGAAAAACTCATTTTTCATGCATATAATGAAATTCAATTTCCCAAACTTTCAACCCAACAACCCAAAACTCAATTTCAGTTCACAGTTAACATATGAGGTTCTCAGGTTTACAAGAATTTGCATAACAGTGAACTACTATATTAGATTCATAAAAATTCTCAGGTTAAATGCATAAGTTTCAGTCACATGTACATTACATGTGGAATGATCTTCGAATGAGAGTCATGCATTTACAACCCAATCAATGCTCCCAGGTTTTAAAATCATTAATCTCAGTTTTCAAGTTTCCCCAAAATTAGTGAAGTATCAGTGAATTTCAGTGAACAGAATTTCGAATTAGAAAACCCGCTGACTGTTAACTTAATATATATACTCAATTCAAATTCTAAATCCCAGGATCAAATGAATATCCAAAGTTCATATTACATTCTCAGTTGAAATACATAAACTCAGTTCAGTTTTTAGTTTCAGGTATCAATATATGTTTTCAGTAGTACATTATGAATAAAAGAACTCAACAGTTGACAAAAAATCTAAACGAACTAACCCACATGTGTAACCCAGCATCTAACATGCATCTCAATTCAAAATCTACAATTAAACTTCGTAAATTATCATTCGAAAACTCATGAAACAATGAGCATTCACAGGTATCAGAGTTCTTGAACCCGAACCTTCCAACCTAATATTGATTCGAAACCTGAATTAATCATCAATTTAATGTGTGCAGACATTAGATATACATTACACGTGTCAGTGGGTGGGGTCTCGTGTCCACATAACTGGACACGAGGTGTCCAAACAATGAATACGAATATCAGTAAAACAGTGGATAACATGGCCTCGTACAGCCATGTCGAGCCACATTGGATACGACACGTCGCACGAGAGGCCACGTGCTCATGTCCAAACATAGCCTAGGTGTAGGGTTACACATTGGAGTCCCTGGCATGAGTCCACGTTGTGTCTGCATGCGACACGAAGGCCATGTCAGAAGCCACTATTCGCGCGTAACAGTGTAGTATAAATTTAGTGCACTCGTGTTTTCGTGTCCAACACGACACGAGGTGTCGTCTGTCAGTGATGGCCCCCACCTCTGTGCCAAGTGGCACGTGTCCACGTGGCCTACACAGGAAGAATTTAGGCTCGGGTAGCAGGGCACTCGACCGAGTCCTCATACAGCGAGTTCGTGTCCATTTTGGATACGAACACAGCTCGATATGAGCTCAGAGCTAGGGTTTCGAGATTAGCATGTTAAGGGCTACTCAAAAATAATTTATTTCAGAAAATGTGAACAAAAGTTCCATAGTGACATTTCATCAAACACCGATACGTGTCCGATATGGGCACGAAATGGACACAAAATCCTACCAAACTTGGGCTACACCTAGAGAAACCCTAAATGGATGCATCTATGTAAATAAATTAGGAATTCATTAGATTTTGTAGGGTTTTACCTATTGAGAGTTCAAACTCAATGTAAAGGGTTCCGAAATGAGAAGTTCTCTCCACAAGCGATGTCCAAACGAGCTCCACTTCTTGCAAGCAAGACCCCACTAGCCTCTACTTCTGAAATGGATCCCAACACAAGAGAGTAGCCTCAAATTGGGGTCAATTTGGATAAAGGGGAAGGAATTTGGGGAAGAACAAGTTAGGGTTCTTTGTAGATGTAAAAAGAGGCAAGGGTTTCTTAAGGATACTTTATAGGAAGGGGGATTACTATTTGTGGCTGCCACTAGATAAATTAGGGTTAGGTTTTAGATGTAGATGTGTGGCTAGGGCTTGTCCACCCAATTTCTAGTCCTCCTATTGGTCCAGTTAGTCCTAAGGCTTTCTTTTTCACAAATATCCTAAGGGGAAATATCCTACCTAGAAATATCTAGATATTGTTAATCTTGTCATTTAGTAGGTTATCATAATCAAGATTCTAAGCTCAAGGCTAACCAAGATTAGGCTAAGATTCTAGGTCAAGTCTCAACTAAATAATTAGCACATATTTAATTAATCAAAATTCATTTTCATTAATAAGTCAGAAATGACCAAAATATCCTTAGGCTAAAAAGTTGTAATTAGTCATCCTAATCACATGACTAGGCTCCCTTGGTCATGGTTAGTCTCTAGGCTTAGCAAAATTAGGGTTTAACTAGTTAACCATCAAAATCACAATTCAATATTTTAAATAGTTTTAAATAGATTAAAAATTACCAAAATCACAATATCATTTAAATATATTATTAAATGACTATAATTATAAAGTTTCAAAATTATCCTTATTTTATAAAAGTGGGTGTTATAAAACCCGACACCGGCAGAATGCAAACCTATCGGTACAACGTTCGAGCCAAGTATCTCATCCAAAAGATGGGTTACAACTTGAAGAGCGTCCAAGGTCTGAACTACGGCAAAGGTCGACGCCTTTCCCTATGACTTCCAGTGCCAAAAGGGAAGCCGCAAGACTACTATCACCGTACCCAACGGGGGTAGACTACATCACGCCTCCAACAACTCCAGAAGAATCATAAGCAGTGGATGTCATACATTCTCACTCATCTGAAACTTCAACTTGGGACTCCGACACAGCATCGGCTCAGTCTTCATGAAGGTGTTGTCAGCCAACATGACATCCATACATCCTTCAGAAGATAAAGACAATGGTCAAATAAGAGAGTTCTTCAAAGAAGAACCCTGGGCTCAACGCATAGGCGCGCAATGGGAGTCTCGCTTTGAAATGCGAGAACCCCTACCGAAGACGAAGTCGAGCAGATCGACCTTAGGGATGAATCTTCATCCAAACCCATCTTCATCAGCAAGAGCTTAGTGGGGGTAGACCGAGAATCCTTGATCTACCTAGTCAAAGAATATATCGACGTCTTCGTCTGGAGCTACGAAGACATGTCGGGACTCGACCCACAGGTCGCAATACACAAGCTTAACATCTTACCTGACGCTAAGCCCGTTAAGCAACAACAACGGTGCTTCCGTCCTAATATTATGGATGCCATTGATAAAGAGATCGACAAGCTCTTGGACAGCAAGTTCATTCGTGAAGAACAACACCCCGACTGGGTAGCCAACATCGTCCCCGTCACCAAGAAGAACGGGAAGATCCGAGTCTGCACGATTTTTGGGACCTCAACTCTGCATGCCCAAAGGATGAGTTTCCACTTCCGATCACCGACGTAATGATCGATAACACATGTGGCTTCGAGCGTATGTCCTTCATGGACGGCTACTCAGGCTACAATCAGATTAAGATGTTCCCAGACAACGAGAAGCGTACGTCGTTCAGAACTCTAAAGGGGGTTTACTGCTACACAGTAATGCCCTTTGGCTTGAAGAATACAGGTGCCACATACCAACGAGCTATGAGCACCATTTTTTGTCAACACCTTCGCAAGACAGTCGAGTGCTATATTGACGATATCGCTGTTAAGAGCCGTCTTAGGGGCGATCACCTACGAGACCTGAAAATAGTCTTCGACCTCATGCGGGCGCATCAGCTTAAAATGAACCCCGCTAAATCCTTCCTTGGGGTTTCTAATGGAAAGTTCTTGGGCTTCATTATTACTGCGAAAGGCATTCATATCAACCTTGAGAAGACTAAAGCCATCCTTGACATGGACCCTCCAAAAAACCTCAGAGAACTTCGAGGCCTACAAGGACGACTCACCTACATTCGGATGTTCATTGCGAAACTTTCTGGAAAATGTCAACCCTTCACCAAGCTTATAGAAGAAGAAAGTTTCTTACGTCTGGACGGAAGAATGTCAGAAAGCTTTCGACGACATCAAAGCTTATCTGACAAGTCCCCCAGTCCTGGTGGCACCCGTCGCAGGAAAACCATTCTTGCTTTATGTCCGTACAATGGACCATTCCCTTGGCGTTTTGTTGGCCCAGAACAACGAAGCAGGCCACGAGCAGGCCATCTACTACCTCAGCAGGACGATGGTTGGAGCCGAACACCGATACAACCCTTTGGAAAAAGAGTGTCTATCCTTGGTGTTCACCAGCCAGAAAACTCGCCACTATGTCTCGGGACAAACAATCCATGTCATCTCCCGAGTTAATCCACTCAGAATTCTTATGACAAAACCGGGAGCGCTAAACTCTCAGTTGGCTACGTGGGCGATATTATTGACACCCTATGACATGGTATTCATATCGCAAAAGTCTGTCAAGGGCCAAGCATTGGCCGAGTTCCTAGCCGCGCACCCAATCTCGGAATCATCCAGGCTCTACGAAGGTATTCCAGATGAGGTGCAAGAAGCAAACATTACCGAAGAAAGTCCAGTCTGGCGGATGTTCTTCGACGGTGCTTCCAGAACAGGCCCCAAAGGCCAAATTATCGTAGGAGTATGGGTGGTCTTAATCTCTCCGACAAACTGGTCATCCAGCGTGCTTATTCTCTTTCAGAGTCGTGCTCCAACAATGTTGTAGAGCAACGCCCTCATCATAGGGCTTCAGTTAGCAAGACAGCTGAGGATGGATTACACTAAATCTTACGGCAACTCAAAGCTCATCGTCAATCAAATCCAGGGACAATATGAGGTCCATTATGAAGACCTCATCCCTATCACAAAGCAGCGTTGGACATCATTTCAACTTTCGCAAAATTCTTTATAGAGAATGTGCTCGGTTGTAAAACTTGGAAGCTGATGCTCTGGCCGACCTTGCAGCCTCATTGACTACACCCGTTGGGACTCAACACTTCGTTACGGTGACGGGTCGGGACTTGGCTTGCCCCAAAAATAATCTGTGCATGCGGATAACTCATACCATGGTCGCGGACCCTAACATCAACGTCAGAGACTGGAGATTCCCATTCATCGACTTTGATGTCTATGGAATCCTCCCGAAAGACCCGAAGGAGGCAGTCTCAGTTAGAAGGCGCCCTTCGGTTCTATTATGATACAGCCTCCAAAATGTTGTACCGGTGCTCCTACGACGGACTTCTCCTCTAATGTCTATCTAACGAAGAAGTCACCGAAGCTCTTTGAGAAGCTCATGACAAAACATGCGGAGCTCATCAACCAGGTCCTAAGCTACAGGACTGACTCCGACGTATAGACTATTACTGGCCCACCATGATGGCCGATGCTGTCAAGTATGCAAAGAAGTGTTGTGCTTGTTAGCTGCACGCTGACTTCATCCACAGGCCGTCAGAGCCTCTACACTCGACGGTTGCCTCTTGGCCATTTGAAGCCTGGAACATGGATATAGTGGGGCCTGTTACTTCTCCTTCGTCAAGGGGATATCGTTTTATCCTGGCAATCACCGACTATTTCTCTAAATGGGCAGAAGCAGTACCTCTCACAGAGGTAAAAAGCTTAAAAGTGATCAGCTTCATCAAGCATCACGTCATCTACCGTTTCAGATTACCTCGAAGGATTATCCATGATAATGGCCCGCAATCAGTCATGCGTTCAGTAGGTTCTGCGACAAGAACCGTATTTAGAATGTGGCATCAACCGCTTACAATTCGACAGCGAATGGATTGGCCGAAGCTTTTAATAAGACCATCGTCAAGCTACTCAAAAGGTTGTGTCATCCAACAAGCACTACTGGGACGAGAAGTTCGGCGAATGCCTTTGGGCCTATCGCACAACGGTACGGATCCCGACGGGCAACACACCATTCTTCCTGGTTTACGGGAGCGAAGCAGTGCTACCTCTGGAGATTCAAATACCCTCCCTATGGGTGGCGATCACAAATCAGTTGACGAAAGAAGACGATCAACGTCGTCGTCTACAAGAGTTGGAAGCACTGGACGAAAAATGCCTCTTGGCTCAACAGCGTATCGAACTTTATCAAGCCCGCATATCACATGCTTTCAACAAAAGAGTCCAACAGAGGACTTTCCAAGTGGGTGACCTGGTTCTGGCAGTCAGGAGACCGATGGTGATGACCCACAAAATACCGAGAATGTTCAAACCCAAATGGGAAGGACCATTCATCATAGAGACGGTATACTCAAACGGTGCTTATCGTCTCGCTCGAGCTAATGGGGACCTATTCTTGATGCCCATCAATGACAAGTTCCTAAAAAAGTACTATTCTTGACCTCCATCGAGAACGTACTGCCTCTCCCCAGAGAGGACTAGTGAACTTGACCAAACCAAGTTCACACCCTTCTTTGACAAGTCATATGCTTTTGGAACCCAGCCGTTTCGTTACATTCTATCCCCAGTAGAGGGACAACCATGTCCACATCATCTCTGAGTTGCTTCTCTACACCCCATCAAGCAGGATCCTGCACCAGATCATGCTTAAAGCAATGTTTACCACGTCCACATCACCTCTAAGTAAATTTTCGTACAACAATTCTTGTGTGTTGCACCATAGAACATCCACGTCCATATTACCTCTGAGTTGTTATATAAACCCCACAGAGTTCACTCCTACCATGTCCATATTACCTCTGAATAGGAAAACTCTACCATTTTAGCCCATATTTACCATGTCCACCTTACCTCTGAGTAAATATGTCGGTCCTCTCTCTCAACTTATTATTCGTACCTAACACCAAGGTACGCCAAGGATGATAAGGCTACACAAAATCCCCAGTAGAATTACCCCATATTCAACACGTCCATATTACCTCTGAGTGAATGTGTCGGTGTCCTCCATGAGTAACTTATTATATGTACCTAGAAACCAAGGTGCACAAAAGATAATAGGTCCACCAAAAATTACGGATTCATCACAAGAATGAACGAAAGCAAAAAGTTCTTCATTTCTTCACTTAAGAAGGAAGTAAAGGATTACAACGACATTAAAAAGAAGAAAAAACAAACTACATCTTCAGATCTCAGAAACACTAAGACAAAATAGGGACATTGACTTTATTTATATTCCCGAAAATGACGATTGTAAGGCAATCTACGAATCCTCACAGCCAGGGATCATAGTTGCGTTGAGGCATGTACCATTCCCTCAGCCATTTCGCATATGAAGGCTCTATCTGACTAAGGTCCTCAGCAGGGACAGGAGGATCAGAACTTCCGGTGATACGACCCTCTGGCAGCGGCTCCTCCTTAACGGCAACTTCGATCGGGAGTAATCTTTTCCCTGATGGTCACCGATTCTTCTTTGACTCTGACCTTTGGTATCACCTCCTCCTTAGTGGTTACCGTCTCTTGTTTAATGAGAGGAGTCCATATCTCCTCCTTCATGACAGCCTCTGCCTTCGGATTGGATACTGCAACAGGATAAAAAAAGTCAGCAAAAGACTTAGAAGCTCAAAACGAGCATCTAAGGTGCATCAATAATCTGGCACATCAACTAGGTCGAAACCCATGCACACAGATGGAGCCCCGGCAAAGACACACTGGATCAAAGTCCAGGTTCGTTGCAGAGGAAGCTTCGACGCAATCTGGACCTAAGTCCATGCGTGTCAGCTAAAAGGGCTTCGGCACATCATCAGGACAAAAGTCCATGCGCGTCAGCCAAAACACATCGACATGTGGCAACTCATCTGTAGTCGGGTCACCCCAACACCACTGCAATAAAGACAAAAATAAGAGAACACCCACCGAACACCTTCGGACGAACGTCGACGTAGGTCGCCATGACGACGGGGCTTCCTCCGTATCGACCTCCAAGGGTTCCTTTTCCTTGCCCCTTCCTCGGCCAGCACCACCGTGTGGTGTCTTGGGAGCCATTTCTCCAAAGGACTCAAAGTTCTCGAAGAAGAAGGAGAAAAGAGCTCTGAGGAAGAAGAAAGCTTTGGCAGAAAGTAGAAGACTCTCTCTTCACAGCCGCCTATTTATACGCTTGGCCTCGCGTGTAAACCGATGAGGCGTGACATCAGCAATCGGTCGCTTCGGGTCTCGTGAAATCGATGGTTGCTTATCTTCAAAAGATTATTATTAATCTTTCCTGAGATCGAGACATCATCTCTTCAGAAGACGCATGCGCCTAGCAGTATGCGTCTAAGCAACAAGCGTCCCCACAGCGACGTGCAGAATGACTATATGCCAAGAAGAGCCATGCGCCTAGGCGAAGGGCGTGCGCCCCGAGTCGTTACTTCCCATGCTTCTTGTTCAAAGTCTTCCAAAACTTGACAGAAAGTTTAAAAAAACTTTGAAGGGGGTCTTATAGAAGCATGAAATTTTAGGCACATCTATAGGCCAGAATTCCTATGTACTTAACACTATGCGGCTAGACTCAAACATGCGCCAGTGAGTTCAAACAAAGTACTTGGCACAGCAAAGGACAACAAAAGTATAGACATCAAAGGAAGACTTTTTTTATATGAAAGTCTATTACAAGTCTAAAATAAAGGCTTTACAAAGGAGAATTTCTACAAAAAGATCCTAAAGCTACAGCCAGGCACAGCAACTGCCATGCGCCCCATGCCAGGCGCATCATCCGTCAGGCACATTACTCTGATGTCTCATCCAGGTGCATCGTCTCGTCATTATAGCGCAGGCACATCAGAGCTAATCAGCCCTTGTCTAGCAAAAACAGGAGCTCTCCTAGCCTAACAAAGATCGCGGTACGACGCCCCGGTCTTCGGAAGCAACATGCACACTCGGCAACCTACGACTCTTCCAGCATAACAAAAATTGGAGCACGACCGCCCCGATCTTTGGATACAACAGGCACCTTCAGCCCATATCGGAACACGACGATCCTGGTATTTGGATGCAATAGGCACTTTCATAGGCTTGTACGAAAATAGGGCCGATAGCGAAAGAACTAACTCGGCGCATCTTCACCTTCGGAAGGAGCTCGTCGTCAATACTGCTTCGAATAAGAAGTTTGGCGGTTCGCCAAAGCAGGGGGCCAGCCGAGTTCATCTCCATTTTGGAAAGACAAGTAAAGAATGGAAAATAGCTACCCTTTATGCGACTATTTACACAAACCGGGCAGTCCACAGCCGTATGCCAAGTAGAAGGCTCTTCGACTTCCATGCAGTGAATTTGCATTCATAGCAATGAACTTGTCTCTTCGTATTCTGCTAAAAATAAGGCAGCCATTAATGCCTAGAAGAACTCAACAGATGGGCCAAGGAGGATGCGACAAATGGCAGATGTACCGTCGACATCATGCGCCCCCTACTGATGTGCCCAGTAGGATATAGACCCATGCGCCCAGATCGGAACTAACCGATGCACCCTCTTCAAACTGATCACCATCAAGCATTTAATGATGAAAGACAAAGGCGGCAACACATTCCAAGAGCCATCCAAACAGTAGTCCTTTGCAGAAAACGAAGAGCCGCTGGTGTCAGCACCATCATTACACCTTGGGTCGACAATAACTGCCACGTGGCCGACCGATCATTCATATGCACCTCGTGGCCATGCGCCCAGAAGATGGCATGTGCCCCAGTGGTCATACACCCTCCAGCTCACTTCTGATCTCAAGCAACAGAAGACTAAGCTCTGCATGCGCCTCAAAAGCCATGCACCTGGACTTGCTCATGGCTCCAAAAAATCATGAGATCAAGTCGCCTCCCCTGCGCCTGACCTAGGCGCACCCTGATGTGAAGCTCTGCTTGCGCCTCAAAAGCCATTTTTCCAGACTTGTCTATGATGACTAAAAATCATAGGACTAAGTCGCCTCCATGCGCCCGATCTTAGGCGTACCCCGACAGACCACTCTCCTCCAAAATCGAGATTTGAGCCACAGGCTGTCACGGCCCAGAACCAGAATACTGGAGAGCGGGGGAATGACTCAGCCAGCTACATATTACGGGTAGATAAATACCGTATAATACGATCAATGTTGTCTAAAAGATGAGGGGGTGCATACTACATGAAAGTCTCACTATGGTCACTTTACATATTGTCTCAATCATTCAAACAAGAAACAGAAACAGAGAACATGTAAGATAAAGCAGTAAGGCGTCCCAAACGCTTGTCACGACCCGCACCCTAGAGTAAGGGCACGAAACGTGGGTACGTCCAGCCTACGCCCCAGTGTCGGCGGTAGAACGCTGTCCTAGGTTACAACATCTAACAGTTTAAGGTAATAACAGTTATACTCTCCGAATGGGGGTGACATAACAGAATATATCTCAATCACAGCTAAGATAGAAAACGATAAGATTGAATGATATAAAGATACAAGATCCAAATCCACAGGAAATACAATAGAGAGAAACTAAGTGTCTATGATAAACTTCACTAACATCCAGACATAATACAGATCCAATATATACAACTCAAACTCCAAATACTATAAAATAAGATAAGGATATCTATAGAGCAACAGTCTCTACTGCTAAGGGATCCGACTGGAAGTCCGGATCGCAAGTGTCCTCTAAGGCTGTCCCATAGAAAGTATCTAAGCAGGCCTCCTCTTCGTCCTCTGTAAAATTATCAACAGGTCCAATCAGGACGGGAACGAGCACATATCTCTCAAAACAGTTCATAACAGGTTAGGAGTATAAAGCATGGAATAGAGTAAAATACAGGAAGTGCTGAAAAGAAAGTACGAATAAACAGGCGATATTTGTAACTGAAAGTAAATACATGATAGTAAAGACTGTAAGTGGCTACGTGATTTAGAGTACAATATGGTTATGTAAACGGCTTAGGAGCACATAAATACAACTAAGAAGCACATGAATACTACTGGGGATAGTGTTCATAACCAATTCTACTCACCCCGCCCCAATCAATACACAAGGATCCATTCAAGTTACGTTATAGGTACATGAATACAGCTAAAGATACATGAACTCATGTAATGAGTAGTACATGAGACACATGACAGCACATGGAAGCACATGAGAACATGTAAATACATGAACTAGTACGAGTACAAGGAGTACCTGATGCACATGATAAAGTACATGAACATGAAATACCCGATGCACCCGTAGAGGGATAACATCTCAGGAAAGGATCCATATAGTACTAATCCGTGAAGATACGTGTCAGCATCAAGTAAAGTAATCTAGAGCAAGAGTATAGTCCAGACAAGTATGAAAAGATCAGAGAATGTACTCGCCTGCTATCTGAATGTCCAAGATGAAAGTACTATCCGAGGAGTGGTGTCTGGCTCCTATTTAGAACAGTACAAGTCACAACAGTCCAGAATAGTAATAAGATGTACTACAATACATTCTACATGAATCTAGGTCAATCTAGACCAAAGTCAACTCTTGGTCAACTCTGGTCAACCTTAGAAGTCAAACTAGGTCAACCAAGTCAAACCTAAGTCAAACTAGTCTATACTAGTCTAACTAGTCTATTCTAGGTCTAACAAGACCACACAAGTCTAACTAGACTCTAAACTGACACTAGATACACCCATAGGCTAAGAGACTAGACCATAGGCTATTAGGCAATATCATGCCTAAAACCAACCTATAATCACATATCACATGTCAATATATAAGACTAAATATAATACACACATTATATTATACAAGCTAATATAGAATTATACATAACCTATAGGCTACTATATGTATATACAAACATTATATATTTAATATTATGATGGTATACACACATTATATAATATTACAGGATATATATATATATATACATCTCAATTATATATACATGTATATATGCATAATACATATGTAGAATATTACACTTGTGCTCATGTGTGTGTGTGTGCGTGTTAGTGAATAAAACATGAGAGTGGGTGCCATGTGAGGATGTGTGCAATAGGAAGTAGAAAATCTGGAAAACAGTGAATTATTTGGGTAAATAGTGAGTAGGAACATTGAGTGTGATAACATTTGTGTGTGCAAAATAGGAATAGAAAACAGGGAAGGAATGCTGAAATCAGTGAAATGGAAACTCAGTTTTCAGTCCAAATCAACTCCCAGTTTTGAGCTCTAGACATTACCAAATCATCCCAAATTCGACACACAAATAGTGAACATGTAGGTGTACCATATTAGGGTTTAAAACCATACAATTAGCAGTATAAAATAGGTAAATATGTATCAAACTCATATTTGAAAATCTGGAAATTACAGAAAAATGGGACTAACTCAGCTTTCAGTCCAATACAACTCAGAATTT
>JANAVB010014360.1:0-62804 GCA_029216955.1 Iris pallida
GATTGCTGGCTCTGCAACAGAAAGCGATTGATCTGGGTGAGTAGAGAAAGGCTCATTTTATTATTCACTTAAGCATAATAAGAATCTGAGTTTTGATTGAATGCTATTGCTAATAACAAGATGGTAATCGTTGAGTATGCTTATAAGAGAATCCACATGCTGCCATGCTAAGAACAAGAAAAGAGATAACATGTATGCTAAAAAGAATTATTGCATGCTAGAAATGATATGATGCCTGTCATGTTAAAGTAGGATGTTACCATGATCAATGAACTGTTGCCACGCTAAATAAGATAAAAACAAAGTTTGCTTTTGCGTCCCTAATTATATGCTATCAAAGAGTAGACTGCTATACTCACTGTTATAGAAATGTTACTTTGCTTAGCTAAAGATTGCCTTGTGCCTGATTGTATGCTGAAATAAATAAACGAATGACGACAATTGTATCAATCGAATGAATGAACGGAAAAGAGAAAAATAGAGCTATGACTCTGTTGTTGACTGAACGAAATAAAAAGAGGAGCTATTGGCTCTGTTATACGAAAGAAGAGAAAAGACAGAATGATTGCTGATTGATAACCTGTATTGAATAGTTTTAGTTGATAGAATGAATAGTTCATGTATTGGTCTCTCGACGGTTCCCAGGGCGCTGGGAATCGATCAGCCTGGAAGAGATTGTAATAGCATTCCTGAGGTAAATGCTAGACCTCGCGATCAGAGGGGATGTTGTATCTATTAGCAACAAGCTGAACCATGAGTCTTAGCGGCTAATCATGGGAATGTACCCATGGACCATCATATAGATAGGCTTAGATTGGTGAAGAGCTGAACCTTAAGCCACAGCTGCTAGTATGTGTGCATTTCAGTGTATAGCTGACCCGAAGAGTCACAACACTGTTGGTATGTGCATGCTAGTACAGAGCTGAGCCTTAAGTCACAGTTGCCAATCGGGTTACATGAGTCGGTAAATATTTTGCTAAGAGCTAACAATGCAGAGATGAACAAGAGAAATGTTGATTACATTATGTTCATGCTAATTCTTTTCTGTACAGGGAGGAACCGTCGGCTATGGTAAGAATCACTGAACAGTGATACGTTTGTTGCTAAGTTTCCTGAACATGAGTTGCTTAAAGAGAATAACATTGAGCAAAGAATTGTTATATCCTATTCAAAGAAAACATCTGATAATCCTGCTTGTCATTGACCCTGATTATGTCTTAAATAAGAGAAATGATTATGGCTCATGAAATACGCGGCGCACTTCACAAAAATGACTAGTCCCTTGTATGCTTGAAAGAAATGAAAAGAATTGTGACTTTTCAAAGATATTTTCAAAAGATGTAATCTGATTCTGAATATGTGCATGAAATGAACATAAGTACAAGTAGCAAGATCACATCACAAGAAATATTTTCTCACTAAATGAATTAGTGATCGTTTCAGACAAATGTAGTCCTTTGTTCATAATCACCAGTATGTTGATATACTGACTCATCATCAGTCGACACGCAGGTGCAAGATGAATCAAGATGGATAGACCGAAGTGATAGCCCGAACCTCATCCTCAGGATATAATGTATAGAGCGGGATCATTGTAATCTGTAATATTTTTGAGATAATCTAAGCATTGTATTAGAGAGAATTGAGAGCTTGCAATCTGTTCAAATGAAATCAATAAAAAAGATTTGTTTCTGTTACCTTGGGTTCAATTATAGTCCACCGCTGCTTCAATTATCTGCTTTATGTTTCGCTGCGTTATTGTCAATCTTGTCTATTTTGTCGTTGTACATGTCTTGGCCTTGTGCAAGCGCAACTTAGGCTTGTATGGCATCACGTCCATGCGAGGACGAACGATCTCACAGAGTCCGAAGCGAGGACGAAAATCTGAGGTAGATCTCCTGTGAAGTGCGCAGCATATACATTTTTACTTGATACTCCTCCACACATTACATCCTCCAAACATTCGTACACTGCGCACTTCACAAGATTCAGCAATACATTTTTACTTGATACTCCTCCACACAATAGCTCCACCTCCCAAAGTAAATACATAACCTGAGGTTGATTTCCTGGAATCCCTATCTGACTAAAAATCTGAGTCTGAATAGCCCAAGGGAACTAAACTATCTGTCTGGTAAACTAGCATATACTCTTTAGTCCTTTTTGTTAGCCCAATGATTATATCATATTTTTTGAATATGGCTAATCAATTAAGTTTACCACAATGACATCATTAATATTTATGTAATCATTATCATGTTGCTACTTAAACTTAGCATTGTCCTAAATGTTCTATATCATATTGATATGCTTGTATCATATTGTTTTGTTCGTCTAATATAATCTTATAGACATGCAGTAAGCATGATCAAGCTTTGTCAAACCTAGACATATACAATAGAAAATTATTAATGGTCCAAAGACGACATTATACAAGGAGATTTCTGTGAACCGCCCAACTACCTTCTTATTTTATCAATATATTTTTCATATTTATTGAGTCTAGGAATAAGATGTAAACTGCATCGTACTGGCAAATAGGCTATCCAAGAAATGTTATCAAAATATCTTTTATTTTAAAAACAAGCCCACTTACAAAAGCCCAAACTACTTTCTAATTGCTCAAAAAGCCCAAAACCAATTTACAAAAACCTTAATAGAACTTCAGCAGAATTTGACCCAAATTCGGCCAGAGTTCGGTTAGTGGATGTTGGATTTGAACTTGGCACTCCTGTAGTTACGGATCTTTTGAGATTCTATCATAGAGTTCTGCCCGAATTCTGACAGAGTTCTGCCTTTGGTAAAACTATAAATAGAGAAGGATTTCGATCATTTCAACCCACCAGTTCACTTTTACATCTCTTCTCTATAAGCCTACGACTTCTTCCAAGTATTCCGAGCTATTCATTTTCAAATCCCAAGCCAATTATAATCCTCTAGTCGATTTGCCAGTGCGGTATGGTCTAGAAGCTTCAGAGCGATTATAATCAGAGGCTTGATTGAAGAAAGACACTTCACAACTGAAGTTGGTCGAGTACTTCGGATCAAAGCTCGCGTTGTAGAAGTTGCAAGAAATTCGAATGAAAACTTGTGGTACTTACTGAAAGCTAGAGTTCTTTCGATTGGACTAGTCCTCACAAGAGGGAAACTAGTATACATCGCCGTATTTGCGTTTGCTTTCTGATCTCTGCTTTTCATTTACTTATTTGTGATAAATTCTGTGATCTTGTTGCTAACATTTTTTAATTAGCTAATTTTCGTTGCCTACTCTATTAACCCCCCCTCTAGAGTATTGTACTTTACAATTCGTTCCTACAACTTTTAGGTACTTCAAAATATATTTTACGGCAGCCCAGTACTCTTGTCCTGGGTTATACTGATATCTGTTGACCATGCCTACGATAAAGCAGATGTTTGGTATCGTACATAGCATTGTATATATTAAGCTTCCTATTGCTTAAGCATAAGAAACTGCTTTCATGTTATCTATCCCCTTAGGTGTCCTCAGACACTGCTCATTTGATAGAGCAATCCCATGCCTAAAATGTAAGAAACATTTCTTAGAATTTTGTATGCTAAAACGAGTTTGTACAGTATCGATATAGGAAGCTTGGGACAAGCCCAATATCATTTTCTTGTGATCTCGTAGAACTTTGATCCCAATGATGTGACCTACTTCTACCAAGTCCTTCATATCAAATTGTTTGGATAACCATACCCTTACATCAGATAACACCTTCACATTGTTTCTAATTAGCAAGATGTCATCTACATAAAGTACTAGGAATACTACCATATTACCGTCAAACTTTTTGTATACACATGACTCATCTTGACATTGAGCAAATCCATAGGATTTTATCACCTGATCAAAATATATGCTCTAAGATCTGGAAGCTTGCTTAAGTCCATAAATGGACTTCTTGAGCTTACAAACAAGATGCTCTTTGTCATGTCCCGATTCTGCAGTGTCATTTCACTCGCATTTAACTCTTGGAATCGATCGTCCTCGTTTGGGCGTGATGTCGTACAAGTCTAGTATTACACTTGTACAAGGCAAAGACGGTATGTAATTGATAATCTCAAATTAGAATACATCACAGCAACAAAAGCAAACAAATTGAAGATAATGATGGCATTCTTACTCACTGAATAGAACACATTATATGAATTGTAGTAGCGAAAATGAGCAGAAAACTTGAAGTCGTACAGAGATATGTAGAAATAAGCTGTCTTTATTGATAATTGAAGTAGAGTACAGGACTTGTTATAGAATACAAAGTTTACAACACATCTCACTTTACATTGATAGCTAACTAAACAAATGCCATAACGCTTACATTTCATACTCTGATACATTAGATTACAACTCGATATACCGACATGGCTTACAACTCACTGGTACAACAGATTTATAATGTTCCATACATTATGCCCTTTATAAATAGAAGACATCATCTTGTACAAGGAGAGCTTCTGTATGCCCAACAAATCGTCGATGTCGTGGGACCGGTCAAGCCAATCTTCGTGTACAGAACTCCCCAAGCACGAGCACCTAAAAAGAGTGCCCACAATGTGGGTCAATACATCGTCTATGTACTGGCGAGCAGAATCCCGCCTACTTGCCTAAACCGACACTAAGTGGTTAATTTTAGGAAGCTTTTGTTAGAGTGATCTTTTTAGTTGGGGCCTAGCATCAATTTACAGTTCATGAGCAGAAATATTAAAAGGACAAGTAAACTTGCAGTAGTATTATTTTTGTGGAAGCAACAGTAATTAAGGGACAACATGTGTTCTCACATTTCTCTTTTCTAGCGATATTAGCATTTATGTCATGATTGAGTAATTTTCATAGCAAGGCATCTCTCTAGCATATTTGGTGTTATCATGTTAAGCAGTTTATAACATTTTTTGTGAAGGCAACTCTTAACAAGGTAACACTTTAGCATACAATATTTAAAATGTTAAGCATGTTATAGAGTTTCTTATTGGCAAGGCAACATCACATCATCATTTTGTTTATCATGTTAATCAAGCAAGTTGAACCAACATATGTATTAAATATATCACATTTAAGTTATTTCTTATTGATAGCCGACTCCTCGTACCTGCATCAAATACAGGTTAGCAGATATACTTACTCTGCCTGCACAAAACATTTATTAGCGCGCATCTGACTACATGACCACTGGTGTTAGTACACCATTTAGGATGTTGCCATACATGACTTCAACGGTAATCGACATACCATTTCACCGGTTTACGAGTCCGAATGAAATATCCCGATACCACGTACCCTTAAAGTACGTTTACACTTCTCCCATGGTCGGATCGGTCCCCCTAACGTCCCGAGGTACCATCCGAGGAAGCAGTCACCCCCTTGTATACAAGTTGTCCATGACCACGCGAATGCGTGTCCGACTCGATCGTGAACGTAAACAGATAGTAAAAATATTAAAAATGAGTAAGGTAAACAGTGTATCATTTCATCTCACCTTATCCACATCATCTTCAACGACTTATCATTTCCATCGTTACCAATATTTCCACTTGGTGATCTCGCGATCCCGAGCCCCATCATTTCTCATTCATTGATTCATTGCAACATTTCTCATAGCATTCCTTTCAACGAGGAACAAACCATATTAATTCATTTTATAGGGATATTTATTCATTCTTTCATTGCTAATAGGAAACATGCAACATTTTATGTCTTTGTAACATTTATACAGAGTGTACATGATTCAAGTGTTTTATTCAGTTCATTGAGTCAATAGCATAGCCAGTTCATTTCTCATGTGACATTTACAAAGCATCTCATTAGTCAAATGATTCATTTGTTTTAGCAGCATCAAGCATAAGGGACATTATTGATTCATTTCATGGCATCGATTCACACTAGCAGTTTAAGTGTGATTCATTCAGCAGTTTAATGTCCATATGTTATTCTTTTAAATATTAGGCAACAAAAGCATCTCTATTATCCAGCAACTAAAATATGGGACATTTAGGGGCAAATCATCATATCGCAATACTCTATTTTATTAAGCATGAAGGCGTAGGGGAAAGGGATGACAGTTCCACTCACTTGCATAAAGGGTCTTCCTGTTTTTATTGCACATATTCCTACTAAGCGTAGCTCCACCAGTGTGTCACGTTCCAATACCCATTCTGTCTAGCCAGCTAAGAGGGGATGTATTAGTCTCAATTCTCTTTATTCCCAATACAAGTCACGGTCTAACATTCTGATCGCATCCAACAAGCCAACCAAATGCCTCGCGTGGAGCAGGATATTACACTCTTGGCCCTTTTCAATGAACCCGTCTGGTTGCTTCATATAGATGTCTTCCTCAAGACTTCCATTAAGAAAAGCTGTCTTGACATCCATTTGCCAAATTTCATAATCGAGATGAGCTACAATAAATAAAAGAATCCCGATAGACTTAAGCATGGCTACCAGCAAAAAGGTTTCCTCATAATTGATGCCCTCTCTTTGAGTAAAATCTTTTACAACTAGCCGAGCTTTAAAGATTTCAACCTTACCGTCTGATCCTCTTTTTCTCTTATAGACCCACTTGCATCCAATGGATTTTACACCAACGGGTGGTTCTACAAGCTCCAGCCCTAATTGGAATCCATAGATTCTATTTCAGATATCATTACTTTTAGCCAAGACTCTGCATCTTTATCTTAGAGTGCTTCGTTGTAGGTACAGAGATCATAATCTTGTCCCTCAGGGATGAAGTCTGGCGATACACCCAAGAACATATATTTATCAGGTTGTACCACAACCCTCCCACTATGATAAGGCACTATCGGTGGTGGTGTAACATTTGTGACACGTTGTGCAGCTACATGTGGTTCATCCTCTTGTACTGTTGGTACTGAAGTACTTGGTGTCTCACCTCTCAGTTTTTCTAGCACAACTCTACTTGTGGGTTTATGGTTCATCACATAGTCTTCCTCTGAGGATCGGGTATTGGTGCTAACAATGACCTTCTGATCCATAGGACTATAAAATAAACCTTCTTTCGTTCCTCTTGGATAGCCTACAAACAAGCGTACTTCTGTACGAGATTCTAACTTATCTGCTTTCTCATTCAGCACATGTGTTGGACTACCCCAAATTCGAACATATTTTAGACTAGGCTTACACCCAATCCACAACTTTGTGGGAGTAACAGGTACTGACATAGAAGGAACCAAGTTCAAAATATAAGCTGTAGTCTCTAAGGCAAATCCCCAAAATGAATCTGGTAAATCCGAATAACTCATCATTGATCTAACCATCTCTATAAGAGTTATATTACTTCTTTCGGCTAAACTATTTTGCTGGGGCCTTCCAGGTGCAGTCAATTGGAATGTAATCCTAGCCTCTAATAAATAATCCTTAAACTCTCCAAAAAGGTACTCGCCACCATGATATGAACGTAATGACTTTGTATATTTTCTATGGCATTTTTCCGTTTCAGCCTTGTACTCTTTAAATTTCTCAAGGCACTTAGACTTATAGCACACAAAATAAATGTATCGATACCTTAAATAATCGTCAATAAATCTTACAAAATATTCAAAGCCACTTCTAGCCTGGATAGTCATGGGTCCACACAAATCAGAATGAACCAATTCTAATACATCTTTGGCCATATACCACTTCGCCGTAAAAGGCCTTTTGATTATTTTACCTTCCAAGCAGGCTTCACATACTGGTAGTGCCTCCACTTCCAATGAACTCAAAGGTCCATCTTCAACCAGTCTTTAAATCCTTCTTAGGTTAATATGCCACAATCGCAAGTGCCAAAGATATGTTTGGTTCATACAAGAAGGTTCTTTTCTCTTATTTAAGTTAGATGACATATTATTCATTTCCATATGTTGCATTGTGGGTGGAATAAGATTAGTGACATACAAATTATCAACTAATGCTCCAGAACAGATAAAATGTTTATTGTTTCTAATAATAATATTGTCATTAAAATAAACTGAATATGCATCCTTAACTATAATAGAAACATAAACTAAATTCCTTCTAAATGAAGGTCCATAAAGACAATCTCTCAATGTCAAAGACTTATTTCTAGCAAAAGATAAAGTAACATCTCCTATTACAATGACGGCTACTTTTATAGCGTCACCCATAAATAAGCATATCTCCCTACCCCTGAGCTGCCTAGTTTCTTGGAACCCCTATAATGTATTGCAGACATGGTTAGTGGCTCCTGTATCTATACACCAGGTGCCGGTAGATAACACTGCTAAACATGTTTCAACTACTAGTAATTGAGATATACCTTCTTTGTTCCCTTATTTGATAAGTGGATAGTCACTCTTCCAATGTCCTGACCCTTTGTACTTGAAATATTTATCTTTCAGCTTTTTTACAGCACCTTGAGGTCCCATACCCTTCTTTGCTGAGTTTGCTTTGTTTCTGAATGTTATTTTTCTTCTCACCGCCTTTTGGCTTAGAAGTAGAAGCCTTTTCAGAAACATAAATATGACCACTCTACCTAAAGAGAGCTTCAGCATCCTGTAGCTCTTTTCGTAAGTTCTGCCAAACTATACAACCTTTTGTTTATGTTGTAGTTAAGACAAAAATTATTAAAACTTTTAGGCAGAGCCCCAAAAATGATATCATCCTGGGATTCTCCATCGATTTCAGCTCCAAGGATCTCCATCTCATTCATATGACCTATCATCTTGAGAACATGATTCCTTACTGGCGTATCTTCAGCTATTTTTGTATTCATCAAACACTTCATAGCAAACTGCCTAGCTGTTCTACTCTGATGTCCGATGAGTTCTTTAAGGTTATACATCATGTCATAAGCTGTGGCCATGGTCTGATGCTGATGCTGCAGTACATTTAACATAGATAACAGAATGTAACACCGCGCCATCTTATCTACCTTTATCCACTTCTTAAAAGCCTATTTGACCTCTTCATCAGAATTAGCATCAGGCTTAGGTGGACATTCCTTATTGAGTACATATTTGTACTCTTCAGCAGTTAGGACAATGTCCAAATTACGTTTCTAGTCAATATAATTAGGTCCAATAAGTTCGTTTTCTTTAAGAATCACCATAAGTGGACTGAAAGAACCTATTTTTGAAATCTTGAGAATCACATAAATAAAATATATAGGACAAAAAACTTTTTCAATTAATTAAATATTGATTCCCTCAAAACAATAATAAGTAATTCACTAACACCTTGAACACCATGAATTTAGCATGCCACGATAGTGTGGACGTATACAAATTCAACTTTGTTCTAGTAGGTGTTTCCTATTAATTTTACTATCATGTCAACATAACTTTATGACAAATAAAATTAATCTGTTGGCCTTGCTCTAGTCATACAAATAACAGCAGTGACTCCGATGGGGAGGATACCATTATTTGTATCTTAGTGTATACCATTACTTAATACTAAGTCCATTACCTTGTAATGAGTTCCTTCAGATGGAGAAGTGAACACATACTAGGTAACTTTCTATAATTATTCCTAAGGAAGTTTATACTAGTGATCCATAATTATACTTATCCGATATGGTGGAAAGTACTAAAGTCAATACACAAGTATAATTACATCACCTACAAATCAGTAATAGAGACCATGGGATTTATACTAAATAAATTCCATCTCTGACTTAGTTATTTAACAATGAGCATTTTTTTACAAGTTGATGCTATGTCCATGTTGTCCATTATTAATACAGGCCTAGTTTTTCATAAAAACATCTACAGAATAATAAACATACATAATCAGGAAAAACAAAATGATAATAAATAGAAAAAAAAATATCCAACTATTATGGTCATCTTTCCTGCTCTGTCCTCAACTATCCGAATCCAAAATCTGGCACTCTGCATATTTTTTAAGATTTTGGCTGTCGATTCCTTTATCGAAAATTATATGTCTACCTCTGGACTGCTTAAAACCAGCATCTTGGCCGACATCAGAAATAGCTACCACCGCCATCATGGTTGATCAAAAATAATTAAAATTATATCAATCCAATGCCTCCCGAAGGAGTTCACACATAATCTAGATTGAAAGATTAAAATTATAAGCACGATCAACCCTCATGATTTTAATTACATCCATAACAACAACAACATCCACGACATGTTCGTGGTTTAAAACAACACAAACAAATTATGCATTGGACCATAATAGTTGGATCTAAGATGCCTGCAAAACCGAGTTAGAACAGATCTACATCTACCGACTATTACACGACGCAAGATTTATTGGACAACATGGATGTATCAATCAATATGCAGATCCAAGGTGGCTATGATACCAATTAATAGAACTGAGGATTCACAGGACCCCAAGTTTAGTGTACGTATTGATCGATAGAAGTTTAACAGATCTAAGACGTGTTCTAACCCTTAATAGAGAAACTAGGGCTCACGAATTATACATGCGACGAGAAGAAGAAGAAACTTTCCAGCAATCTTGAGCAGTCACGACCCCAAGATCTTCTGTACGTATTCCATCCTCGGATTGGACGTCATGTGGGTGACGATCTCCCAATCTTTCTTCTCCTTGGCAGTCCTTCATTTCTCTCCTTACGTGAATCACGAATTTAGAGCGCTTTTTTTATTATATCGTGACGGCAAGAGAATAGAGGATATATATAAGGCTATGGCAGTAACCATGAGGAGAAATTAGGGTTAGGTCTCCTAACTGATTTGGGTATTCCGTATTCAGCCCGAACACACAACCCAGACCCATTAACAATAGCTCGGTCCACAAAAAGCTATTATTTTACTACATTCCTAATCCCAAATTATGATTGTGGGCTCCTTTTATTATATGCTCGTTCGGCTCTCTATGTTAAGATATCGAATGTTCGTCGATCAAATGAAATTACCGACAACTATATGGATCGACATCTTTTATCCTTAAGTAGTACCACTCAACTTTATTTGTCATATTGGATATAGTCCACCTACAGGGTTTATATGACAATTCTTATGAGCTCCTTAATGGGACATCAACAACCCGACGTATCAGAACATAGATTCCTTTTATAATCAACAGCCCATCATACATACAATGTTATTATCCAATTCATAGAGGTTGATGACCCATAATAAATCTCACTCTTTTATGAGTCATGTCTGTTATTATAACCGAATTAAGAGTACAAGCATCCATAATAACAGAGGTGTTTGTTTTCTTATGTAGTCAGTACAAAGAGAACAACCTCAAGTGGTCATGTTCAACACACACAAAGTGCACTAGTGTAAACCTATAGTCAAGATAGACTAATACCATATTACACTACAACATTTCTAATGGATTGTCCAAGTCCATCTAGGTTGTGAATATATTCCATAGGGAATTGATAATATCATCTTTTGTGTGACACCACATACCATATTATCTATAATATAGAATATCATACACTTGTATAAACACTTGCAACAAATACAATATAAAAAAATTTGCCCATATGATTCTCATTCAAAATTTAAGGAAATAAAGTTTCTTCCAATTTTCATAATTGATGGTAAAATAGTCATTTTCTATATTCTATTATTTCTGTGAATATTTATTTATTAATATTGTTATTTGGGGTTTTATTTAGTTGGGTTTAAATTTTGTCTAATTTTGACTTGTGTTAGTGGCCCGGGTAGCTTAGACTCTAGTCGGGATCCAAAGATTAGTTAGTCATAGCCCACAAACCCTACTAATTAGTTTAGTGCAATTAGGCTAATCCTGCATGACTAGATTGGTTTATTTAGAGATTAGAACTTGACCCTTTTGACCCCAACCCTTTGTATGACTTAAGTTAACCAAAAGGAGACTAGATGAGGGCATATTGGACTTTTCAACTTGACCCAATTAGGGCTACATGGTCGGCCATAGAAGGATAGGGTCTCTCCACCTTTTATTTCAATAGTAGCCTCTTTTCCCAAATATTGTTCTTTTCCAAATTTGAGAGCTTTCCTCTTGATTTGATCTCACAAATCAACTCTTTCTTCCTCCATTTTACTCAATCTATCAAGGAGGAGGTGCAAGCTTGGAATGGGGAGCAAGGAGCTAGGAGAGGAGTCCAATTTTAAGGAGTTCTCGTATCGGAACCGTGTCCTTTTGATTGAATCATTGGGATCCAACTCCCCATCGATATAACCCTCTCTCTAATTCATCTTTCTTTACAATTTTGATAGTTTTGCATTCATAGGAACCACCCCCATGCATAAACCAACATTATGATTGTCTTTGAGGCTCTTTTGAGTCCTCATTATGGATTTTAGGATAGGTTTGGTGTCCCTATGGAGAAATTCTAAAGGAGACACCCTAAGTGTTTGTAGGAATGCCCCATTGACCATTTTGACTTCTAAATTAAGATTTGAGTGTGATAGAGAATGGTTGAGATACGCCAAGTGGTTTTCATTTGAATACCTATGTTTGAATCTATCTATTTTTGGCTTACAAGTCATGTTTTAGGTGGATACATATAAATTTGCTATATATTTATATTGTGGACTGATTTGGGGATTATTATAGCACCCCATCCCTACATCGTGCCCTGTTCTCCATCCATGGGGTGCGCGAGAAAAGAACACTATCACTGTCGATTCGGTCGGGACCGATAGGTCGGGATCAATCGAATCTATCGAGCGGGAATGATTGAATTAAGATCATTTTCTCGTTATGGAAAGGTTTCTTCGGAATCAAGTCCCATATTCAGCGGGTTGCACCTCAAGGATTGACTCTGCGACTGAGTCAGAAGAGACCTCCCGTTGCTATGCTTTTCATGCCGTACTTGTATTGGTTTTGGCTTTGGTTTTATGAATGCGTTTTCGTGAAGGTTTTCACGAATGTTTTCATAGCTTGTGCTTCGAACTCGCATTTACATATCAAATTCCTTGAATAATAAGTGTTCTAATCAGTTGCTTGTGCGATTTCAAGAAATCGCGTAGGTGACGTTTAGCGCGACCAACCAGTTCCTCGCCTCAAGTAAGACTAGGGTGAGTGGCTGACCCTTCTTCCCTCGACCCTTTTTCTCCAAAGTATTATCGATACCAACGTATGTTATGGTAAGCTGTAAATACAACAAAACAAAAGCTTATTCCAATAAACGTTGCATGACATTTCACGTATACGGACTATAGAACTGCTTATCATAGAACTGTTCATATGCTTGTTTATAATATGCTTTCCATCAAACTGTGTTAAACAAAGAAAGAAATTGAATCAACGAACGTACAATGCAAAATGACAAGGCAAGATACGCCGAGTTTGGTTAAGTTTGCTATGAAACCTAGACCATGCTTGAATAACTAGTTTAGTCTATCACGGTCATGGACAACTTGTATGCAATGGCATTTGTTTCCTCGAACGGTAACCCGAGGCCACGGGACCTGCTTCGGCCAAGGAGGAAACACGGTATAGCCGAGCTGGGTTTAAGCAACGGGTAATTCGGAGACTTGCAGCGGAGCTTGCAACTTGCGTTGAAAGGACCCCGTCTAACCAGGCTATATCCAGGATGGCTAGTTAATGTCAGTGACCTCCACATCATACACTTAATATGAATTGATATCAAAATGAAAGGGAAGGCGTTGGTAAGTTTTATGTGCACGGCATGCTCTGCCGTGGGTAAGTTCTAGCATTAATTTACCTTGTTTACGTTTCGTCAAACATGCTTGCTTGAAACTGATTAGGATAGCTAGAAAGATCACTAAATATACTGCATGATTCACCTAAATTCTTGAACCAAATGAGAGCATGAAAACTAATTAGCCACTCGCCAGTACACGTTGATTGTACTGATCCTCGCTCTCTACAGGTGCTATAAATCAAGAGTGTACCGCGTGACTGAAGGCAACACTCGTACATTTTAAAACTTCGTCTGTGCGTGCGAAGCCTTAAAGAAATCTTATTTTGAAGACTCCGCGACTGTCCAAGCTGAGATGTCTCGACTCTCCCCTATCCCAGGTGTCTGCTTACTTTGGTTGTATAAAGGTGTGTGATGTATGGAACGGCTATCTCATCGACGTTTATTTTGTAATGGAGTCAGTTTGTAAGCCTGTGCGGCACCTTTGTATCGAGTCTGTAATATGATGTTCATTATCAATAGAGCTCAAGTTTCTCTATATATAATGTGTTCTATTTACTCTGCGCCCTCTTCTTGATGTTGTGTTTCAGATAACTTTATGACTATGCCTTAAGCAATCGCAACTTAGGTTCGTCCGGCATCACGTTCGGGGGACGATTATCGATTCTACGGAATCGGGGCATGACATAATGGTATCAGAGCTCGGCTTTACATCCTTTGGCCTTCCGTTGAGTCTCAAATCTTTGACCTCGTGTCGATGAGATGAGTTGTTCCCTACATTGAGTCCGTAATATTTCCTGAGACTAATACAAGTTTCCTTATAATTTCAGAAGTCCGAGAAACTGCAGGCGGGAACGAAGTAAGTGCTTCGAGCTGTTCGAGCAACTCGGGGGAGGGAACCTCAAACGCCTCCATGGAACCCATGGAACAGATGATGCGCATGCTGGAAGCGCAATAACGTCAGGCCGAGGCGAATCAACACCTGAAAGAACAGCATCGATAGCACGTTGAAGACCAACGGAGACAAGCTGAGGCACGACAGACTCAGTTTGAGGCCTGGTTCGATGCACAATTCAAGTTGCAGCAGAAGCAGCTTGATACTCTTCAGCAAATCGTCCAGATGGTTGTGGCCAACGGCAACTCTGCAACGACTCATGCCATAACCGATCCTGCGATCCGAGCGATCAAAATTGAGCCAGTGGTACCCGTACAACTACCTGCAACAACAATGAGCTCCAACTTTGAGGTGTCAATGTTCACAAAAAATTATCGTACGTCCTTCTGCGGTACTGAAGACCCTTCTTTTGCGATCGATTGGTTGGAGGATTTGGAAGATCGGTTCGAGCTTCTAGGCGTAGATGAGTCCAAGAAAGTTGCATGTGCTCAGGTTCTACTCCGATTGAACGCGCACGACTGGTGGGTCGTGTTAGGGTTATATACTAAAAGCATCACATTTTTAGTAACCTTATTTCCTTAAATTTTGAATGAGAATCATATGGGCAAATGTTTGCATATTGTATTTGTTGCAAATGTTAATGCAAATGTCTGATATTCTATATTGTAGATAATATGGTGTGTGGTGTCACACAGAAGATCATATTATCAGTTCCCTATGGAGTATATAAATAGTTCACAACCTAGATGGACTTGGATAATCTATTGGAAAGGTTATAGTGTAATCTGGTATAAGTCTATCTTGACTATAGGTTTACACTAGTATAATTTGTGTGTATTGAACAGGACCACTTGAGGTTGTTCTCTTTATACTGACTACATAAGAGAACAAACACCTCAGTTATTATGGATGCTTGTGCTCTTAACCCGGATATAATAACGGACATGTATATGCAGTGTGCATTATTTTGACTCAAAAAAGAGTGAGATTCATTATGGATCAACAACCTCTATGAATTGGGTAATAACATTGTATGTATGATGGGCTGTTGATTATAAATGGAATCCATGTCCCGATACATCGGGTTGATGATGTCCCCTTAAGGAGCTCATAAGGATTGTCATGTAAACCCTGCAGGTGGATTATATCCGACATGACAAATAAAGTTGAGCGGTACTACTTAAGGATAAAAGATGTCGAATCAATATACTTGTCAGTAACTTAATTTGATCGACGGACATACGATATCTTAACATGGGGAGCCAAACGAGCATATAATAAAAGGTGCCCACAAACATAATTTAGGATTAGGGAGGTAGTGCAACAATAGATTATTAGTGGACCGAGCTATTATTAATGGGCCTGGATTGTGTGTTCGGGCTGAACACGGGATATCCAGATCCGTTAGGAGGCCTAACCCTAATTTCTCCTCATGGTCCCTGCCGTAGCCTATATATATCCTCAATTCTCTGGCCGCCATATTACCGATCAAAAATCTGAAACTTTTTCTAAATTCGTGATTCACGTAAGGAGAGAAAGAGAGGGCTGCCAAGGAGAAGAAAAGGTTGGGAGATCGTCGCCCACACGACGTCCAACTCGAGGAAGGAATACATGCAGAAGATCTTGGGGTCGTCCGCTCGAGATTGCCAGGAATTACTTGTCTCTTTTCCACCGCAGTTATAATTCATGAACCCTAGTTTCCATCTATGAAGGGTTAGAACACGTATTAGATCTGTTTAACTTTCTATCGATCAATACGCACACCAAAGGAAGGGTCCTGGGAATCCCCAGTTCCATTAATTGGTATCAGAGCCAGGTTGGATCTACCTATTGATTGATACGTCCATGTTGTCTAATAAAACCTGCGCTGTGTAATAGTCGGTAGATGTAGATCTGTTCTAACTCGGTTTTGCAGGCATCTTAGATCCAACTATTATGGTCCAATGCATGTTTTTGATTGTGTTGTTTAAACCACGGACATGTCATAGATGTTGTTGTTGATGTAGATGTAATTAAAATCACGAGGGTTGATCGTGCTTATTAATTTAATTTTACAATCTAGATTATTTGTGAACTCCTTCGCGAGGCATAGGATTGATGTAATTTTAATTATTTTTGATCAATCGTGATGGCGGTGGTGGCTGTTTTTGACGTCGGACGAGATGCTGGTTTTAAGCAGTCTATAGGCAGACAGATGATTTTCGATGAAGGAATCGACAGCCAATGCGAGGTGCTGCCCCGAACCCCGCGACCTGACCGGGCCGGTCGAACCCCGAATATATCTATGCAGCACCAGATTTTGGATTCGGATAGTTGAGGACGGAGCAGCAAAGATAACCATAATAATTGGATATTTTTTCTTATTTTTGTCATTTTAATGGACAACATGGACATAATATCAACTAGTAAAAAAACCTCATTGTTAAATAACTAAGTGGGAGAGGATATTTATTTAGTTTAAATCCTATGTTCTCCATTACTGGTTTATAGGTGATGTAATTATACTTGCGTGTTGGCTATAGAGCTTTCCTCCATATCGGATCAGTATAATTATGGATCACCAGTACAAACTTCCTTAGGGATAATTATAAAAAGTTACCTAGTATGTGTTCACTTCTCCATCTGAAGGAACTCATTACAAGGTAATGGACTTAGTATTAAGTAATGGTATACACTTAGATACAAATAATGGTATCCTCCCCATCGGAGTCACTGCTATTATTTGTATGACCAGAGCAAGACCAGCATATTAATTTTATTTGTCATAAAGTTATGTTGGCATGATAGTAAAATTAATAAGAAAAACCTACTTGAACAAAGTTGAATTTGTATACGTCCACACTATCGTGGCATGCTAAATTCATAGTGTTCAAGGTGTTGGTGAATTTTTTATTATTGTTTTGAGGGAATCAATATTTAGTTAATTCAAAAAGTTTTTTTTTGCCCTATATAATGTTATTTATGTGATTCTCAGGATTTCAAAAATGGGTTCTTTCAGTCCACTTATGATGATTCTTAAAGAAAACAAACTTACTGGACCTAATTATATTGACTGGAAACGTAATTTGGATATTGTTATGACTGCTGAGGAGTACAAATATGTACTTGTCGAGGAATGCCCACCTAAGCCTGATGCTAACTCTGATGAAGAGGTCAAAGAGGCTTATAAGAAGTGAAAAAAGACAGATGAGATGGCGCGGTGTTATATTCTGGCATCTATGTCAAATGTATTGCAACATCAGCATCAGGCCATGGCCACTGCTTATGACATGATGTATAACCTCAAGGAACTCTTCGGACATCAGAGTAGAGCAGCTAGGCAGTTTGCTATAAAATGTTTGATGAATACAAAAATGGCTGAGGGTACACTAGTAAGGGATCATGTTCTCAAGATGATGGGTCATCTGAATGAGATGGAGATCCTTGGAGCTGAAATCGATGGGGAATCCCAGGTCGATATCATTCTCGGGACTCTGCCTAAAAGTTTTGACAATTTCTGCCTTAATTACAACATGATCAAAAGGTTGTATAGTTTGGCAGAACTTGCAAAAGAGCTACAGGATGCTGAATCTCTCTTTAGGCAGAGTGGTCATATTTTTGTTTCTGAAAAGGCTTCTACTTCTAAGCCAAAAGGCGGTAAGAAGAATAATAACATTCAGAAATAGGCAAACTAAGCAAAGAAGGGCATGGGACCTCAAGGCGCGGTGAAATAGTCGAAAGACAAATATTTCAAGTGCAAAGGGTCAAGACATTGGAAGACTGATTATCCACTTCTCAAACAAGGGAACAAAGAAGGTATATCTCATTTGCTAGTAGTTGAAATATGTTTAGCGGTGTTATCTACTGGCACCTGGTGTGTAGATACAGGAGCCACTAATCATGTCTGCAATACATTGCAGGGGTTCCAGGAAACCAGACGGCTCAGTGATAGAGAGATATGCTTGTTCATGGGTGATGCTACAAAAGTATCGGTCATTGTATCAGGAGATGTTACTTTATCTTTTGGTAGAAATAAGTCTTTGACATTGAGAGATTGTCTTTATGCACCTTCACTTTGAAGGAATTTAGTTTCTGTTTCTATGTTAGTTAAGGATGGATATTCAGTTTATTTCAATGACAATATTGTTATTAGAAAGAATAAACATTTTATCTGTTCTGGTGCATTGGTTGATAATTGTATGTCATTAATCCTATTTCGCCCATAATACAACTTATGGAAATGAATAATATGTCATCTAACTTAAATAAGAGAAAAGAACCTTCTTGTATGAACCAAATATATCTTTGGCACTTGCGATTGGGGCATATTAACCTAAGAAGAATTCAAAGACTGGTTGAAGATGGACCTTTGAGTTCATTGGAAGTGGAGGCACTACCAGTCTGTGAATCCTGCTTGGAAGGTAAAATGACCAAAAAGCATTTTACGGCAAAGGGGTATAGAGCTAAAGATGTGTTGGAATTGGTTCATTCTGATTTGTGTGGACCCATGACTATCCAAGCTAGAGGTGGCTTTGAATATTTTGTCACATTTATTGACGATTATTCAAGGTATGGATATATTTATTTGATGCGCCGTAAGTCTGAGTGCTTTGAGAAATTCAAAGAGTACAAGGATGAAACAGAGAAACGTCATGGAAAATGTATCAAGTCATTACGATCAGATCGTGGTGGCGAGTACCTCTTTGGAGAGTTTAGGGATTATTTATCAGAGGCTGGGATTGCATCCCAATTGACTGCACCTGGAACGCCCCAGCAGAATGGTGTAGCCGAAAGAAGGAATAGAACTCTTATGGAGATGGTTAGATCAATGATGAGTTATTCGGATTTGCCAGATTCATTTTAGGGATATGCCTTAGAGACTGCAGCTTATATTTTGAACTTGGTTCCTTCTAAGTCAGTACCTCTTACTCCCACAGAGCTCTGGATTGGGCGTAAGCCCAGTCTGAAACATGTTCGCATTTGGGGTAGTCCAGCACATGTGCTGAATGGAAAAACAGATAAGTTAGAATCTCGTACAGAAGTACGCTTATTTGTAGGCTATCCAAGAGGAACGAAAGGAGGTTTATTTTATAGTCCTAAGGATCAGAAGGTCATTGTTAGCACCAATGCCCGATTTTTAGAGGAAGACTATGTGATGAACCATAAACCCACAAGTAGAGCTGTTCTAGAAGAACTGAGATGTGAGACACCAAGTACTTCAGTACCAACAGTACAAGAGGTTGAAACCTTTAAAGCTCGGCTTGTAGCAAAAGGTTTTACTCAAAGAGAGGGTATCGATTATAAGGAAACCTTTTCTCCTGTAGCCATGCTTAAGTCTATCCAGATTCTTTTATCTATTGCAGCCCATCTCAATTATGAGATTTGGCAAATGGATGTCAAGATAGCTTTCCTTAATGGAAGTCTTGAGGAAGACATATATATGATGCAACCAGACGGGTTCATTGAAAAGGGCCAGAAGCATCTTGTTTGTAAGATCAAGAAGTCCATTTATGGACTTAAGCAAGCTTCCAGATCTTAGAACATATGTTTTAATCAGGTGATAAAATCCTATGGATTTGATCATTGTCAGGATGAATCATGTATATACGGAAAGTGTGACGGAAACGTGGTTGTGTTTCTAGTACTTTATGTGGATGACATCTTGCTCATTGGAAACAATATGAATGTGTTATCTGATGTAAGGGTATGGTTATCCAAACAGTTTGATATGAAGGACTTGGGAGAAGTAGGTCACATCCTTGGGATCAAAGTTCTACGAGATCGTAAGAAAAGGATGTTGGGCTTATCCCAAGCTTACTATATCGATACTGTATTAACTTGTTTTAGTATGCAAAATTCTAAGAAAGGTTTCTTACCTTTTAGACATAGAATTGCTCTATCAAAGGAGCAGTGTCCGAGGACACCTAAAGAGATAGAGAACATGAAGGCAGTTCCTTATGCTTCAGCAGTAGGAAGCTTAATATATGCAACTCTATGTACGAGACCAGACATCTGCTTTACCGTAGGCATGGTCAGCAGATATCAGTCTAGCCCAGGACAAGAGCACTGGACTGCCGTAAATCATATTTTAAAGTACCTGAAAAGGACTAAAGAGTATATGCTAGTTTACCAGGAAGATAGTTTAGTTCCCTTGGGGTATACAGACTCAGATTTTCAGTCGGATAGTGATTCCAGGAAATCTACCTCAGGTTATGTGTTTACTTTGGGAGGTGGAGCCATTGTGTGGAGGAGTATCAAGCAAAAATGTATTACTGATTCCACCATGGAAGCCGAGTATGTGGCAGCCTCTGAGGCAGCCAAAGAAGCGGTTTGGCTCAGAAACTTTCTGTTGGACTTGGATGTGGTACCTAGTTTGCCTAAGTCTATTACACTTTATTGTGATTATAGTGGTGCAGTTGCAAACTCAAAGGAACTACAAGCCCATAAGTTTGGCAAACACATTGAGCACAAGTACCACCTGATACGAGATTTCGTAAAGAAAGGAAAAGTTGCTGTGATCAAGATAGCATCAGCCGACAACCTAGCTGATCCCTTTACAAAGAGCTTACCAGCTAAAGCTTTTGATAGTCATGTTGAGGGAATGGGAGTCAGATGTGTAGCAGCATGGCCTTAAGTATAAGTGGGAGATTTGTAACAGTATACTGAAAAGCAATGCTTTGAGGATTTGGAAGTCAGGTTATAGTGTAATCTGGTATAAGTCTATCTTGACTATAGGTTTATACTAGTACACTTTGTGTGTATTGAACAGGACCACTTGAGGTTGTTCTCTTTGTAATGACTACAAAAGAGAACAAACACCTCTGTTATTATGGATGCTTGTGCTCTTAACCCGGATATAATAACGGACATGTATATGCAGTGTGCATTATTTTGACTGAAAAAAGAGTGAGATTCATTATGGATCAACAACCTCTATAAATTGGGTAATAATATTGTATGTATGATGGGTTGTTGATTATAAATAGAATCCATGTCCCGATACATCGGGTTGATGATGACCCCTTAAGGAGCTCATAAGGATTGTCAAGTAAACCCTGCAGGTGGATTTTATCCGACATGACAAATAAAGTTGAGCGGTACTACTTAAGGATAAAAGATGTCGAATCAATATAGTTGTCAGTAACTTAATTTGATCGACGGACATACGATATCTTAACATGGGGAGCCAAACGAGCATATAATAAAAGGAGCCCACAAACATAATTTTGGATTAGAAAGGTAGTACAACAATAGCTCATTAGTGGACCGAGCTACTGTTAATGGGCCTGGATTGTGTGTTCGGGCTGAACACGGGATATCCAGATTCGTTAGGAGGCCTAACCCTAATTTCTCCTCATGGTCCCTGCTGTAGCCTTTATATATCCTCTATTCTCTGGCCGCCATATTACCAATCAGAAATCTGAAACTTTCTCTAAATTCGTGATTCACGTAAGGAGAGAAAGAGAGGGCTGCAAAGGAGAAGAAAAGGTTGGGAGATCGTCGCCCACACGACGTCCAACTCGAGGAAGGAATATGTGGAGAAGATCTTAGGGTCGTCCGCTCGAGATTGCCAGGAATTACTTGTCTCCTTTCCACCGCATGTATGATTCGTGAACCCTAGTTTCCATCTATGAAGGGTTAGAACACGTATTAGATCTGTTTAACTTTCTATCGATCAATACGCATACCAAAGGAAGGGTCCTGGGAATCTTCAGTTCCATCAGGTCGTACAAAAGCGAGCTATCCGACGAAACGACGAGACAGCAGCAATCTCTTGGGCCACCTTCCGACGGGCGTTCGAGATCGAGTACCTACCAGTAGCCGTTCGACAAGAAAAGGAGAATGAATTTATGTAGTTAAAGTAAGGGAATATGACGGTACGGTAGTACGCAGCAGAGTTTAATAAACTGACCAAATTTGCTGGATCGTTCTTGCCTACAATGGAGAGTCGTGCTCGGCGGTTTGAAGTAGGTCTACGGCCCTCTATCTCTGCACATGCGTCAGTTTTGGAATACAATGGGCGAGTCCCTGAACCACACTCTTCGCCATGAGCGCCAATATCCCCCAGCTGCTGTCGGCGCTGTGCATACATACAACCACAAACTCCCTAGCCATGTAGGAGGAAATAATATGACCAAGCGTCCAAACAATGGAAAATAGGGAGAATATCTAGGGTGTAACCCATGGCCTCGATGCACCTGATGTCACCGTCTCGGTCATACTATCAACGACTGCTAGATACCAGAAGGCAGATGCTGGAACTGTGGTAAAAAGGGCCACATTCGTGCTGATTGTCCGACTAGAAGGCCGAACCCAATGGCCCCCCAACATGAACAACATCGTCCTGGGAACCAGGGTCCAGTGCGTCGAACCCAACAACCCGTGCCGCAGAATGGCTAAGACCGTCGCCCCAATGCCCAGGGTCGCGTTTATGCCATGACTCAAGATGAGGTATTTGCCTCTGATACTGTCATGACAGGTACATTACTCTTCAATAATAAACCTTCTCGTGTACTGTTTGACTCGGGTGCTACCCATAGTTTTATAGCGGTAAATTTCATTGATGAACACAAATTCCATATGGCACCATTAGGACTTAATCTTAGCATTAGCACCCCGTTGAAAACACTAATCCTTGTAAACACTATCTGTAGAGACGGCTCTATATGTATAGGTGGAAGAAAATTGACTCTAAATGCGATAGTTCTGGACCTTAAGGACTATGATATCATTTTGGGATGGATTTGTTCGGTGCTTGCTCGGCCACTATTGATTGTGCAGGAAAGAAGGTCACCTTCCGTCTATCGGGGGAGCTTGAGTTCTGCTATTCGTGTGGTGAAGCATCGATAACTTGCAGGGTGATCTCGGCAATCTATGCTCGACGGATGCTACATTCCGGATGCGAAGGCTACTTGGCATCCGTTGGAGAAACACGACATGATGGTTCAAACTCGGATCAAACCGACATTGTGGGAGAATTCCCAGATGTGTTCCCGGACGAGCTACCCGGCATGCCAACCGATCAAAAAATTGAGTTCATTATTGACACATTCCCCAACACTCGACCGATTTCTATGGCCCCGTACAGAATGGTCCCTGCAAAATTAAAATAACTTAAGGTACAATTACAGGAATTACTCGATAAAGGGTTCATTCGTCCTAGCGTCTCGCCATGGGGTGCGCCTGTGTTGTTTGTCAAGAAGAAAGACGGGTCGGTGAGGCTCTGCATCGACTTTCGGGAATTGAATAAAGCCGTCGTCCGAAACAAATACCCCATGCCCCGCATCGATGATTTGTTTGATCAGCTCTAAGGTGCCACGGTATTTTCGAAGATTGATCTTCGATCGGGTTATCACCAGTTCAAGGTCAAGCCAAAGGACGTGTCGAAGTCTGCCTTCCGTACTCATTACAGCAACTACGAGTTCTTGGTGATGTCATTCGGTCTGACAAATGCTCCTACCGCCTTCATGGATCTAATGAATCGGGTGTTCCGTCTGTTCCTCAATAAATTTGTAGTAGTCTTCATAGACGATATCCTCGTCTACTCGAAGGATGGAGTACAACATGCAGAACATCTGCGGACCATGCTCCAGACCCTCCAAGAGGATTAGTTTTTTGTGAAGAGGAGCAAATGTGATTCTAGCAGAACAACGTATCTTTACGTAGGCACATCATCTCCGCTGAAGGCATTTCAGTTAATCCGAAGAAAGTTGAGGTAGTTGTTGATTGGAAACGGCCCGCATCTGTCAGTAAAATTAGAAGCTTCTTAGATTTGGCGGGATACTATAGACGCTTCGTGAAGGACTTCGTGAAGATCGCATCACCCTTGACTCGTCTCACCCAAAAGGGAGTCGTGTACGTATGGTCAGACGACTGTAAAGCTTCGTTCGAGGAGCTAAAACAACGGCTCATTTCGGCCTCGATACTCGCTCTTTCTGAAGGGACCGATTGATTTTAAATCTTCAGTAATGCTTCTGGCCAGGGTTTGGGGTGTATGCTCAAGCAGCAGGACAAGGTGATATCTTTTGCTTCCAGACAGCTCAAGCCGCATGAGAAGAACTATCCCACTCATGACCTAGAATTAGTGGCAATTGTGTTTGCGTTGAAGTTGTGGCGTCACTATCTTTATGGCATGGCGTGCAGGATTTATATGGACCACAAGAGCCTCAAGTATCTCTTCACCCAGAAAGAACTGAATTTGTGGCAGAGGCGATAGCTGGAATTGATTAAAGACTACGACTTGTCGATCGACTATACGCCGGGTAAGGAGAATATTATGGCAGATGCGCTGAGTCGGAAGTACATAGCTTCACTATCCATCAACAGTCAACTGCTGCCTGACTTTGAAAGAATGGGCATAGAACTTCGAGTTTGATTTGTGGGTGCACAGCTGGCAGCAACTGCGGCTAGAACCAAGCCTTTAGGAAAAGATCAAGTCTGCTCATAAGGATGATCCATACCTGGAGAAGATGCGGAAGCTGATATCAACAGGGAAGGCGTCTAACTTTGCAGAGGATGAGTCGGAAACATTGCGCGTGAAGGGTAGGCTATGTGTACCGGATAACCCAGAACTCAGAAAGGAGATAATGTCGAAAGTGCATTATACAAAATATTCCTTGCATCCTGGCAGCACAAAGATGTATAAGAGCCTCCGCATTGTCTTTTGGTGTCATGGCATGAAGACAGATGTTGCACTTTTCGTGTCATAATGTACGGCCTATCAGCAGGTAAAAGCTGAGCACCAGCGACCGGGCGGGGAGATGCAGAACCTTGCTATTCCAGAATGGAAATGGGATCACATCACTTTGGACTTTGTTGTTGGGCTACCGAAGACGCAGAGGGGGGACAATAGTCGTCTGGGTCATCATTGATCGACTAACCAATTCAGCGTACTTCATTGCTATTAAAGTCACTTGAAGCGTCGATCGTCTTGCTCAGATCTATTTTGATGAAATAGTTCGGCTGCACGGGATTCCAGTATCAATTATCTCAGATCGAGATAGGCGATTCGTGTCACACTTCTGGTGCAGTCTTCAGCCAGCAATGGGGACCAAATTAAAGTTTAGTTCAGCATATCATCCTCAGAACGATGGCCAAACACAGCGGGTGAATCAGTTTCTTGAAGACATGTTACGCCACTGTGCAATCGACTTGAAGTCAAGCTGGGACGTTCATCTACCGTTGGCCGAATTTGCATATAACAATAGCTAATAGTCCAGGATCCAAATGTTACCTTAAGAAGCCTTGTACGGTCGGAAGTACAGATCGCCCATTCGCTGGAATGAAGTCGGGGAACGACAAATACTCGGCCTGGAACTAGTAGAGCAGACCGTACAAAAAGTTAAGTTGATACGAGAGAGATTGAAGATAGCACAAAATCGACAGAAGAGCTACGCCGACACACATCGACAGGTCCTTAAATTCTTGGAGGGCAATCATGTGTTTTTGAAAGCCATGCCTATGCGAGGAGTCACGAGATTTGGAGCTAAAGGAAAGTTGAGTCCAAGATTTGTCGATCCTTTAGAGATATTGAAGCGAGTCGCCCCAGTAGCTTACCAGATTGTATTGTCGCCAGCACTGTCGGATGTGTATAATGTCTTCCATATCTCTCAGTTGCGGAAGTATGTGCACGATCCGAGCCATGTGGTAGACTTTGGTTAGCTAAATCTGCCGGCAGACTTATCGTATGTTGAAGAGCCTGTGCAAATCGTGGAGTGCAAGGATAAACTGCTTTGAAATTGTGCTATCCCTCTCGTTTGCGTGCTCTGGAAGAACCATGCGGTCGAAGAGTCGACCTAGGAACTTGAGTCAGAGATGAGGGAAAAGTTCAATTCTCTATTTTTCCTAGTGGTAGGTTCTTTTCTTAAGTTTTGAGGATAAAACTTTTTCTTAGTTGGTTATCGTGTAGTGCCTCGTCCCTATATCGTACCCCGTTCTCCGTCTATAGGGTGCGCAAGAAAGGAACATTGTTGCTATCGATTCGGTCGGGATCAATCGAATCGGTCGAACACGAACGATTGAATTAAGATCCTTTTCTCTTTATAGAAAGGCTTCTTCGGGATCAAGTCCCATATTATATGGGTTGCGCCTCAAGGATAGACTCTACGGCTGAGTCGGGAAAGACCTTTCGTTGCTCTATTTGTGAATATTTTTATGGCTTGCACTTCGAACTCGCATTTACATATCGAATTCCTTGAATAATATAGTGTTCTAATCAGTTACTTGTACGATTTTAGGTAATCGTGTAGGCAACGTCTAGCACAACCAACCAGTTCCTTGCCTCAAGTAAGACTAAGGTGAATGGCTGACCCTTCTTCCCTCGACCCTTTTTATCCAATGTATTATCGATACCAACATACGTTTTGCTAAGCTGTAAATGCAACAAAAGAAAGGCTTATTCTAATAAACCATTGCACGACATTTCACGTATACAGACTATAGAACTGCTTATCATAGAACTGTTCATATGCTTGTTTATAATATACTTTCTATCAAACTATGTTAAACAAAAAAAGAAAATGAATCAACGAACGTACAATGCAAAATGACAAGGCGAGATAAGCCGAGTTTGGTTAAGTTTGCTGTGAAACCTTGACCATGCTTGAATAACTAGTTTAGTCTAGCACAGTCATGGATAACTTGTATACAAGGGCGTTTGTTTCCTCGAACGGTAACCCGAGGCCACGGGATCACTTCGGCCTAGAAGGAATATGGTATGGCCGAGCTGGGTTTAAGCAACGATAATTCGGAGACATTGTAACGGAGCTCGCTACTTGCGTTGAATGGTCCCCGTCTAACTAAGCTATGTCCAAGATGGCTAGTTAATGTCAGTGACCTCCACATCATACACTTAATATGAATTGATATCAAAATGATAGGGAAGGCGTTGGCATGTTTTATGTACACGGCACGCTCTGCCGTCGGTAAGTTCTAGCATTAATTTACCTTGTTTACATTTCGTCAAACTGCTTACATGAAACTGATTAGGATGGCTAGAAATGTTACTAAATATACTGCATGATTCATCTAAATTCTTGAACCAAATGAGAGCATGGGAACTAATTAGCCACTTGTTAGTACACGTTGATTGTACTGATCCTCTCTCTCTACAGGTGCTATAAATCAGGAGGAGCTGTTTGCCATTAAATATTAAAGACAGGTATTACAGGAACACTGAAATTGATTGCAAACTCGCTTGTACAAAAAAGAGCCTAGAAAGAAATCATAGAAAACAATCTAAGTACAATTGTTTAGTTTTTTATTCTGGGGTGACGGTGGAGGCTCGGGAAAGTGTATCAACTCTGTCTTACTCCATGGACTATCCGACGCAGTCTTTAGCCCTTGAAGAAATTGTCTTTTGAAGGTTGCCAGCCTTTTGTAGGGGTGTGGCACCCTGCTATTTATAGTGGTATATATTTTGAGCCGTATAGATGGCCTATGGCCACGTGGCTGTTCAGCACGTGAAGACCCGCTCTTTGGCCGCCAGCTGTTGATTTGTTAGGATTTTATTACAGCAAATCTGGGTGGTTGAGACTTAGTAAGCCTGTCATGTGTCCTATCGCAGGATAGGAATCATTTTGAGCCGCATGAGTCTCTCAGTTTTTGACTATGTTGGGCTGTCACGACCCGCACCCCCTTTTTTTAAACGGATACGAGACGTGTCCAAGCCAGCCTACGCCGCAGTGTCGGCGGTAGAACGCTGTCACGGCCATGAAGATCAAAATCATAAATAATGCTCATTCACATAATTAATTTAACTTACAATATTCGCAAGTTTTATATTTGCAGAAAAAAATATAAACTTGTACAAATATTTGAATTACTACAAGTCCACTATCTAGCTAGTCTCTAGGCTTTTGTCTGCGAGTACCCCCGTATCTCCCATGCTAAGTGAATCCATGGCTAACCTAAAAATATTGGTTTTCAGTCAGGAATGTAACGAGCACAATTCACTGAATGCAATTTCGAATAAATAAAATGACTATAAAATAAAGGTTAGACATCAATCATGAGTTTTGAAAATAAACAGTAAAGACGGAAAATCAGTTACAAATAAATAGACACAAAATACTTTTCCCAACTATTAGAAGTACCTTTGATATGTGATCGGTCTCGGGATAATTATGCGACACTGTCTACACTGTCTAAAGTTATACTGTCTACACTGTCTAAAGTTACACTGTCTACACTGTCTAAAGTTACACGATCTATAATTAATATTGCAATAAAGAAACACTGTCTACAAAATAATAATCACGAACTACACAGTTTAAATGCAATAATAATCATGGTCTACACTGTCTACTTTGAAATAAATAAATCACTGTCTACACTGTCTACTTTGCAATAATAAATCACTGTCTACACTGTCTACTTTGTAATAATAAATCACTGTCTACACTGTCTAAGGTCATATCATACATCCACGGTACTTCTCATTCCTGACTCAATAATTTATAATAGAATATAATCACATAACCAATGGCCAATCAATGAAATATAGTGAAAATCAACATCGAAATGCAGACAATAAACTGTACTCGCCTGTGGTCCTCTGCTGGTGAAACCGACAGTCTGAACTACTCAATGTGCCACAATTGTCAAAACCCATAAAACAGTCCCCGGAAGCTGAAATAAACATTACCAATGTTCTCAAAATAGTCAAATTAGCTAGGATTGCATGTCCTTAAGTGCAATTCTGGACACAGGGGCAAAACGGTAATTTTGGGCCAAAACGATGTCCGCCGTTAGACCCGTTTTGCACCTAAAAGCGTGCCAGAGTCAACGGTCTCTAAAGTCATCAAACTACATGTCTACGGATCTAATTTTTCGATACGAACCCAACCGTATGTCCAAAGTTAGGATTTCGGCGGGCCGTGCACAAAATTGCCCGTTGAGTCGGACCGTGGGGCCCGCAAAACGGCTGATCCAATCAACTGTCTCGGAATCGGACCAAACTTGGCAAACAGGACCAGAAAAACGATACGGTCCTGTTGGAGATCGTCTCGATCTAACGAACGTGCACAAAGTAATTGAGAAATTTGCAAAGTGCACGATACGGTGAATTTCGACGGATACGCATCAAATTCGTCGCGCACACGTGACCAATTTGAATTCCGTCAAAGCCCACACGACCACGAAGCCGTTACGCATCTTTCTATATTTTTGAAAATAGGTTTTTCACAAACTTTGGAATCCGATTTCTCGACGTACAGTCGACAAAATCCGATTCTACAAAAAAGGAATCGGAGCCCTATAGGTTGTCTATGAGATTGTTCAATTAGGTTTTCAAGTCGATCGTCGGTTAGACAGAAATCTGACTTCAAACATGGGGTCTCTAACTGTTAAAACTGTTCATTCTTGAACAGATTTTTTGCCGATTGTTGGCTTGATTTACGACGTGTACATCGTGACCCGACTAAATCTAATTGAAGAGAATTAAACCAGGTCAGTTCGGGTTCATACCTACGAAGACGGTTTGCTGAGATGATGGAGCATGGGGGTCGTGGTCGTCTTGTAAAACTGCTAGAATGCTGCCGTTGTTGCTGTTTTGTTCTCCGCTGCGCTCGGCGCGCGCGCGCATCTGCCGGCCGGCGGCGGCCTGCGGCGGCGCCGAGGGTGGCGCGCGGTGGCCCTGGCGACGCGCGCGCGGGATGGGGTGGCCGAGTGGTGTTAGGGTTTGCGATACATCCTTTCTCGATCTCGCCATCTTCCTATCTCTCGTTCGGTATATGTATATATATGTACAGAGTTTGATGGTGAACATGGGGTCGTCCTGTGTTATATGTGGTTTGGGTTTGCTTCTTATCAGGTTTGGGTATGTGGAAAATCGGGCCGAGCTTTGCTTGCAAAATCTATGGCTGTGGATCCACATTGTTAACATATTTCCTTTAGCCCAGAGCATATACTTCTATTTATTATATTTCTATTCACACATATATATATACTTTTTTTTCACATATACATATATATATATATATATATTTTTTTTATTTTATTTTATATGTATATATATATATATATATATATATATATATATATATATATATATATATATATATATATATATACTCATATACATATATTATATATGTATATGAGTATATATATATATATATATATATATATATATATATATATATATATATATATATATATATATAAATATAAAATATATATATATATATATATATATATATATATATATATATATATATATATATATATATATATATATATATATATATATATATATATATATATATATATATATATATATATATATATATATATATATATATATATATATACTCATATACATATATAATATACTCCATAAAATCTAAATAACTCCCAATAGCAACTATTTCTAGTGTCGAGCCTATTTGTATAAATATAACTCTATATAATAATATTTATTTGATAACGAAATACATATATCCAATCTTAGTAAATAATTTTATATAAATAATAACCTCAATAATAATAAAATAATAATAATAGTAATAATAATAATAATAATAATAATAATAATAATAATAATAATAATAATAATAATAACAAAGTTCAATAAATCATGATGGTGTATATACCATTACGTACAATCTAATAATCCCAAATTATACAAGGGCCCATTTTATACGAAAGTCAATGAATGTCACTAATAATCATATTTATAATATTTAATTTCTAATACAACAAAATATTCGTTAAATCATAAAAATGAAATACAACACCCTCATACCAAAATCCCTCAACACGAATGTCCTCGGACGTGCCGTATGACTACATGGGCTTGGTCCGGTCCGGGTCCAGTCCGGACCAGTCTGGTACAACCGGATCACATAAATGTCAAATAATAATAATAATGAATAACTAAACTATTTATAATGGTCACGTCGCAACTTGGTCTGGTTTTCCTAGTTAGGACATCACTATGGCTCGACCTTCTCTTAACATGGCTAAACTCTAGTCAAAGCATGCCACTGCACTATTCGTGCCATGATTCCTAGTCGTCTTATACTCCAAAACTCCATCATGGCTTAAATCATCTACCATAATAATTAGCTAAATAATTATTTATCAAAACTCTAAAAATCACCATTTAATTCAATAAATAAATAAAAATATAATTCGAAATTCCGGGAAGAGGGGTTACAAATCTACCCACCTTAAAAATAATTTTGTCCTCAAAGTTTAATGGAAGGCTATGATAGAAGACGGTTTTCATTAGCTATCATCTATTCTCATGGTCATTACGTACTACGAATCCTCGAGAGTTTCTACCCACCTTTGGTCACACTACTCCTTCAAATCTCATGTCGCTAAAACTTTACAATCTTCCAACTAATTGCTAAAATACTACCAATAAACATCTACTGCTTATGGCCACTATAATCCTCTCCTATTTATCGAACAACCTGAAATCTACCAAGCAACAAATTTACGCAAGTAGCTAATAAATATTGATAAATTCCAATAAGCATGACCATCTTCGCTCCGAAAATAGGAAGGTCTAAAAATGAGGTTTCAAGAGCAGTAGCCGGTATCCAATGATACAGCTAGGAAGAAAATTCGTGAACCATTAACTCATTTGCTAGAGTTGGCTACTCTAGTCTAGTCACTTGCTAGATCAAAGAACCCTTCATTCTTAGAGGAGCTTGCCATCCGTGCAATACAGGAGTTCCGTTCTCGAAATTCTAAACTAAGTTCCATAATAGAACGAAAATTGGAGAAATCAAGATTGTGATCTTTTTCGTGGTTATTTAACCACACGAGCAAGGGATAAAGTACAATACAAGTTCGTATCGCGACTTCCAGGTAGATGAAATATTGGTTATCATTGACTTCACGTTCTAAGAGAGGGAGACTACGTAATAGGTATAGGGACCCATTTCAAAAAGTTCGGTTTTATAGTCCAAATATGGTGGTATGCATGGATGGATTTTACGGGGCCTTAATTGATTCCTTGATTGGACATCAATCGCTGGTTAGTATGAACCTTGGATTTCAATCTATATTGACTGGACAAGATCCCAAAAACTATTTCTACTAGGTTAAGGTAACCTAGAATAAGTTTTCACCCAAGTGGTTGAGCTAGTTGCCTAGTCAGGTTGGTTAGCTAGGTCCCTAAAGCCCAAAATGCGTCTTTCGTGACTTTTGTGTCTAAGTAGCATAAGAAGGCACTATTGAGTGGCTCACTAGTGACATGTGCGTAGTGAGCTTCGAGTCGACCATAACCATATATTGGGTCGAATGAATTGAGTCGAGGTTGAGTCTCTAATTGTAGTCGGGAAAGTATACCGGCAGTATGGTAAGGGTTATAGCTAGTCCTTTTTAACCCGAAAGTCATACCATAAAAATAGAGTACAAGGGGACATGTTTGAGTGGGACATGATATACCTAGATGAAGGAGGACTCATCTAGATCTTGCATATGAACTTTGTTGGAAGGTAACAGCTGGTCTCGTGCTCCGAATATTAATGACACGGTCGGGGACACAAAATGATCTAAATGAAAAATGGGAGTCCAAGGGCACTAATCATCATCATAATGGAAGTTATTCTAATCAATCGGTAATCCTCGTGTATCCTAAAATTTTAGAAGGCTTACGGTCTACCAACCTTAGAAGCTAGGACATGGTCTTAGGAATAATGAGGTCAGAAGAATTCCAAAATCCATGTATTGTACCTCGACTCTTGTTAATAAAGAATCAAGCATGGTGTAATGGTGTATGATGGTTATAAGTCGAGTCAAGGATCGTTCCTTACTAAATGGAAAACGAGTGTGTACCATGACACATGGTCGCTAAAATAGAATGATATACTTGTCCACAGTATACATGAGTTGTAGTGATCATACATTGTTGTTGACAACTGGTAGGTCATAATATGACAGGGTATTTAAGCTACGATATTGGCTAAGCTAGTGACTGTGGGGTTCCCATACTAGTTAGGCTTTAATAATATAATTTACGTGACTAGGGTAATACTTGTTGGAAACCAATCTCGGGATGAGTGTCTACCATAGTCACAGTAAATTATTGTCCTTAGCCTTGTCTATTCATCTCATGTCTAAACTGTGGGCTTTGGTCGAGGGACGGTTGAGTCAAGGCATAAGGGTTGAAAGTAAAGGCAATATTCAAGAAAATATTTAGAGACACAATGAATTGTTTCTTGAGAATAGATAGTCTCCTGGGTTGGCATTACGACTAAGGATAAAACCCTAATCATTCTTAAATTCAGATGGCTTGAAAGTCCCGATAACAGTTTAGGGTCAAGAGGAGAACGAGTAACTCGATCACATGGCTGGCTGACGATAACTACCCTTGTGTATACAACTACCATAGCCATGGGGATATGCGGTATCTCTCTACCAATTACGAGCTTCTGCCTTTCCGAACCAGTGAAAGACAAAAACAATAAAGAGTTCAAGAAAGATGTTACTGAATACAATCACGTGATTCAAGGGCGAACGTATAATTCAAGAGGAATTGTCAAGCAGTCACTGGATGAGATCCTAGATACCTATATATCTCCATCCATGTAGTATAATTAAACGAAGAGCGAACCAAATGCGTCATGGTTAATCAGACCATAATACACTGATACTGATTAGACAATAAGTTAGCAGGCGTCCCCACTAAACATATGCCTTGAATCAAGCTCGAGAACAGAGTGAGCTTGCAAAACTAAGCTGTAACAGCAGCGTTTGTTAAGATAGTCGAATACAATTATGCGAGATTTTTGAAAGAAGGCACAAATAGTTCGAGTTTTGTGAGAATCAAACCTTATCCAGTGTTCTTGCTTATACAGTCTTCCTACTATCTTTTGATCCACAAGGACTTGGTCGACTAATGGGTTATGGACATTCTAAATTCCATATTCTAGGTAAACCTATTAGTGTCATTCGATATCCTCGTCAATAGGTCACAAGGACCACGGAATGCTAGATCGGGAGACGTGCTATCCAACTTACAAAACTTCCACCAATATTGGCCTCGGATCTTATGGAACACACAGGGCACTGTCCTATCCTCTATAGTATCCTTAACTTGTAATCACATCTGAAGTCATTTCATCGAGGACTATGCCTTGCCCGTAAAATCAGGCTGTGGTAAACCCTTGGTTTTGTGATTCAGATGTGACATGCTATCCGATACTCTACTTTATATTGACACCAGTGTGACTATGGTCAAAGAGGACCACTAGCCATAGTTTTTAATAACATTCTATAACCTATATTTCTTCAAAAAATTCCAACTCTAGGGGTCGTATTTCGCCAGTACACTGCTGGCTGTAGTGAGTCCATAGTCTCCATATTTTAAATAAATGGCGACAGTGCGCTGCTGTCCTGCCATTATAGTTAACTAACCTTCTTTTAACTATATATGTAAAAACTCTTGAGCTTCTAGAGATTCAAGCAAGTCTACTATGTAATAAAGCAAAAATATTTGTCCTATCAGTCACAATCTTTAAAATAACAGATTGCACATGGAGGAACAACCTGAAGACAAAGAACTATAAACATTCTGGTATCTCTTTCATGTGTATTCGAGCCATTGGATAAAATTTTTGGATCAGTCTACCTCGAGATTCGTATTTGAATAACCGAATCAGGAATTATAAACTATTCTATTACGGCAAAATAGGATTTTAAATAGACAATTCAGACTAAGATATGGTGACGATATCCAAAGAGGCAAGAGAATGAATTAAATAATCAATCAAGGTTAGATCTTTAATTCTATGAATCCCTGCCTTACCAAGGGAATAATCTATCCAAATTAGATTACATCGTCATATCAAGAGATAATAATGTACCTATGGGGATCTGATAAACTATCAAAATTAATAACTCCTTATCTACATTGCATGGCCTAGACTACCCATCGGTTAATTTGTATAAGGGACTCCTAGTCCTAGTCATTCTCGTAAATTAAATTAATTTCTAATTCATGAATGAGCATTTCTAGTCGCAGGCTCGCAATAGTACGACTAACTTAAGTACTATCACGAGTTCGCATGATTTGCAAAGACTAACCTGCATGGGCCACCACAAAAACTTGTCACGACCCGCATCCATTTTTTTTAATCGAATACGAGACGTGTCCAAGCCAGCCTACGCCACAGTGTCGGCGGTAGAACGCTGTCACGGCCATGAAGATCAAAATCCCAAATAATGCTCATTCACATAATTAATTTAACTTACAATATTCGTAAGTTTTATATTTGCAGAAAAAAATATAAACTTGTACAAATATTTGAATTACTACAAGTCCACTATCTAGCTAGTCTCTAGGCTTTTGTCTGCGAGTACCCCCGTTTCTCCCATGCTAAGTGAATCCATGGATAACCTGAAAAATATTGGTTTCCAGTCAGGAATGGAACGAGCACAATTCACTGAATGCAATTTCGAATAAAGAAAATGACTATAAAACAAAGGTTAGACATCAATCATGAGTTTTGAAAATAAACAGTAAAGACGGAAAATCAGTAACAAATAAATAGACACAAAATACTTTCCTCAACTGTTAGAAGTACCTTTGATATGTGATCGGTCTCGGGACAATTATGCGACACTGTCTACACTGTCTAAAGTTACACTGTCTATACTGTCTAAAGTTACACTGTCTACACTGTCTAAAGTTACACGGTCTACAATGAATATTGTAATAAAGAAACACTGTCTACAAAATAATAATCACGAACTACACAGTTTAAATGCAATAATTATCACGGTCTACACTGTCTACTTTGCAGTAAATAAATCACTGTCTACTTTGCAATAATAAATCACTGTCTACACTGTCTACTTTACAATAATAAATTACTGTCTACACTGTACCTACACTGTCTAAGGTCAGATCACACATCCTTGGTACTTCTCATTCCCGACTCAACAATTTATAATAGAAAATAATTACATAACCAATGGCCAATCAATAAAATATAGTGAAAATCAATATCGAAATACAGACAATAAACTGTACTCGCCTGTGGTCCTCTGCTGGTGAAACCGACAGTCTGAACTACTTAATGTGCCGCAATAGTCAAAACTCATACAACAGTCCCCGGAAGCTGAAATAAATATTACCAATGTTTTTAGAATAGTCAAATTAGCTAGGATTGCCTATCCTTAAGTCTAATTCGGGACACAGGGGCAAAACGGTAATTTTGGGCCAAAACGATGTCCGCCGTTGGACCTACTTTATACCGAAAAGCGTGCCAGAGTCAACGGTCTCTAAAGTCATCAAACTATATGTCTACGGATCCAGTTTTCCGATACGAACCCAACCGTATGTCCAAAGTTGGATTTCGGCGGGCCGTACACAAAATCGCCCGTTGAGTCGGACCGTGGGGCCCACAAAACGGCGATCCAATCAACTGTCTCGGAATCGGACCAAATTCGCATACAGGACCAAAAAAATGATACGGTTCGACTGGCGAAAGTTTCGTCTCGATCTGACGAGCGTGCACAAAGTAATTGAGAAATTTACAAAGTGCATGATACGGTGAATTTCGACGGATACACATCAAATTCGTCGCGCACACGCGACCAATTTGAATTTCGTCAAAGCCCACACGACCACGAAGCCGTTACGCAGCTTTCGATGCTTTCGGTTCGCGACCACGTCGTCTGGATAGGCAGGACCCACGTCGTATCGAGCGATTTTCCAATTTTCTATATTTTTGAAAACAGGTTTTTCACTAAACTTTGGAATCCGATTTTTCGACGTACAGTCGACGAAATCCAATTCTACAAAAAGGGAATCGGAGCCCTATAGGTTGTCTATGAGATTGTTTAATTAGGTTTTCAAGTCCATCGTCGGTTAGACAGAAATCTGGCTTCAAACATGGGGTCTCTAACTGTTAAAACTGTTCATTCTTGAACAGATTTTTTGCCGATTGTTGGCTTGATTTACGACGTGTACATCCTGACCCGACTAAATCTAATTTAAGAGAATTAAACCAGGTTAGTTCGGGTTCATACCTACAAAGACGGTTTGTGAGATGATGGAGCATGGGGGTCGTGGTCGTCTTGCAAAACTGCTACAATACTGCCGTTGTTGCTGTTTTGTTCTCCGTTGCGCTCGGTGCGCGCGCACGTCTGCCGGCCGGCGACGGCCAGCGGCGGCGTCGAGGGTGGCGCGCGGTGGCCCTGGCGGGGCAGCGCGTGGGATGGGGTGGTCGAGTGGTGTTAGGGTTTGCGATACATCCTTTCTCGATCCCGCCATCTTCCTATCTCTCGCTCGGTATATGTATATATATGTACAGAGTTTGATGGTGAACATGGGGTCGACCTGTGTTATATGTGGTTTGGGTTTGCTTCTTATCAGGTTTGGGTATGGGGAAAATCGGGCCGGGCTTTGCTTGCAAAATCTGTCGTTGTGGATCCACATTGTTAACATATTTCCTTTATCCCAGAGCATATACTTCTATTTATTATATATCTATTCACACACACACACACACACACACACACACATATATATATATATATATATATATATATATATATATTATATATATAAATATATATATATATAAATATATCCATTTACTCATATACATATATAATATACTCCATAAAATCTAAATAACTCCCAATAGCAACTATTCCTAGTGTCGAGCCTATTTGTATAAATATAACTCTATATAATAATATTTAGTTGATAACGAAATACATATATCCAATCTTAGTAAATAATTTTATATAAATAATAACCTCAATAATAATAATAATAAAATAATAATAATAGTAATAATAATAATAATAATAATAATAATAATAATAATAATAATAATAACAAAGTTCAATAAATCATGATGGTGTATATACCATTACGTACAATCTAATAATCCCAAATTATACAAGGACCCATTTTATACGAAAGTCAATGAATGTCACTAATAATAATATTTATAATATTTAATTTCGAATACTAGAAAATATTCGTTAAATCATAAAAATGAAATACAACACCCTCATACCAAAATCCCTCAACACGAATGTCCTTGGACGTGCCGCATGACTACATGGGCTTGGTCCGGTCCGGGTCCAGTCCGGACCAGTCTGGTACAACCGGATCACTTAAATGTCAAATAATAATAATAATGAATAACTAAACTATTTATAATGGTCACGTCGCAACTTGGTCTGGTTTTACTAGTTAGGACATCACTATGGATCGACCTTCTCTTAACATGGCTAAACTCTAGTCAAAGCACGCCACTGCACTATCCGTGCCATGATTCCTAGTCGTTTTGTACTCTAAAACTCCATCATGGCTTAAATCATCTACCGTAATAATTAGCTAAATAATTATTTATCAAAACTCTAAAAATCACCATTTAATTTAATAAATAAATAAAAATATAATTCAAAATTCTGGGAAGAGGGGTTACATGGGCCGCATGAGACTCATGCTGCTTAAGTCGCAATCTTTCTTAGCCCGCATATAGCTTAAGAACTTTTATGCGGCATAGATTCTGTATTTTGGGCCGCATAAAGCTCATGAGGCTTGGGTTACAGTCACCCTTGGCTGCATGAAGTTCAGAGGCTTTAGGGCCGCATATGTTTGAGCCGTATAAGGTTCATGCGGCTTAACACTCCTTCTGGCCGCATGAAAGTGCATGAATCCTACTTTTGGTGACATGACATTTTGTCTGCTCACTTTTTTGTCAGAGTGTCAAAGCTGTCATTTTTGACAGAATTTATCAGCTTTATCAGACGAACTGATCAACTTGGCCACATATCTTTCGTCTGCGGCTCGAATCAGTCTGGTTGTCGACGGACCGCATAGGGTGTTGAATCTGTCATGCGGCTCTCCTTTATGCGGACCTGTTGGCCCAAAGTACTTATGTGGCAAATTTTGATCCGCATGAACCTTATATTTTCTATGCTTCTACAAGACCTCCTTCAAAATTTTCAAATTACAAATTTGGAATACTTTGAATAAGAATCATGGAGATATGTCAAGTCGCAGGGAGTCTTCAAGTCGCAGGGAATTTTCGAACCGCGGAGAGATCTCGAGCTGCAGGATATCTTCAGGAGCGACTTTTAGCCGCATGGAGATTTTGAGCCGCAGATAGTCCCCATCCAGCCTGCCAGCTGTCACTGATGCATTTAATTTTCTTGATTTTGTTATGGATCTTTTTTCGAGATAAAGTCGATGGTTACTAGGGATAAAGTCCCCAAATGTCGTCATTATCTTTAATGAACTCGAGAACCGAAGAGGCATTTTTCGAGATAAAGTCGACAGTTACTAGGGACAAGATCCCCAAACATCATCATTATCTTAAATGATATCGAGAATCGAAGAGGCACTCTCCAAAAACTCTATAAATAGGGGCCATTCGTAGAGAGATTTTTTTCTTTCACCTTCTTCTCCTTCGTCTTCATCATTCTTTCTGCTATAAGCTTAAAAAGCTTCCAAGTCGACTGGTACGACGGCCAAAGGGAAGGGACTTCCCTTTCCGTCGAGAGCGGCAGACTCTTCTTTCATTCATCCCGACGTACAACTCCCTATCAAGAGTAAGGACGGTGGGAAGACGCGACTAAAATTTTGAATGGCCATATCGCATATTTTATGCGCGGGCCTGACATATATTGTCTCTGTGATTTAAGTCCAGTCGATGCATGCCCTATCTCATTTGGACCGCATGTGTTCCGAATTATGGGGCCGCATGGGCTGAGCCGCAGAAGCATTGCTCATTCAAACTTGAACCGCATAAGTGCCCCAAGACTGATCCGCATGAACACTTCATGACTGAGCCGCATAAGTGCCTCATGACTGAGCCGCATGAGCACTTCATGACTGGGCCACATGAACCTCATAGGTGCCTTATGACTGAGCCGCATGAGTACTTCATAAATGAGCTGCATAAGTGCCTCATGACTAAGCTGCATAAGCACTTCAAGACTGAGCTGCATAAACTGCACAAGTGCCTCATGACTGAGCCGCATGAGCACTTCATGACTGAGCCACCTATGTGTCTCATGACTGAGCCGCATGAGTTCTGTTTGGCTAGGCCGCATAACTGGCTAGGTTGTATAACTAAAAAAATAGAGTCCTTTGTTTTCTTTTTAGTGCTAAGTCCCTTTTCTTTGTTTTGTAGGAATCTGGCTAGCAAACTTCTCCAGTACCGGTGTCGGCGATAGAGTAAAAATACACCAATCTGACATATACATCAGACAGCTCATAACTCCTCATGCTTTGAAAGAATTTTTCCCGTGCCATTTTGGCATACACATCAAAAAACTCAGAATTCTTCATGCTTAGAAAGAGTTTTCCCCAGGTGGTAGGAAGAACCTTTATACCTCAGAGAGTTGGACGGTGGTCACGCATCAACATGAACGTCCTGTCTTCACGGCTCTCCAAGTAGGCGAAACCACCATCAGGGATGCTGTTTTGAAGGTATGGTCTTTCGGAGGAACGGGGCTAAGGTATCCACAATACGGAGGGGAGAACAGCATGCTATATTTGCCCTCCTTCGGGCACCTCCTTGGAGATTCAACAGCCTTGTTTGCTTCTCTGCAGTAAAATATGACTTCTTTCGAGGGCCATGAAACTGCTTTTTGATGAAGGCGAAGTGCTGTCAAACTGACCAAACTATATATTGCTAGATTTTTCCTTTCTTTGTTTTCTGCTATTGATGTAGTCCTGTGAATGTATCTAATTTTGAATGAACAGAATACGTTCACTCCATTCTTTATTTGTGGTATTTTGTGGTGCTTGTACTAAAGGGCCTAATACAGCATTTTTGTTTGATAAAGGACATGCTACTGGAGGATTTTTTGTGGACCTATTGCACTTTGTGTATCTGAAAATGCGAACAAATAGATTTGAATGATATTTTGTGGACCTACTACTCTTTGGTACACCGATGGTGCGAGTAATAGATTAGGATAACTTTTACGGACTTATTACCCTTTTTGTGTACTGGCGATGCGAGTACTGATAATAAGTAGAGAGAATACCAACGTATTTACTCAGAGGTAATGAGGACGTCGTAAATATGGGTCTAAAGTAGAGCCTCCCTACTCAGAGGTAATTAGGACATGGTTGGAGTAGGCCTAATGGGGATACACAGAATAACTTAGAGGTGCTATCAACGTAGAAGTTCTATGTATTGGGTGGTTTGTTTGTGATGGACGAGAAAACAACTCAGAGGTAATATGGACGTGGTTGTTTTTTCCATTGGAGAATTTTGTGGACCTATTACCATTTTTGTGCACTGGTGGTGCGAGTAATAGATTTTGAGGCAAACTCTGGTGGAAAAAAGCATTTAGTATGGAAGTTCAGAGGTATGACCAGAAGATGAGATATAAATCCAATCGGAGTAGTCAGAGAGTAAGTTCAGTGGTACCTGAGGGTACATAACTCAACAATCTGGGAGATTTGAGGTCAGAGTGTAAGTTCAGCGATACCAGAGGGTACATAACTCACAATCTGAAAGATAGTTGAAAGATGTCGTTTAGACATAATATTTCTTGAGGAACTTGCCGTTAATGGGCATCATGAGCAAGTCTCTATTTTGTTTTGCGAGACGGTATGCGCCGTTGGAGAATACGGTCTCCATAATGAACGGACCCTCCCATTTAGGCTGGAATTTGACGGGGGTCTTGTGAGTCATGACCATTGGTCTGCGAACGGCCAAGACGAGATCGCCGACTTAGAATATTCTCTGTTTGACTTTCTTGTTGAAAGCCCGAGAGATGCGCGCTTGGTAGAGCTCTATGCTTTGTTGAGCTTGTAAATGCTTCTCGTCTAACGCTTCCAACTCTTGTAGCCGTCGGCGGTAGTTATCGTCCGACGTTAACCGGTTAGTAAGGGCCACTCGAAGTGAGGGGATCTGAGTCTCCAATGGAAGACCTGCCTCGCTTTCATAAACCAAGGGGAATGGTGTATTTCTTGTAGCCATCCTAATCGTAGTACAATACGCCCATAAGCACTCGCCAAGCTTTTCATTCCAGTCGTGTTTCTTTGAAGACACGAACTTTTTGAGGAGTTTGATTATGGTTTTGTTGAAATCTTCAGCCAGACCATTAGCCGATGGGTTATATGCTGTCGAGGCCATATTCTGAATCCGATTCTTGTCACAAAATCGATAGAAAGCGTGGCTTGCGAACTACGGACCATTGTCGTGAATAATCCTCCGGGGCAGTCCAAAATGGTAGATGACGTGATGTTTTATAAAGCTAATCACATTTGATGTCTTCACCTCTGCAAGCGGAACAGCTTTCGCCCATTTGGAGAAGTAATCGGTGATTGCAAGTATGAACCGATGCCACCTAGATGACAGTGGGGTGATTGGCCCAATGATGTCCATTCCCCATACTTCAAATGGCCAAGAGGCCACTGTTGGGTGCAAGAATTCGGATGGCAGATGTATAAAATCTGCGTGGATCTGGCAAGCCTTGCACTTCTTTGCATAATCAACTACATCTGCTACTATTGTGGGCCAGTAATAACCCATCCGAGGGAGACGATCGTAAAATTTTGGGCCAAGTTGGTGAGCTCCACAAGCGCCGTCATGAGCCTCGCGTAAGGCTTATTTGGCTTCTGTATTTGACAGGCATCTTAATAGTAGCCCATCGTAGGATCATCGATATAACATTTTTGTCTCTGTATCATAGAAGAATCTGAAAGAGCGCCTTCTGATTGAAGTTGCTTTTGTCACTATTTTTCGACAGAATTTTATAGACTGCAAAATCGATGAGCGGGCGTCTCCAGTCATGTATGTCATTGGTTATCTGGGCGGAGTAGCTCGTACCCAGTTGAACCTTGTTCTTGGGACAGCCAGCTCATGTCCTATTATGTCGACTAGATAATGAGTATCATTTGGAAGTGCCAAGGAAGCGGCGAGGCCTGCTAGGGCATCGGCTTCGATATTCTGGAGCCTAGGAACATGCTCTATAAAGAAACCATCTAAGGTTGCAATGATGGCAATTGCTGTCTGATAGTAGGGAATCAAGTCCTCATTACAAACCTCGTATGAACCTCGGATCTGGTTAACAACCAACTGCGAGTTACCATATGCGTCCAGGTACTTGATCCCTACTTCTTTTGCGAGTTGGAGTCCGATGACTAGAGTATTATATTCGGCTATGTTATTCGAACAGGGTTCTAGAAGTGAATATGCTCGATTGACAACCAACCCAAAGGGAGAAATTAATACTACCCCGACTCCAGCGACGATATCACCTTGTGGCCCCGTTCTTGAAGCACCGTCAAAGAACATTTGCCAAATGATGTCATACGAAGTCATGTTTGAGGCGACGACTTCGTCGAGGATTTTTTCATAAATTTTGGCTATTTTTGAGCCTGGATGGGCTGCTAAGAAGTCAGCCAGGGCTTGACCTTTGACAGCCTTCTGAGAAATAAAAACCATGTCGTTTGGGGATAATAGTATCACCAAGGTGGCTAGACGACAACTGAGTGCGCCTGGCTTGGTCATGAGAACCCTGAGAGGATTAACCCGTGAAATAACATGGATGGTTTGCCCTGCCACATAGTGTCATATTTTCTGAATGGCGAACACTAGAGCAAGGCACTCCTTCTCCACGACGGCGTACCTATGTTCCGGCCCTACCATCATCCGGCTGAGATAGTAAATGGCTTGTTCATGTCCCGTGTCATTATTCTGTGCTAGCAAAGTACCGAGGGAGTGTTACATCGCCCGTACATAGAGTCGGAACGACTTTTCGGCGACCAGAGCTAACAGAACTAGCGAATTCGTCAGGTACTCCTTAATATCATCAAAATCACGCTGATATTCCTCGTTCCATACGAAAGAGACACCTTTCCTCATGAGTTGAATGAAGAGTTGACATCCCCAGAGAGGTTCTTAGCATATCACTTATGAATTCTCTTGATTATCATTTTTGGAACTGATAATATAATCTTCTGTGTGACACCACACACCATATTATCTATAATATAGAATATCAGACACTTGCATTAACACTTGTAACAAATACAATATGCAAATATTTTCCCATTTGAATCTCATTCAAAATTTAAAGAAAGAAAGTTAATACAAAAGTGATGCTTTTAGTATATTACCAGAACAGCGCTCACGTAAGGCAAGTTCTATAACGGCCGATTACAGGCTAAGCGACGGGGTCGTCGCACAGAAGTCCCAAGTAGAAGCATTTAATAATGAAGGCAACATGAGTATTGAAACAAAATCAGAGTCTTTTATTGATACTAAAAAAATAAGATTACAAAGGTGCGAAGCCAAATTACAAGTAGCTCAAGCTCACTTTTATCTCTGTTTACAAGTCGTTCTGCTCTCTCGAAGCTTTGATTACAATATAAAGAACCAGCGGATGCTTCAGAAGGCGATGTCCATACATTATGTCCCGTATAAGTCCAGACTCCATGCGGTCGCACGCCTCGAAACGCCAAGGAACTCAATGCCTCGACACATCCAAGCGAGCTCCTCGTCGAGCTTCTACCTGTGCCTACACATTAAAACTGTGTGGGTGTCAGTACACAACCGTACTAGTGGAGTGAGCTCCTCGCCCACCCATACAAAACCAACACGTTCATTTAGTTTGTGCAACATACCCTTTCGATCGTGTGTCTAATCTTACCTTATGATATGTTTTAGGATATGGACGCATGGCCTATTTTGTGTCTCTAGACCATCACTGTGCCTCGTACTGATAACTTAATTATCATTGTGCCTCTAGACCATTCTCGTGCTTGCAACATCAATGTACCGACTCGTACCTGCCTTTCTTGCCATACTTCAAGAGGCAATAACATGGTCGTGTAGTCAACTTGGTCCGTGCTTCAAACATCGAGGCCGTGCCTCATAACTTAATATGACTTAATCAAACTTGCCTTGCGGCCCTTCTTGACTTAATTCAAAACAACTCAAATCCCAATTTATGCAACTTTGAGTAAACAACACAATACTCGACACTGCATCCCATGCCAAAGCACGTGTCTTTACTTAGCCAAATCTTAGGCTCCATAATGGTGTTGCAACCATGCATACCTTCTTGACTCACATCGTGTCATGCTTGCACTTCCTTTGATTCGACTGACACCGTGTATGAGGATTGCCACTCAATACTTCAACTCATCTATATGAAAGGTCACTGGCAATTCAAGCCATCATGGACATGTAGGTAGTACAGACGAGATCCTTGCAGCTAAGGGTAGCTAGCCCTGCTCAAATCCTCGAATCACCGTGGCGTATTCTTGTCTAACTACCTTGCTTCCCTCCTAGGCCGATACAGTCTTGTGGCCCCAGGCTACCGAATCGAGGGCGCGAAACCTTATGCACATGTTGTCCATGACCACGCACCTATGAGAACTTCTAGACTCAACGTCAATGCCTAGCCTAACCATTACAACTTACTTCCTTTGCTTCACTTCTTTACTTTTTATACTTCTTTTTAGAGTGTTACGACCCGCACCCGATGTAGGGGTACGAGTGCGTGACATCGCCCAGCCTATGTCGCAATATCGGTGGTAGAACGATGTCTAGGTCTAACTAACTAACTAATCAATTATAATATCAAAACTTGTCGAGATAGTCAACTCCAAACGGAGGACAAGTAATGATAATATATCATACTCAATCACAAAACTAAAAGAAAAATAAATGGCACGAAATGATAAAGACAACAAGATATAAAATATTCAAAAAAAATCTAACATAAAAATAGTACAAGTCCAGAAAGTCTAAGAGTCAACAATCTCAAAATACAAGTCTCTAAATAATAAACATGCCAAGAGTCATCATCTGGAGACAAAGTCCAGTACAAATTTAGTCTACTGAATCGCTAAGTGAGTCTCCTCGGCCGGGACTAGACCCTCCTAAACCAGTCTCCCGATCTATACCTACTATATCCGAGGGGCCATAATAAGTAGGTCACTCGTCCTCTGCGTCGTCTAAAAAAATATATCCAACTAGGATTGGAACGAGATACATTTCTAATAACAGTTCCAGTAAGATGATAAAGACTATGTAGCAGTAAATAGAGAGAATATACAGGGTAAAGTGACATGTACATGAACATAGTAAGACGTAGGAAAAAGTATAAATGAGTGTAAGAACAAGAGAACAGGGTATATCATGTACAAGAATCAAGAAATATACTAGCTATGTGAGTGAGCACTAGTTTTAACATGTGATCGGTTAGGAACTTGATACAAGAGTTTATGGCCTGGTTAATCATACGTGCGGTGTATGATTAACACTATTCCAGGTTCAAAACTTCATGCAAGGAGAGTATTGATCACATATCTACGCTAAAACTCCTCGTCCCGACTAGTATAGTGGATCCAACCATGACACGTTACGACACAGGATTCTCTGAGAAGGTAGCGAGCCTTCGTAGGAATCGGTGTCCATACAATACATAAGAACATCAAGGAGGCTTACATAAGACACACCAAGATATACAAGGAATAACATCTCATGATGGGATCCAGACAATACCAATCCGTGTGACCAATATGTCAAGAAATCATGGATATCTACACTAAATACAGGAAACATAGAAGATATTATAAAACAAAAAATTATTAGAGAATGTACTCGCCTGAGATTCGGTAAAAAATGTCAACAGTATTTGATACGGTGCCTCGAATACCTAAATATGGAATATTATATTAATATCAAGTTTGGAAATGAAAACAAGTCAAACTAGTCCATTTCTAGGTCAAATGATCAATTCTAGGTCAATTGGTCAAACCAAGTCAACTCTGTTGGGGCATTTGTATTCTTGACATGTACAGAACTTGTTCTCTACATGCTTAGTGAAGTTTTAGTCTCACATCGAAAATGCATCATGTGGTATCTCAACATATATAGGCTTCTATGTATTGTTGGGATGTGCACATGGGTGGTGACCCAAAGGTGGGAACCATGTGGGTGATTTTACTAAGAGGTAAGAATAAGGCTCCATGGTAAGCTTCTAGCTTTTTGCTCTTGGGAAATTTATTTTCATGGGAGGTAAGCCCCATAGGGCTTAGCGACTCGGACTCGGACTCGGACACGGACTCGAGCTCGGGCTCGAACTCGGGGTCAAGGGATCATGAGGCATAATATGGCATTTTGTTGGCACACTTTGCACTTAGCACGTCAGCATCGTCGCTAGGCGCATAGTGCGCTTAAGTTGCGCTCGTTGCGCGAGCCACTTGCGCGACCATGTTACGCGAGCCCAGTTATGCGAGCCCAGTTATGCGACCCGTTACGCGAGCCCAGTTACGTCGGCCCAGTTACGCAGCCCAGTACGTACAGTATGCGTAGTGTGCGCAGCGTGCGCTGCGTGCGTAGGGTACATAGAGTGTGCAGCGTGCGCAGTGTGCGTAGAGTGCATAGTGTGCGCAGGTTGCGTAATAGGGCTGTGTGCGTAAAGTGTAAATCACGCTGGTTACGCAAGTGGCATAACTTGCGGCAGAACGTGTCTTTGCTTGTTTGAGCGGTTGCTCCATGTTCGGGGTAGTTATTATCACGTCCCTAACATTGTGCTAACCGGGCAGTTGTTGCAGGGGCCTATATAAGGTCTCCTCCTTCTCTCTCACAGTAATGAACTAATACACAGGTAGTAGACAGAAAGTTTACAAGTATTTAGAAGCTGTGAGAGAGAAGAGAGGTATTGTACCAGTGTTGAGTTTTACACGGGAGTTCGTGTTCATCCGAGGAGTCAGAAGAGCAAGAGTATTCCAAGTTCTCCGACGAACTTGCTGGTTCCTGGAAGCTATTCGTGTGGGGCGAATAATGCTTTGAGCAACGGTGATCATTCACCCCAGCAGGAGTTTTTCTATCTTTCGCCTGTTACCTTCTTCGTTTATTAGAATTCTATTAGCGTACCTTCGGTGAAGTGTTCGCGTTGGTAGAAATCTGTACACCTTCTATGAAGTGTTGCATCACCTTCTTCATTTATCAGAATTCTATTAGCGCACCTTCGGTGAAGTATTTGTGTTGGTAGAAATCTGTGCACCTTCTGTGAAGTGTTGCATTAGTAGAATTTTTGTTACGTACCTTCTGTAAAGTGTTACATAATAACGATTGTTTTTACAATTGTTACGAATTCTCAATTTTCCATCAAAAAATTGTGCCCCGGTACTAACAATCTCAAAGCTTTATCGCTACGATGAAAAACGTTAATGTTTCACTCTTCAATTCTGACTTTTCTAAGTTAGAAAAGTTTGATGGAGAACATTACCAAGTCTGAAAGAGGAAGGTTTATCTCACCCTTCAACTCAAAGACGTAGATCACATGCTTCTGGAGGAAGAACCTACTGTTCCAGATGTTGGGTCTGCTGTCGCAATCACCGCGGCTACTAAACTTCAAGCAAAATAGAGAAAGGAAAATAGTATTTGCTGGCTGCTTATCCTGAATGCTATGGAAGATTCCCTTGTATAATCCTATTCTAAGAAGACTATCGCTAGAGACATATGGGAGTCTCTAGAAAAACTCTACGAAGAAGACAAGAACTGCAGTAAAATCTTTGTGGTTGAAAAATATCACAAGTGGTTATTTGAGGACGAAAAGTCTATGCTGCCACAAGTGAAGGAGTTCCTGAAACTATGACAGACGCTGGAAGACGAGGCGATGCCCCTCCCCGACAAGTTTATTGTTGGAGGGATTGTCACAAAGCTCCCCGCTGGATGGAGCAAGTTCTATGCAAACATGCATAGGAAGAAGCTGGAGATCACCCTTGAAGATCTCCTACAGGAAATCTATGTTGAGGACCAGATGCGGGCTCATCTAAAGGTGGACGTACTGTCCAAGCAATTGGCTAACGCCAATCTGGTGCATTCAAGGGAACCAAGAGGGAAAGCATACGACTTTCCAAAGCAAGAAGAAGGACCTTGATAATCTAAAAGTCAAGGGTACTTCAATGAAGAAGAACAAGCCAAAGTCCCACTTGGCTTGCTTCAAGTGTGGCAAGAAGGGCCACTTTAAGAATGAGTGCAAAACAAAAGCCAAGCAATCGGAGCAAGGAGAGCTTAGTAAGGTATCTATGATCACTGATGTTGTTGCTATGATTACGCAGGTTGATGCGGTAGAAACTGATGCTGACTGGTGGGTAGACACTGGAGCCACCTACCCTGTTTGCTCCAGCAAGGAGTGGTTCACCACCTACACCCCTACGTCTGATGTGGTTATGGTGACGAATAGGCACAAGCTGAAGTGCTTGGGATCGGGACAGTGGTATTGAAGCTTACTTCTGGCAAGTCTCTGATGCTTCAAGGCGTGAAGCATGTACCTGCTATTGCCAAAAACCTGATCTCAGGAGGCCTACTCAGCAAAGTAGTCCTCAGGATGGACATCAATGCTGGCCAGATGGTGATGTCTATCAGGGGAACATATTTCGGAAAAGCTTTTTATACCAAAGGAATGTTCAAAATTCAGTTTGTAAATCAGTTCAATGTTGTTAATACAATCACTCATTCTGCTTATACTTATGAGTTGTGGCATAATAGGCTAGGACATGTTCATTCTAAACGAATTAACAAAATGTATAGTCTAGGGCTTATCTCCAAGTGTGGGGGTAAGGCAGAGAAATGTGAAGTTTGTGCTCAAACTAAGATCACAAGGAAACCCTTTCCTCGGGTTAATCGAAGTACAGATCTTCTGAAGTTAGTACACTCAGATATCCGTAACTTCAAACCGTTCTCTACAAAGGCCGGGATAAAGTATTTTTATAACCTTCATCGATGACTTCTCAAAGTATGCGTTCGTCTACTTGCTGAAGGCTAAAGACGAAGCATTCGAGAAGTTCAAGGAGTTCAGAGCTGAAGCTGAGCGGCAGACTGGACAACAACTCAAATGAATAAGAAGTGATCGAGGTGGGGAGTACAGGTCTCATGAATTCGCATCGTTCTACAAATAATATGGAATTGTCAATGAGACTACGGCTCCGTACTCCTCAATCAAACGGAGTAGCAGAGAGGAAGAACAGAACGTTAACAAAAATGATTAACTCAATGTTGTTGACTGCTGGTCTTCCTAAGTGCTACTGGGGAGAAGCTGCATTAATGGCCACTTTTATTCCAAATAGAGTGCCTCAGGCAACTTCAGACGTTACTCCTCATAAACTCTGGTTCAAGATCAGACCTAACTTGAAGGTTATTCGAGTGGGGGTGTCTGGCATATGTCAAGCTTCCAGATCTGAAGATTCAGAAGCTTGGGACAAGGACTACTAAGACGATCTTCTTGGGGTATGTCGAGAAGAGTGATGCTCGGAGATTTCTTGATATTGAGTCAAATCATATCATTGAACTCGCGACACAGAATATTTTGAAGACAAATTTGTAAGGCACAAGAATTTTGTTCTTGCGGATGTTCCGAGAATAATGAGGGTGCGCAGGTCTTCAATGAAGATGTGGTCCAAGAAGATGTTATTGTTGAAACAACGGTTGAACTAGATCTCACTGAGCCGTCAACAAAACGAGTGAGGAGGCCGAAGGACTTCGAAGTGACTTTGTCACCTATCATGTGGAAGTAGATCCGCTTACCTATGATGAGGCAATGAAGACCAGATACACAGTTTTATGGAAGGAGGCGATTGACAATGAAATTGATTCTATCATCTGAAATAACACTTGGGTGTTGGTTGATCTTCCTGAAGGAGCGAAACCCATCAGATACAAATGGATCTTCAAAAAGAAGAAAAGCAGACAGAACTATTGACAAGTTCAAGGCTAGGTTGGTAGCCAAGGGGTTTTCTCAGAAGCAGGGGATTGACTACTTTGACACGTATGCTCCAGTAGCCCAGATGACCTCCATCAGAGTGTTGATTGCTCTTGCAGCAATACATAAGATGGTGATACATCATGGATGTGAAAACGGCTTTCTAAATAGCAAGTGACCGAAGAGATTTATATACAACAGCCAGAGGTATTTGTTGTCAAGGGTCTTGAAGACAAAGTCTGCAAGTTGGTAAAATCTTTGTACGGTCTTAAACAAGCTCCCAAGATGTGGCATAAAAATTTGAAAAAGTTATAAGGTCAAATGGCTACATGGTCAGTGAGACGGATAAGTGTGTTTACACGAAGTTTACTGATGGAAGAGGTGTGATCGTTTGTCTGTATGTGGACGATATGCTTATCCTAGGTACGGATATGAGATGTGTCACGGAGACGAAGAGGTTTATCTCGAGCAAGTTCAGTATGAAGGACTAGGGGGAAGCTGATGTGATCTTAGGGATCAAGATCATCCGGACAGACACTGGACTAGCACTGTCACAGTCTCATTATATTGAAAAGATGATCACTCGTTATGGGTATCGGGATCTTTCAGGGATTGATACGCCGTACAGGTGTGATCTGAAGCTGAAGCCTAATTCAGGGAAAAGCGTCAGGCAGCTGGAGTATGCAAGCGTAATCGGGAGTTTGATGTACGCTACTGCTGCCACAAGGCCTGACATAGCTTTCGCCGTGGGAATGCTGAGTCGTTTCACGAGCAACCCTGGTGTTGAATACTGGAAGGCTGTGAAACGGGTTATGAGATATCTCAAGAAGACTCAGACATATGCACTGTACTACAGCAGAGATCTGCAGGTCGTGGAAGGCTTCAGTGATGCCAGCTGGTGCTCAGATTTGGAGAGCGAGAGGTCCACAGGTGGATATATTTTCACAATGGATGGAGCTGCTATATCATGGAAGTCGAAGAAGCAGATAGTGTTCTCACGGTCATCCATGGAATCTGAGTTCTTTGTACTTGACACCGCAGCCGAGGAAGCAGAATGGCTTCGGGAGCTCATGTATGATCTTCCAGTGGGGGTACAAATACCGGCAATACCGATATACTGCGACAACCAGGCGACTGCGGCGGTAGCATCAAATGACCTCTTCAACGGAAAGAAGAGGACTGTGTGGTTAAAGCACAGGGCAGTATTCGATCTTATTAAGAGAGGTGTAATTGCAGTGATTGATGTTCGGAGTCAGGAAAACTTGGCGGATCCGTTCACCAAGGGCCTCAGGTGCTCAGCATATAAATGGGCTTGAAGGTATTCTGATATTAGTTATTGTATTCCTGCCATAAAATTTTTTGCTATTAGTTTAAAGATTTATCTACTAGGTATCTAGCTTTTTGTTCAAGGGAGGATCATTAACTGGTAGAATATCAAGAACGGTGGGTACATGTTCTATTGGGCATGGAGAGGTTACGGACCTATAACCACTGTTGTCTACTGTTATTTTTGCGAAAAAACTGTTCCTGTAGGAATGTTGGCTTAATTGCCTTAATGAGTTCTCAGCAGAGTGAATGCCTGGTGTGCTTTACAGGAAGCACGGTAGAGCAGCACTACAAGGAATGAAACTCCATGCTACAGTGGGGTGACTCCACGATGAGGTTCCTATATGTGGGGTGCTGCCCAGGAATAGGATAAATCCTCGGCTTCACAGGCAAAGTCACAGCGGCGTAGTACCGCAAATAGCAGTTAGCCTAATGTTGTATGTTAAAAATAAAGAGGGGTATAGTAGCACTACAAAGAGGAGGAGTTCCTCATGTTACAGTGGCACAACACCACGAAGAGGTACCCAGTTAGGGATAAAGCCTCGGCCTTGCAAGCCATGTCGTTGCGGCGTAACACCGCAAGGGTGCCTAAGGCTTCATGCTGGGTAGTTTGGCACTACAAAGAGGCAGTTGCCTCATGCTACAGTAGTATGACACTACAAAGGTTCCCAGATATGGAGTGATTTCCAGGGAGGGGTAATGCCTTGGCTTCGGGCCATGTCATAGCGGCGTAGCACCGCAAGGGGAGCGTAAAGCGTTCCATGCCATGTCTCTTTATAATGAACTCACCTATAGTGTATGGACAGAGATATCAGGCCGTCTCTTGAGGGTAAACTTGTAGACGCCCAAAAGTATACACTGAAACCAGGCTGGCACAGGGCCTTTAATGTGCATAGCCAGAAGCACATGTGACCATATTATGTGAGTAGGAACAACTTCAGGTATGGTGCAGAATTCAAGGCTTAGTCCATTCTTGTATTATAGTCTGTTGTTTAACCCATGCGGGAAGATTCAAGTCATCACGATCTCTTCTAGTGCATGATGGACAGTCACTGTGGGGAACACTTGAACCCATATATATTGAGATATGTTGGGGATTGTTGGGGCATTTATATTCATGACATGTAGAGAACTTGTTCTCTACATGCTTAGTGAAGTTTTAGTCCCATATCGGAAATGCATCATGTGGTATCTCAACATATATTGGCTTCTATGTATTGTTGGGATGTGCACATGGGTGGTGACCCAAAGGTGGAAACCATGTGGGTGATTTTACTAAGAGGTAAGAATAAGGCTCCATGGTAAGCTTCTAGTTTTTTGCTCTTGGGAAATTTATTTCCATAGGAGCTAAGCCCCATAGGGGCTTAGCGACTCGGACTCGGACTCGGACTCGGACACGGACTCGGGCTCGGGCTCGGGCTCGAACTCGGGCTCAAGGGCTCATGAGGCGTAATGTGGCATTTTGTTGGCATACTTTGCACGTAGCACGTCAGCATCGTCGCTAGGCACATAGTGCGCTTAAGTTGCGCTCGTTGCACGAGCCACTTGCATGACCATGTTACGCGAGCCCAGTTACGCGAGCCTAGTTATACGGCCCGTTACGCGAGCCCAGTTATGCTGGCCTAGTTACGCAGCCCAGTACGCACAGTATGCATAGTGTGCGCAGCGTACGTGGCGTGCGTAGAGTGCATAGCAGCGTACGCAGCGTACGCAGTGTGCGTAGAGTGCATAGTGTATGCAGGTTGCGCAATAGGGCTGTGTGCGTAAAGTACAAATCATGTTGGTTACGCAAGTGGCACAACTTACGGCAGAACGTGTCTTTGCATGTTCTAAGCAGTTGCTCCATGTTCGGGGTGGTTATTACCACGTCCCTAACATTGTGCTAACCGGGCAGTTGTTGCAGGGGCCTATATAAGGTCTTCTCCTTCTCTCTCACAGTAATGAACTAATACATAGGTAGTAGACAGAAAGTTTACAAGTGTTTAGAAGCTGTGATAGAGAAGAGAGGTATTGTACCAGCGTTGAGTTTTACACGGGAGTTCATGTTCATACGAGGAGTCAGAAGAGCAAGAGTGTTCCAAGTTCTCCGACGAACTTGCTGGTTCCTGGAAGCTATTCGTGTGGGGTGAATAAAGCTTTGAGCAACGGTGATAATTCACCCCAGTAGGAGTTTTTCCATCTTTCGCCTGTCACCTTCTTCGTTTATCAGAATTCTGTTAGCGCACCTTCGATAAAGTGTTCGCGTTGGTAGAAATCTGTGCTCCTTCTGTGAAGTGTTGTATCACCTTCGTTTATCGGAATTCTGTTAGCGTACCTTCGGTGAAGTGTTTGCGTTGTAGAAATCTGTGCACCTTTTATGAAGTGTTGCATTAGTGGAATTTCTATTACGTACCTTCTGTGAAGTGTTACGTAATAACGATTGTTTTTACAATTGTTACGAATTCTCAGTTTTCCATCGAAAAATTGTGCCCCGGCACTAACAAACTCTAGGTCAAACTAGTCCAACTTAGTTAAACTAGCCATTTCTAGGTTGTAGGAGTCCAATTTTAGGGTTTTGAGTCCATACCATAAGTATCTAGGCTATACTAGTTATCTAGGATATTAGAGTAGCCTATTGATTACCTATTGTCAATATAGTGTATATTACCTATTTCTTATATATAGCTTAAATACCTAACCTAGATATCTACTATCCTTAGTCAAATCTATACTCACCCTAGTAATTTCCAAATATAGATACCTAACCCCCTCTACTTATTCCTAGGCAATTAGCCTATTCATATCGCCCATACCCTATACTCTAGCATTAATTACATATGAAATTTACCTACACACATACATAACCTGGACTAGAAGTTTTCTTTGGCTTCCTTCACTTGATTTCCTTTTACCTACAGGCACCGCCCTGGGTAACTCAAGTGCACAACAGTGCACTTGATACTGCTACTGTTGCAAGTCTCCAACCCTTGATCCTCTGATACTCTACAATCTACTTGACACACATACACTGGCTTCTCTCCCTTTACGCCCTCTACTGTACACATAAAGGTAACCTACTGCTAGCACTCTCCTTTAACACATATACACAAACCCTATATCCTTCTTTCAACCTATCTATCTGTCCATCCACCTAGCTAACAATCTAACCTTCTAACTATCAATCCATCCCCATAACCGCCTATACACACTTGCCACTCTCATACACTACTGCCACTTGATTTTCTCATATGTGCACACTAGTGCACAGGCTGCTTAGCCTCTATGCCCTGTTGCAGGGCCTTTTATCTACTGTACACCCTCACCCTAACTCCAAAACACCCTATACTCAAACACTTGGCCTATGGCCCCTCCTCTCCGCCTGTAGGAAATAGCATCCCTGAGTAACAGTGCAACCAATCCTGGGCATACCACTACTGCTCACAAGGAATGATTTATCACCTTTTCTGTTATACCTTATGTTCACTGGTTAAAATACATTTCCATGTCATATGGCACGATCTTCCCAAAACTTCAATATCTTATGAAGAGTAGGACTTTATTTTAGTCAATTGATTAAATTGGTTGCACCTATAACCTTATTCCTCATAGCCCCGACTGCTAGCATTTTTGTTGCCATACAGTAGGACACTGACTGAAGTACAAGAGAGAATTTGAAGGGAATAGTGGACTGAGAAAGCAAATGCAAACAGTTGGGTATAGATTTGTCAGTCATGCATGCTTTTAATTAGCCCTCAATATGATAGTAGTTCTTAAACTGAGAAAACATGACCACCACAATCAGTCTGAAATATAAACCAGCAATTTGACCAACTCTAAAAAAACTTGCAGGTCTCAAAAGTTGGATATGAGTACTTGCATACCCTATCTTAAAAGGCTAACACAAAACTCACAAGTTATCTGGAACAGGACATACATGGTTCCCTCTCCAGTTCTCCTCAACTCAATCTTTGAAGGACTACCTACCTAGGAATACACCCTCTCCAATAGGATACTCACTACAAAGAATAATAGCACACTCTCCATTAACTAAACCTATTGTACACTGCCCATATTACCATGGCAGCTCCCAAGCCACATTATCTTGCAACAGGGCAGTACCCCAACCTATAAAATACTAGTCCTAGCAATATGGTCCTCCATGGCCCTTCACAGAAGCAACTTGCTGCTTCAAGGCAGCATGTGCCTATTGTTGCAAGTGCAAACAGTAATACAAGGCTGCCTTGCTGCGTGTAGGCAAGCACTAGCTTGCTGCTGCTGCTATTTGGGCTTCTTTACTGCTGCAAATAGCAAGTAGTCTGGCTACTATTGTTGTCTATACATGCTCTCTTGTGCACATATGTGCAAGGAAACCTTAGTGCACTGGTGCACAAATTTTCCCAAATCTGCTTTCCAATTAACCCTCTTCTTGCTGCAATTCCTAACCATCTTTCCCTTACACCTTATGTCCTAGTTAACAGGTACGCCATACTGTCACATACTCCCCTCTCACTCTCCATCTTTCTATGCATCTATCTATCTCACTACCTATTCATATCCACCATCACCATACTTATATGCACACAAGGCTGTGTACCAACTAGTCTCCAACTGTCCCCTTTTCCATTCTAACTGTCCTTCCATATATCCCTCTATCCATCCATCTATCGATGTATTATCTACCTATCTAAAGGCTAACACACCTACACACACACACACAATTCCTCATCTAGACACACCCATTCACGTATACCTAGGTACACATACCTATGACATTCCTAAATAAACATATGTAGACACAATATAGATACACACACGTACTATATATATATTCAAATCGAATCATGTGTTTCATGAAATACCATACCACACCTCATATCCTATTTAGGACACGTGCCAAAAATTTTAACTAAAAAAGGACACGAAAATTCCTTTGGAGACACGTGTCGAACACTTGGTGCACTACTTTACTATACGCCGAATATACTCTATCAATTCTTGTCTGAATCCTACCAAACTTCATAGAGCCTAAAATAAGTAGACACACCTAATTAGTGAGCCAGTAGGCTAGTGTCAAGTTCCATGTGAAATAGAGCATGGACACAACATGTGTAGGAGGCTCGAAACCCCCCAAATTGACCCCGTTTCCTATCGTATCCAATTATAGACACATTAGCCTTACAACACTCTAACAACCCTAATTAGGTCACTTAATGATAAACACTTGGTGTTCATTCTCAGATTTTTTCAAGAATGACACAAAAATCCTATGTAAAAGTCTCTAAATGGGTCCAATGAAGCCCAAGCATCTCCCCATGTGTAGCCCTAATGTATGTGTCACCCTCATTTTTCCGTATTTCGTATTATGCTCGTATTTTTTTGGCACGTATTTTATTATTCTCGACTTGCGGATTTTGAATTCTTGTAATTGGGTTTTAGACCATGGCTTGGTTTTATTTTGGAGATTGGTTTGGTTTGGTTTGTCATGATGGAACACCATAGCCACACACCACCTCCATTACACCACAACACCCTCATTATAACCCACCTACTTTCTCTCTCCTCCATAATTTCTCCATTAATTTCTTCTTCTTCCTCACCAACACCCATAGGCAAGTGCATCTTGCCATTAAATAAGCACCACTTTTATTTGTTCATTAGCTAGATTTGGACATGGAGAACATATTAGAACTTGGAATTTTGTGATTTGGAGTCTCCATTGTTCTAGATCTAGGTTTTAACTATTTTCGGATTTACATGGTTTTGATCTATTTTAGTTGGATTTTATGGGTTTTTGATGCTTCCATATGGAAGAGAATTCAATTTTACTCAAGTTAGAGCTTTGAAAATCTCGATTTGGTTTTGATTTGGCTAAGTTATGAAGAATTGAAGTTTTTGGGTTGGGTGTTCTTCCTCTCGGACAGAGGTAGGAGAAGAACATAGCCTTTCCCTCTTGTTGGCCACGCGGCTCCCGCGTACGGCCTCTGCGTAGAGCTCCTGCGTAGTGTTGCTTGCGTAGAACCCTTGCTTAGGGTCTTCTGCGTATTGCACCCTGCGTATTGCACCCTGCGTATTGCACCTGCGTATTGTACCCTGCGTATTGCACCCTGCGTATTGCACCCGGCGTATTGCACCCTGCGTATTGCACCGGCGTATTGCACCCTGCGTATTGCACCCTGCGTATTGCACCCTGCGTATTGCACCCTGCGTATTGCACCCTGCGTATGCTGGCCTGCGTATGTGCATTGCGTAGTGGCTTGCGTACTGTGCATTGCGTAGTGGCTTGCGTACTGTGCATTGCGTATTGCTTGCGTAGTGGCTTGCGTAGCCCCTGTGTATGCTGGCCTGCGTATTGCTTGCGTAGTGTGCATTGCGTATTGCTTGCGTAGTGACTTGCGTAGCCCCTGCGTATGCTGGCCTGCGTACTGTGCATTGCGTATTGCTTGCGTACTGCTCACCTTGCGCAATGTAACCCTTGCGCAAGACAACTCTTGCGCAGCCTTGTATGCGCAGTCTATACCCTGCGTAGCCCAACCTTTGACCCCCTTGTGCTACCTACTTGTTTATGATGAATTTGTTATTTCTTGGTCTTGGCTCTTTTATGATCCTATATATATTGGTATTGTATCAGGTATTTTACGCCCATTTTATATCCTTACGCCTTTTGTCATGAACTTGATTTTACTTGTATTTGGAATAACTATGTATATGGCCTGGTATGACAATGAACTAGCATAACAGGACAGCGACCCGTAGTGGTGCACTCCTGACATGACCCGACCTGACATGATAGTGGCCCGTCGTGGCGCACTCCTGACAAGTACCCTGACATGAATTATCTTGATAACTTGATAGTGGCCGTGGCGGCGCACTCCTGACTTGACTTGACTTGATAACTTAACTTGACCTGCCTTGACACCGTGGGGTGTTCCTGCTTGCTTGCTTGTACAATCCACTTGTCTTGTCTTGCATCATGTCTAGGACGTGACTTCCTGGGTACCACGGCCAGGGACTCGCGCTAAATTGGAATAGGCTAATGATTAGATCAAACTAGAACATGGAGAATTCCCAGTCACAGGCAATCTCGTTATCTGGGCGCTTTAATGGACTTGTAGCTTGCCGACGAGTAGAGCACATTTCCAGCACACTGTCATGTGTGCACCCTCTAAGTCACCTAAGGGTACATCTGTCTCCCGGGCAATGTACCCACCTATAACTCTAACCCGCGGAAGGATAACTGGATGGTCTGCAGGGCTTGGGACTGGGAGTTTCTCACTTGCATCTTGTTAGTAACTAGGCTTGTGATAACCCTAGTTAGTTAAAGTAGTAAGCCGTAGTACTTGCTTGGCCGATTGTGAATGAATGGTGTCCAACCCTGTCTAAGTCTTGTCTAGCCCTAGTACCTGGAACTTGATCATGATTGTTTTACTTATCTCTAACGATAAATGGATAGAGACAATGAGCTATTCAGGCGAAGGGTTACAATCCCGGTCCTGTTTGGGTTTAAGGATTGTAACCTGGCTCCCGGAATGGTTCCACGTCCCTAGTCGTTTATCGCCCTGTGTACTTTTTCTTTTTTTTATGTTCTGATATGCTGGCTTTTGTTCTTATTTGTGGCCTCCTTGTGGCACTTGCTCTTTCTGGGGTTTGACCCAGCTGGTTTTGTGTGGCCAGATTTCGGAGCAGCTCCGAGGATCTACCAAGCTTCCAGCCAATGGTGAACACTAGACGGAACCCGGGCTACGAGTGGGTTTTCCCTTTTTTGTTTCACCCACTTATATGTAAATTTATTCTTTTGAGGCGTTTAGCCGACGAGCACCTGTTAGCTCGATGCACATTTACTTACTGTCTGCCTACGGGCTGTAAACATGATTAACAAATCCTAGGGTTGATCATGTACGACTGAACTCTTGCTAGTCCTATTATTTTGTACGACTAGCCATGATCATCCAATATGTAATATTTGGGACGTTATATATATATATTTGATGCTCTAACATCTTGCAACTCTGTTAATTGCTTGAGATTGAGACAATAGGCTTGACCTTAAGAGACTGCTGGCTTGTAGTAAACCCTCATATCTAGACAGCCGTGACCGTATAGTTGAGATGTATTCTATTTCAATATACGTAGCTGGCTGTGTCCGCCCCCGCTCTCCAGTATTCTGGTTCTGGGGCGTGACACGGTTTAAGTGGTGGCCCATGCAGGTCTTGTCAATCAAGAAATGTGAGGGTTACCCATAGATGTCTCAATCAATATTCGCCCTTGATCTCCACCCGTATTTTCAAATCCCTGAGATTCTTGACTGATCACATGCTTGTATCATTGATCTGTCCTGGTCCTTTCCTTATTGTTCCCTATGTCGTCTTCTTCAGCGGCATTACTCCCGGACCTGCCAACCAGCCAGAGGAAGCTCGACAAGCACCCCAGCGCCAGGAAGATCAAGTTCAGCACTCTGGAGTAGCCTCCCGAGTTATGCTTCCCGGAGGCTCAGAACCTCTAGTTCAGGAAGCTCCGCCCGTTCAACCAGCTAGACAGGATGAGGGACCTTTGGTAGGGCTTATCAGGGAACTGCTTGCATCCCAAGATCGTCGAGGCGACGCCTTGCACCAGGAAGTTCATGATGCACTAAACCGAGGAGGTCCCCAAGGAAATCAAGCGGCCAACAGTTTCAAGCGCTTGAACCCTTTCTTCGATGGCAGTGAAGATGCGATTGCCGCGGACGCTTGCTTCAGGATACCGAGGTGGTTCTAGAAGCAGCTAGGACACCTGAAAATGAGAAGGTGGCGGTGGTACGCCTACAGTTGTTAGACTTGGCTCGCGATTGGTGGGCAGCTCAGGCCATGGGATTAGCAGCACCAGTCACTTGGGCGACGTTCAGAGAGAGGTTCCAGACGAAGTACTTCGATGCGGTGGCACGGTACGACCTGCAGACCAGATTCACCAACTTGAAGCAAGGAGGCAGGACGGTCGATGGCTATGCGACCGAGTTTTCCAGGCTGAGTAGGTTCGCCCCACCTTGGTGGCAACCGAGTTCGATAGGGCTCAGCGGTTCCAGCAAGGGCTGCACTTAGAGATATTAGCTGTGGAACAGTTCGAGCACCAGACGTTCGATGCAGTATTGAAAGCAGCAAGGAGGCATGAGTATACCTCCGGAGAATTGTGGACAGGACCGGAGGCAGGAAGCGGTCCCATAACCAGATGCACCAATCTTCAGCTCCAGCCCCGGCAGCTAGGGGTCTAACCATTGGAACTCCGAGGCGGGCGGCCTCAGTGACGTCGGTTCAGCATTCGACCCCGACGTACCCGCAGCAGCAGAGGCAGAAGCAGTCTTCCGCGGTGGGATGTTCTCATTGCGGGAAGCCGGGCCATGTAGTGGCAGAGTGTCGTAGGGCACAGGGATTGTGCCTGGTTTGTGGAGGAGCAGACCACCAGATAGGGACCTGCCCTAATAGGGGAGGTCCATATCATCCAACCTTTCTAGTTCTTCAGTGAGGGGACCAGCCCCAGTTCCAATCCAGCAGCAGCAGCAGCAGTACCGAGGCCATTATTGCCTCAGGCCCAGGTCTTTCAGCAGCAGAACCAGCAGCAGTTCACCCAGGCTCCAGCACAGAATCGACAGAGGGGTTTCCAGCAGAGGGGACCCGCAGCTAGAGGTCAGGCTATGATGATGACCATGGAAGAAGAAGTGGCACCAGGTGAGGTAGTGGCAGGTACTATCTCGTCAACACCTTCCAGCATCTGTATTTGATTCTGGTGCATCACATTCATTCATGTCTGCACGATTCGCGACACGGATAGGATTGGAGCCCGAGTCATTATCAGTGAGGCTCAATATACTTATGGTAATGGTCTTGTGGGAGTAGATCGAGGTTTTCCTGTGTCGAATCGCAGTTAGCGGTAGAGAGTTCCCCGCTAGATTTATAGAATTTCCTATGGCAGACTATGATGTAGTCCTAGGCATGGATTGGTTGAGGAACCATTATGCTAGGATAGACTGCCATGTTGGCAGAGTTGTCTTTAGTATTCCCGGAGAGTCAGAGTTTTCATTTTCCAGAGGCACAGTAGAGCCAATCTCCAGTATTGCGGATGGCGAGTAGTAGCAGCAGTGCAGTTGCCGGATAGTTGAAGAGTTCCAGATGTCTTCCCAGAGGAACTTCCAGTGATGCCACCAGAGCGGGAGATCGAGTTCACCATCGACTTGATTCCCGGAACAGCACCAGTATCAGAGCGAGTCTACAGAATGGGCCTTCAGAGTTGGAGATTTTGTACAAGATGATTGAAGAACTTAGAACCAAGGGATTCATTCGTGCTAGTGGATCGCCTGGGGAGCCCCGATGCTCTTGTGAAAAAGAAGGATGGTACGTCTAGGCTATGTG